>JBAIZL010000002.1:200793041-201285541 GCA_036971475.1 Prosapia bicincta
TGACTACTGTTATTGAGTCAATGAAATAATGTTGAGACTTCTATTTCAGTTTTAACCTCACTTTCTCACATAGTCTGCTTACAATACTAGTTGAAACATGTTCAGTATTTTAACAATGTGCCAAAAAAGTATTCAGAAAAAACAGTGATAATATTAAATTTGTTTTAAAAGTTGGAAAATCTGCAACTGAAACTTTCTATATTGCAACAAATGTAATAATATGATTGTGTGGTTTTAATAGAAAGTTTTTACTGGTATGAACGTTGAAAGATGCCCTTAAGGACATAATGCATAGTCTGACAGACCATCTTTAGCAAAATCTGATGCTAATGTTGAAAAATTGGTAATCTTAACATTCCCATATGATCAAGACTAAGTTAATAGGAATTAATACAAAAAGTGTTAAACAAGTTCTTCGCAAACGTTTCAAAACATAAACAAATTGTTCAAAGTGTTTCAACCTTGAATGACGAAACTGGAAAAAACTATTTTCCAGACCTTGAAAAACATCAAAAATTACCTTCTTAGAAAACATAGTTATATTGACAATGCAGAAACAAAATTGTAATTAATTCACTGTAAAAGTCTCAAAAAAATCATAAAAAGCACGCATGTTCAAATATTACATTAAAAGGACACCATCTTGACGGTCAAATTTTTGGGGAAACAAATCATAAACTCTTCTCCAGGTTAATGCTTCTCAAAGTGCTTAGCCCAGTAAAACATGAGCTAACTAACCTACCTGCCTATTTTACCACTGTAAGGTTTTTTACTTCTCAAGTTAAGAGAGTTCCTAAGAGAACAAAAATTGAATCTGTTGGAACAAAAATGATAAAAGTAATGAAGATGCTTACTGCACAATGGATATTCATAAAGAGCAGTGTAACCAAGAAAAAAAGTATTTTGAAGAGAATAATAGAGAAATTATAAATAATTTCTATAAACATCTTTAGTCTGTTTATTCTAGCCTCACCTAATTTAATAAAGTTACGCTATTTTAAAAGATAAATACTTAAACAATATGTTGTTATTATATATGATCTGGTAAATCCTTCAGTAAGATCTACTGGAATCATTCGTTGTTAGTATTTTTTCTGTCGAACCAGTTGTCCACTTTAGAGAGTAGATGAAAATAGATTTGTCTAACTAATATCATTGCCTAATACATTTTACTGTAGAACTCAAATTGGACCATAAGAAACTAATACAGTTGATCCATGTGAAATACAATTAATATGTGGCTAAAACATTGTTGTAAAGATTAGGGCAGGTCTATACCAAGCAAAGTAGGTGAACATGCCCATTCGTTCACTAATCAATCGCACACAGGCACCATCACATAAGCTAACCAAATACATAGACAAACTTATCAGAGACAACATAAACTTTAACCACTATACACCCATATGCAATAACATAGACCTTATTCACAAAATTTAAGACATACATTTACAACACAACTCCACCATAGCATCATTCAACATAAAAAACATCTACACTAAGTACCCATTGAACAGACTCTCCCAATACTACAAAACATGCTCACAGCAAACAAAACTCCACATAAACTCACCCAGAAAATCATGACACTCGCCAAACTCATAACATCACAAAACTACTTCACATATCAACACAAATTCTACAAACCAAAAAATGTCCTGCCTATGGGTTCCCCCATCTCGGGCATCTTTGCAGAAATATTCCTACATCACATTGAACAACAGTACATTCTACAGAACAACAAACACACACAAAATAATTTATTATTTTATAATAAAGCTTATATGTAAGCTCTGAAGTATTCACTTAGTTACACATTATTTAATTATAGTGTTAGTATTTGTCTCAAACTAAACAATTCTAAAGTTTTCTGTGAAAAATAAAGAAAATACTATTTTTAAAAATTTCAAGTTCATACATTAGCGGCCATATTTAAGGTTCAAACTCTTAAACTACCCTAATACACTTGTAAAATACATTTCAGAAGCTTGAATACTCATTTTCCATAAAATGTAAACTATATCGTTTTAAACCAGATAAGATTAAAAAATTAAGTACCCGTAATGAAATTTCACTTCTTTTCCTTTGAGGACTTGATTACTATGTAAAGATCCGGCAACTGTTATAAATAAAACGAGGGAATAAACATGCTCTACATTTCTGGGATGGGGAACCAATTATGAGGAATTTATATCAGTTTGTCTATTGTCATTATACAAATAACAGCAAGCAACAAAGAAAGCCTGTAATATTATAGCAAGGAAAACCTTCACTGAGTAGATTAAGAAGGCAAATTTTAGCTACAATACAATGAAGAAACACATTTCTTTACTTTTCCTGCTAATTTTGCAAACATACAAGTTACAATAAGCTTGACTTCTTTATGCTAATATATTTAAATATGCTAAAAAAATATAGAATATTCTATATTTTTACATAATATCTGACAATAAAAAAATTTTTAAATGTTTTACAAATTTTTTTAAAACAGAAAATCAATAAAAATAAGTTGTAATACAGTAGAGTCTCGATTATTCGAGGTGAATGGGACCAAGACTCCCTTGGATTACCAAAAACTCGGATTATACGATACAAAGTTCCTGGTTATTACAAAAAATAGGAATTCCAATGAACCCTAATACAGTAAAACCAGTCATATCCAGATCAATATGGTAACAGCTGGACTGGATTTATTACTACCAGGAATAAAGACCAGTACAGCTAATCATAAGTGTCATCATTGTTTGATTGATTTGTTTGTTTCAAGAAACTTTATTTTCTGATATGTCACAAGACTAGACATTTGTGCAGGGATATTTGTTGACTGTCAAAACTTACAGTGTTAATAAAGAAAGATATTTATAGCCCATTGATCTTCTGTAATCCTAACATAACTGTTATGAATATTCAAACACAACTTTACAGGTAGCATGAGCTACAGCATAACAACAACAGAATGGGTAGGAAGAAAAATACCCTATTAAATATAAACATTTCCTGACTCATTTCTTTTGCATGACATATTGATATAAAAATTTCTTGAACGCCCAATTCATTTTCTTCATGGCTATTAAACATATGTTGGATGTCTGACTCATTTCCTTTCAAATAGATAAAATATGCTCAAATTATACATAAGCTTGAAATATTGGGACTCGGATTTGCAAGACTCTACTATATTTAAATAAGAAAAAACTATCCATTAGTATGTAATTCAGTAAAATGTTTAAATCTAGCGGAATGAATTCTCATATTTTTCAACATTAATATAAATTATTAATAGCATTTTTACTACTTATTTCAAATCTTGTTAGCAAGGTCAAATTCTTACTATTTGACTTCTTATCTGGTTCTTTTAAAACAATACTCCACAATAAGATAATTATGATTATTTCAATAATACTCCATAATAAGTTATATAAATTTGTCTATTTTACCAACTTTACATAGATCAAAATTATTTTTTACATTATAAATTTACTCTTAGATTAGTTCTAGTAGCGCTCACAGCTTATAAGAGATATTCAATTACATAATAAACTGGAAGGCTTATCTTAATAATAATCTTTGGAATAAGAGCAAGATAAAGGTTATTGTCTTTATGGTAGTCTTCATGATAATAAAAATATTTAAAATACTTTGAAGGTACTGTCCCCATTGTCTTCCAGGGAGAATTAACTAATTATAAATGTACTTTAACTCAATTATTGATATTTATGCAATCCCTAAACTGATAATAAAAAAACACTCTTATAATCTCATTCATTAATTAACGTAATTTCGAAATCTTGTTGCTGTTCATGACGAGCTGGTTGTAAATTACAAATTACACTTTTGCTATTACTTGCGACCAGACATTTGTTAACTAAAAGTTGTTAATTGTTAACTTACACTTGGAGGAAACGTTTTCGTCTTACGACCTTCAGCCTCGTATTTTTGCCGCTAGGAATGCTGCTGTTGTGCTTCCTCGGTACCATCTTTTGAAAGTTAGAAGTGATATGATCGAAAAGTATGTATGATCTGTGCCGAGTTTGTTCATTTAAGATGTCATTTTTATGTGTGTTACTACGTCTATATATTTCAAACTGTTCTAGTGTGTTTAATTTATGGCCTTTGTTACATGTGTGGAGGATGCTCATGTTATTTTCTATACTTTTGCATGAGTGTTTAAATACAACAACTGCAATAAGTTCTATATTGGACAAACAGGCAGATCTTTTGCCGAAAGATATAAAGAACACAAAAGGGCACTGCACACTACTATTGAATCCACCTTCGCAAATAACCTCATGGACACTAAATACTCATGCAAAAGTATGGAAAATAACATGAGCATCCTCCACACATGCAACAAAGGCCATAAATTAAACACACTAGAACAGTTTGAAATATATAGATATAGCAACACACATAAAAATTACATCTTAAATGAACAAACACGGCACAGATCACACATACTTTTCGATCACATCACTTCTAACTTTCAAAAAGATGGTACGGAGGAAGCACAACAGCAGCATTCCTAGCGGCAAAAATACGAGGCTGAAGAAGTCATGAGATGAAAACGTTTCTTCCAAGTGTAAGTTAACAATTAACAACTTTTAGTTAACAAATATCTGGTCGCAAGTAATAGCAAAAGTGTAATTTGACGTAATGTGTATCAAATTTATCAAGCATTCAGTAATTTTACCTACATATTTCACTACGCACTACCTTCCCCAATATTTATTTTCCCTCCCTCAGCCAATATCAACATCTCTGAATACTGACTGAACACATCCTCTTAGTGTATTTTCAACTTTCGACACTATTCAAGTCAATATACATCTAGAAGGTTTCACTTTTGCATTAATGATGGTAGATATAATGAACAGTATTTAGGAGGATTCTATTGAATATATTGGTATTCTCTATATATTTACTTAGTTAAAGCTTATTTGTGCAGCTAATTATTAATCTGAACTCATAAATACAGCAGTCCCTCGATAATCCGCCAGATATGAAACCAAAGAGGCCAGTTGATGAGTGTGGGATTACTGGGAGGTTAGCCTTAAGAATAAGTAGCTAATAATCCTAATATGTCTCATGCATCGCTTTACATCAAGTCTTGATATATTCGCAGTTCTGTTGTTTGGTAACCACTAAACACATGCCACTGTAATTTATACGAATTAATTACTTTTGGATACACATTGAAGTCTTTTTATTACATGATGGCTACAAATTGAAATACAGTTACCCTCATACTTTAGGTTGCCAGCACTGTCTTTGTATATGAGTTGCTTATTTACAACTAATAACCGAAAATGAGTAACCCTTGTGTGACAAGTAACATAATGATATTATAGGAAAGATACTTTAGTTTGAGATTTTTATAAGGAAATTAGTTATATTATCATACAACGATTTATTTATCCTACGAATTGGTACAGTTAATCCATTGAGGTTTTTTGGACTAGGTCAGTTGGGCACGGCAATTTACTAGTAATGGGTATATAGACTAGCGTACCTAAGTCTTAAATGCCATCATTGTTTGCTTCAAAAGAGTTTATTTTCTGATTTGTCACACACAAGACTAGATCTCTGTGCTTTCTAAGGGATATTTATCAACTCTCAAAAATTACAGCATAAAAAAACGATATTTACGGTTCATTGGCCATCTGTCAGATGTCTAAATTTAATAAACTTCAGCAGTTTTTATGTCAACTGGAGTGAGTGACTGTGACTAAGGAATGGACAGAAATGCACCTGAGTGACTATGAACAGAAATGCACCTGAGCGACTGTGACTAAGGAATGGACAGAAATGCACCTGAGTGACTGTGACTAAGGAATTAACAGAAACACACCTCTGAGTGACTGTGATTAAGGAATGAACAGTAATGCACCTGAGCGACTGTGACTAAAGAATGAACAGAAACACAACTCTGAGTGACTGTGACTAAGGAATTAACAGAAACACAACTATGAGTGACTGTGACTGTGACTAAGGAGTTAACAGAAACACACCTCTGAGTGACTGTGACTAAGGAATTAACAGAAACGCACCTGAGCGACTGTGACTAAGGTATTAACAGAAACACGCCTCTGAGCGACTGTGACTAAGGAATGAACAGAAACACACCTTTGAGTGACTGTGACTAAGGAATTAACAGAAATGCAGCTTGAGTGACTGTGACTAAGAAAATATTCTGCAGCATACTTGTCCATATATTTGATATAACAATTGCTAACAAGATTTACTATCGGAATTTTCTCTAATATTGTGAATTGTAGCATGGCCAACTGCCAAAACGGAGTTAGTTCCTGAATATTACGGGAGGGGTCGGAGTGAATAGCCAGATTATAAAGGGACTGCTGTACTTGTATTTGACAAAATTTTCTATAATCTGAAAATATTATTATTTTAATATCTCTAATAATTACACAGGCTGACAAAAAAAATTGTTTGGAACATTTCCTTACCCAAATGATTAATTATGAGTCAAGAAAAACGAAAATGGCACTGAAAGTTTTTAATTAGCTATTGTTTTCATGATACATGTTTCATAGACAATTATATATAACGGGCTGTTTCTAATTTTTCAAAGTAAACAAACTTTTTTACTTTTGGTAATGACCAAAAAACTGCCAACACTATAATTATTGCACATGTTCAATAATTATTAAAGTATTTATATTAGAAATCAGCAGCTTATTAAATGCACATGGTTTACACATTTTTTAAAAGATAACATTTTTTATTACAATATGTAACTGTTGTTTAAGTAATTCTTAAGCTATAACCAATGTAAGATTTAAGAACTTTCACCACTCTACTTCATTAAACCCAGTCTACTTTTATCAAATTTACCCATTGTTTCTTACCTTATTAAAAGTTAATCACTTTAACATTGTTTATGACTATCTGAATTTAAATTTGTTTAAATTTTATAAATTTGAAAAAACTCACTGAGACAGAACATTTTTGATCATTCCGTGCCGATCTTCATCAGTGTCTCGTTTCACCGAACGTAATGGACTACAAAATTCAAGAGTTTATTAAAAGTATCATTGCTTATTTATTCACCCCAACTCTCACAAACTTTTTGTTTGTTGTTGTCTTGGAGCTTTTTAATGTCAAAGTTATTGTCAAACAATGACTTTCATTTACCTAACAAATATGCACACATATACCACTTATGTACAAACACAATACATAATTCACACAGTTACAAATATGGTCACAGATTAATTTAAATACGCAAAAAAGATAGCCGATTAAAGATATTTACCTAATATATCAGGTCTTCAATTAATCTAAAGTACAGTAACGTGGTTTTAACATTTTTATTACACAGCGATAATTTATACAACTCATTTATTCAATTTGAGTAATTTGGAAGTCATTATATTACTTTTTTTAATGGATTAAATATTTATTTTTATAGAAAACTCCTTTACAATCAAAATTAAAAATTATATTACCGAATTTCATCGAAGTTAATTATTAAATTGCCAAAATTCTCTAAGAATGAATATTTACATTAAGTTATGCATTTTTAGTCATAGTAGTTTTTAAAGAAATAAAAAAAATGTTTTTTTTTAAACAAACAGTGGCGAGCCAGTATGAGAGACGTGCATTGTTAAGCAGTAAATACAACCCAAGGCGACATTCTGCGTATGCGTCGGTACCTTCAGGTATGCCACGAAGGCACTGGCGCACTAGTTCTAATTTTACTACAGGCACTTGCTTTTCACTCACAATAACTTTCACTATTTATAAAAAAGAGTACAAAAACTAACATATTATTCACACCTATAACAATTTTCACCTATTTACAATAAAGAAGAAGCTAGTGGCACAATATCAACAAACATTATGAAGAATTTTAATATTTAATATCTGTTGTAAAAATCATTCAAAAATATTATTTATTTATATTCTAGCGACCTATTATATTTAATTGCTTATAGCATGTAGCTTAATTGTGCGTGTGTATGTTAGCTGGAGACTTGGCATTTTAGCTTCTGTCTTCATGCTGTCTTATGTTACAGCTGCTTCCGAGCGCTGCTGTCGAGATCTGGCACAACCCATACGGCCCCCTCCCCCCCTCCCGCCGCCACGATTCCCCAACAGCGCTGTTTGACAATGGGAAACTCTTAACATCGGCAATTTCTGCGTTAGTGCACCTCTCCCGAAGTTGCTGGGTATGCCTGGAGTGTGCGACTTGATCACAGAGAGTGGTAAGGCCTGCGTTCTCTACCTTCGCCGTCACAACTGACCGCCTCTCCCATGTGTACGTTACTGAGGTTAGGTGCCGCTAGGTCCTCCTCTTTCATCAAACTATCTGTAAATTGCTCACTCTGCACTTTATTTCAAAACACACATCGTACATTTACAAAGTGGACTGTATTGTCCACATTTACATCAGTAAAATACAATGATAGTGTTTGGGAAATTGTCTGCGTGTGTGTCTGTGTTTGATCACCCAGTACTGAATTTAAGACATCATAGTAGGGGATCAAATTATAGGTATTATTTATTAATATTAAGTGTTATCGTGGCACAAATAGCGATTTCAATAAAGTGTGTAAATAATAAATAACTTTAATTACCAATAATACTAGCGTTAGTTGGAAGCACGTGAGCAAGAATAAAAGATTACCACTGCCAATCGGAGTGACTGTAATGTGTATGGGTGGTTGCAGCCAAGAGGGGGCCGAGGCTGAAGGGGATAGCTTTGCTCGTGCTCGTTGGCGCTTCCCCAGGGAATCCCCTAGTGAACAACAGCAACCAGTCCGCATCTCACCGACTTACTGACGCCTTGGTCAATCTTGCTCACTTCGTAATGTATAATCAGCTGCCAAAGTGGACTTTAGTGGAACTCTTCCCATAGAACTTCCCTTCTCCTTTTCCTCTGTCAAAAAAAATTTTATTTATAGACTTCATCCTACATATTTGCTTTATGTTATCTATATAGGCAATAAAATATTGTTTTAATAGATCAAATATTTGTATAGTCCATATTCTTATCTTATTAATATACTTTTTGTATGCTTATATTTATAAGGAAAATGGATAAGATTATAAAATTCTGATAATTACTTTTATTTTATTTTAGAATTGTGTTTACTTCTGTTGCAGGTTTGAACATTGAACTACTGTTTTTAAAGTGAATTTTTGTATAGTTTTTAAATGACCTTCTCATTTTCAGCTTGGCATCTAATATGTGGTAAGAATATTTCAAATTTATAAAAAAATTCGTAGACATGGTGGTAGAAAACCATAACGAATGTTAAATACGCTGAAAAATCTAAAATGACTTTTTTTTAAATTCCTTTACAATTTTTTTCATAACTGTAGCATGATTATATAAAAAAGAAGACACGATTAAATTTCTACCTAAAATTTTATCAATCTTTGTATACAAACTTTTAGTCAAATGTGCCATATTTTTAAATATCTTCATAGTGTATTTTTATTAAGACCTTACTTAACAAACATAAACACCTATTTAAAAAAATATATATACATAAAATCTGTTGTTTGCAAGAACTTATTAAAAGAAGTTATTCTCCAAGGTAATGAAAGGGATATATTTTCTTATTGGGTTATGCTTTTTATGTTTGCAAAACGCACTATAATTTCATCAATGACAATTAAAAAAAAAAAAAATGAATATAGCTACAAATAATATTTTTAAAAAGCTAGTAAGTTAAAATACATCAAATTAAAAATTATGTCTTTAAAACAACTCTTTCCTTTTTCCAAATCATAATCTTAGTTTTCTGTAGGGTATATGAACTGTTTTTTTTCTGTCTACTTTCTCTCTATTTTTATAACTATTTTGGTGGTTTATTTCTTCAATTCACATTTTGCTTGTTCTCAGATTAGGCTTTTTCAAACTCATATCTTCTAAGTGTTATTTAGATGTCCGACAATGTAATTACTGTATCTTGCATATTCCTTTCTAGTAATCAAAAAATAATTTAGCACTAAAAAATTAAACGAAGACCTGGAGGAGCAACTCAAGTTACATGCTCACACACAGCAATTTTTTCTCAAATCGTATTAAATTAACTTTTAAATATATTTGTTACATACTTTCAAGTGAATGTAGAGCTTAAAAATTTAAATTATAAAAAACTTTAATATTTTATGTTTTAGTCATAAGAAAAAAAATTAATTTATTTACATTTCCTCCTCTCCTTCCTGATGAATTATAAAAAATAATCCAGTTGAGAAGCTACTTAATTACCACCAGGAATTAGTATGTGTTATCCTAGTATAATATTTCTGCAATTAGCTGATAACCTTTAACAGATCTCCTAAAGTTAAATCAGAATCCAAAGACAATAATCTTCCTTCATCTTTTTCGCTTAAGGCTCTCTATATTGTTTTAGCTACTTTAATAGTCTATTAACATTATCAGTAAATATTGTGTATAGAACACAAATATCAACTTTATTTCCCATGGAAAACATACTAAAAATAATTATTACAACTTTGCAATTACTTGCAACCAGACTTTTTGTTAACTAAAGGTTGTTAAATTGTTAACTTACACTTGGAGGAAACGTTAGTTAACAATTTAACAACCTTTAGTTAACAAAAGGTCTGGTCGCAAGTAATAGCAAAAGTGTAATAAGTAATTAACAACCAGTTCGCCATGAACAGCAACAAGATTTCAATACTGAAGTTAGGTTAGGTTAGGTAAAGTTATTTTACTATTTAGTAGAAATCATGTACCACGATCAGCCATCAGCTGTCTACAGTGTATGGGCACCTATAACAGGATCCAGGCATGTCTGACTGTGATTCATGGTTAAGTGGTCATATCGATAACACTGTAGTCATTGAAAGGCTTTCCAATAGTCCATGACAATGGTGGTTCTCGGCAATATCCAGTTGTTAATGATTTTTATTAAGCAGTAATCTAACTTCAGTAAGTTCTCCACAGAAAATAAAGTGATATTTGTGTTCTACACACAAAATAAGATTATAAAATTAAAAAAAGGAAACAAAAAACCTCGTTGACAGCACCCAATATTTACCAAATTTGTTATACAGATATTTTTACAGATGAGAAGAAATGTAATATCTATCAATCTGTATTGATATCGTCTGAAGATTCAATACTATTGACTATAAAATACTGTGTCATGAATACAGTATCATGTGAAGTTGCTTGATGTAATCATCTTGGATTCACTGATTAAACTATAATTAAAAATTACTTAACTAAGTGAATACATAGGGCTTACTTGCTGACGTGTTATGAAACAATTGTTCCTTTTACGAAGCAAACGCAGTAGAGGCTTTGCTTCGTAAGACGAACGATTGTTTCGAAATGTGTCAGCAATTAAGCCCTATATATTCACTTAGTTAAGTCACTTTTAATTATAGTAACATTTGGTAAGAAAATGCTTTACAAATGCATTATTTTAATATTTAGATTTTAAAGTGTCCTATGCCTTTGTAAAAAATTTCAAATTCATTATTTATACATAAATATATCCTAAATATTTCAAATTCTTTAAAATTACTTAAATTAGATTAATAATGTAAACAATAAAATTTGTTGATGTAATACATGTTTTATTACATTGCTTCAGAATATATATTTTTTATTACTTTCATTTTTTAAAGCTTTAACAATTTTGTACAGTTTTAAACAGTTCTTGTAAAATTCCACACATATTCTAAAGCACTGCAAATCATTATACATTAGCATTAGCATTGCCAGTAAATCATAATTCCAGGTTGAAAAAAAATATTTTTGCTTAAAAGCCTAAATTAATAGATATACATTAAAGCAATTATTTGGATGAAGTCTCACTTTTTACCTAATATCATTTAATCAAGATTTTAAATTTTAACAAATTTAGTAAATCTTTTGTATTTATATATGTATATATATATAAAGATGTATGAACGCTTAGTATATTAAAACTTACAATTTTACTTTTGTACCTGCCAAAAGTTTACTACTTATAGAACTAATTGGTTGTTGGCTTGTTCTTATTTTGTAACACATATATGTAAAAAACAGTCATTGCACTTTTTCAACTAACACTTTAGTGGTTTTAGATTTAAAACAAATTTACCAGAGAAACTAATTTATTTATATTTGTTGATTCCATCTTCATTTGAGCTAATAGTTTTCATTAAAAACGCATGTAAATATTTTACAACTTGCCTATAGTAGCCCTTATATTTGTTGAGGATAGCCGTTTCAGGAGATGTGTCCCATTGTCTGAATGTCAGTTATGGTCTGGATTGACAATGGGACACATCTCCCGAAACGGCTGTTCTCAATAAATATAAGTGCTACTATAGGCAAGTTGTAAAATATTTGCAAGTTATAAATATTTATATTGTAAAATCTATTACAATAGAACTAATTTATTATTTCTAATAGCTAGTTCTATAGCATAACAAATTTAACCCTTAGCACGTGGGACATATAAAGAGCAACTAACAGATTACGTGCTATTAGGTAAAAAAACTTTGTTTGCGAAATGGTTAAAGTTCTATTTAATTTTGAGTTCCTAAAGATGTATTTGAACAAAAAAAATTATAAACTAGTTATTTTTATAATTTTTTATATTTTTACACATTAATCATTGAAAATTTACTTACAGATGTAAACATATTTAGCTAATTCAAGATATCAATAAATCCATTTAAAATAAAATTAAAGTAGCTAAAATTATTATTCATGAAAATAAATTATTCTTACAGTACAAACAAAAGTCACCCATAAGTATAGCAATCACAATGCGAACCCAAAATACAACACAGTTGGCAGACGCTGCGTCCTGCCGAGAATTCCCGTCATAGGCGCATGCATAGACCACGTAATGGCGCCTGGTGGCTAAACCAACAGAATGTGGATCGGTAGCACGTGGCCGAGAACAATACTCGTAGCAGAGGAGTTCATTTACACCAAACAAACATTGTCACACATTGTAATGGACTTCAAACAAACAACTTGGACTTCCATATACAAAATATTGTAAATACGTGATTTCCCGTAACACGCTATCAGAGATTTCAGCATTACAAGAAATCACGTTATACGCATGCAAAGGGTTAAAAAATGTTTTACTAGTTTTAAAATCATTTTTTCGGCCCTATGTTTAGAATGCACAATACAAATATATTTCTGAATATACTATTTAATTTTGTTACGTAATTATGACTAAAAATAATCTGCTAAAACTTATTTCTTGAAAAACTCTGTAAGGAAAATTAAGTTTATTTACCAATAAATTCCTAAAATAAAAATTCATAATGGAACCCCTCAAACCCGAACTAAATGGGGCTATAGCCTGTTCGGATTTGCCAAATAAGTTCGGATTTCGGATTTGCTGAGTATTTTGCATTTGACAGAATTGCATTTTTTTATTAAGGAACAATATTAGAGCTACATATTTCTGTATAAAAAATTGAACAGTTTTGCAGTGCTACGAGTGAAAAGTCTTTGGAACAACGCCCTCACTCGAAAGTTTTTGTAAATGAAAAAATAAACGAGGCTCTATTTTTATGGTTTACACAAGAGAGGCAGAAAGGAGTTCCTATTAGAGGCCCATTAATACAATAAAAGGCATTACAGTTAAACAAATTAAAGAACGGTGATTTGGAATTTACTGCTAGCAATATATGGTTACATAGATGGAAGAGAAGGCACAGAATTAGCAACTAACGGTAAGCGGGGGAAAGTTATAGAATATTTAGACGAATTTACAGATTTGATGTCGTCTGAAAATTACTTTATGTTTATAGTTTGTCTTTTTTATTTTTATTTTACTGACAATAAATTCTAAGTTAATGAAGTGATACAGTAGTACAATATAGCCCTTCGTATTATATCATGTTTTTATAGTGTCAATTCCAATATACTGCATATCTCAATCCTGTATTACATAAGTAGTAAGCATTCAGTACATACTTCATTAAATTTTAGACACTTTTTGAAATTTGGTTTTCATCAAATCATGTTCGGATTTCACGGGGGTTTGGAATTCTGGGGTTCGGATTTGAGAGGTTCTACTGTAGTATGTTTTGACAAAATATACAAATACTTTTATAGTTCAAAGATTTAATGCAAACAGTGCTTTCTTAAGCAAAAAACATTAAGATATGTTTTGTATTTTATGTGATTAAAAAAAAAATGTAAACCATTTTACTTGCAAGCATAGTTGGAAAAAACGTTTTCGTGTGTTGAACAAACAGCACCTTAAATGTATTATTACCTGTATTTGGTGTATACATAATGAGGCAGTATTAGAAATATTATTGGTTGTTCAACGGTTGTGACAAAAGTACTAGAAATAGCACAGAGAATTATGAGTAAAGAAAAGATATCACAAATTATTTGACAATACTGGATCTACTTTAGTTAATAAAAGTGATTAAATGAAATTTTTCTCACAAAATGTCATAATTTCTGAACTAAAACAATATAAAGTATCAATGTAATGACAAAAAAGTTATTGAACCCTAGATCACTTATATCTCATCAAAATGACTACACTCCATTTAAAAAATGTCTGTATTTGACAAATGAGCGGTTCTTGCTTACCTATCTTCCCAATACCTTCAACAGCAGATGTCAGATGTTCAGTTTTGCCACTGAAGTTCGCTTGGGTCTTAGTGAAACAGAGGTTACGTCACCATTTTTACAATACATAAGTAATTGTGTGACTTTTTTTTGGCAAATACATTATTTTTACAAAAAAACATTATTTTGGCAAATAAAAAAAAAATTGGAGTAGTCAAATTTACGATACGTAAGTAATCGTGTAACAAGATTTTTAACACAGGTAATCTGGAGTTGACAAATTTTTTTTACTCACTTTTTGGGGCTTGGCGGTTTGGAAAGTTACTGCTCAAAGTATTAATAGCACTCTTCGTATTACATGAGAGCAACCATTTTGGGAGATATGTCATTTTACAGCTCGCACTGCAACTCAAGGTTAAGATGGAAATACAGCCGCAATAAGTCTAGCTTTCAATTTTAAGAAATAACAATTAAATAAAATTATATTATAATTACCAAACAAATCAAAATAGCATTATCGGAAAATATTCATCTTCATAGTATTAGCTTCCAAAGTCTTTGATACTTTTATATTTTATCGGGTCCAATTTTGAAACCAAAAGCAGATAAATTACTATTGACCTCGGATAGTTCTGCCTTTTAACATGGGGCACAGATGATATAAAGGAAAACCTCTTGATTTATAATAAAAGTAACTACAAAAAAATGAGCTCAAGTCAAATTCAGATCAAATAGGTCAAACAAAGTATAAAAAATAAACAGCAAAACTAGATGAAGGATCATTTACTTTGTAATTATGAGTTCTGAGACTTAAACCACTGAAGGGAAGATATTGCAATGCAAAACAATTAATAGTAAAATTATAAATTTAAAATGTTTTCAAGACCAACCACCAAATGGTTACATAAGAAACTTATTACTGTATTTTAACTTTCATGCAGTTTTCTAATTTTAACAAATTTTAAAATATTGAAATGATAAATTCATTACTGACTCTCTAAATATGTGGTTATAACTGTCAATTTATTTTATTTTTTTTCATTTTGTTTGTGTTTATTGCCAATTTATGATTAGATAATAAGAAATAAGTGATCATGTGTTTCATGGCAATTTTTCTCTTGTAACTTAAGTCTTATGTCTTAGTACTTTTATAATATAAGTAAATGAATTTCTATTGGTGAACTATTTGTTACATTGAAAGAGTTTTACAGATTGTTAAATAATAAATTTAAATCTAAAGATAGTAAAAAAAATAAAAGCTAGTTGGTAACTGTGACCTTAATTAAGTTACTTTGAAAATTAAAAACAACCCAAAATTCAGTTTAAAATCAAATACAATACCTTTATAAATAAATTATATTTTTTTTAAACTGTCAGAGAACTAAAAAGTTTAAAATGAGCACTCATTATAGTGAAATATTACGTTCAGTTTAAAATTGTACCTGTTTTTAGTTTTCAGAATTTTCTGTCACTTATAAAGTAAATTATGAGAAAAATCTACAAATTATATGAAATTAAAAATACCCTAACTCCCAACTGTATTTGAGATATTTATAAAAAGTTTTTATTTATCTGTACGCTTGGACAAAAACTTGGTTTTGAAAATTATAAAAGTGCTTTAAGTGGAATCTTTGTTATAAAAAGAATTTTAGTATAACAGCCTTACATAAATATATTTTAAAAAGCATTTAAATTGTATTTACAACTAAGAAATTTATATTTATTTGTATTGAAAAATATGGGAAAATATTTTGCCTTGGTAGTACGTGCAGGAAATAACATATTACCAAGCATGATATAAGAATCCAAATTTATTAACAGTTTAAAATAATTTCAAAATATTAATCACTTTTATATTAGTTTATGACTATCCGAACTTTAAATTTTGTAAAAACTTACTGAGACAGAACGTTTTCGATCGCTCCGTGATGATCTTTATCAGTGTCTTCTGCTTGGAGATGTTAGGTTCAGCGGTGACGGTTTTAAAGGCAGGTTTTCAATAGTATCAAAGAAAACCTGCCTTTAAAACCGTCACCGCTTAACCTAACAAACAACTCCAAGCAGAAGACACTGATAAAGATTGCCACGGAGCGATCGAAAACGTTCTGTCTCAGTAAGTTTATACAAATTTACAAAATTTAAAGTTCGGATAGTCATAAACTAATGTCAATATTAGTAGTAACTAATTAAGTTTCACCGAACGTAATGGACTACAAAATTCAAGAGTACAAGATATTGTTTAATATTAGTAATATAATTAATTAATTTGAGTTTATACAATAGAGAAAAAAGTATACCTTTTAATAACACAAATACAGTGAAACTATATCTTCATAATTGAAAATATACGAATACTTTTTAAAAAATTGAAAATTCATTTTTTTAAGGTTAAAATATATGCCATTAACATTAAGGAAAGCCTCTTGTTTCTTGAAGAAGCATATGTAGAAATTATTAGCACATTCTAAGGTGCGAATTATATTTCTTCCATAGATCGGTTCACTTTTGACTTTAGACACACTACCTTCTAGGGTTACAGAAATAAAGTTGCAGATTCTCAAACAGAATGGGGAAATGACTACTTGCAAATTCAAGTTAATGATTGTTAGTTATTTTTCTAACAACCTAAGTCAAACAAGGAATAAATTATAGCAACAGTATGATATATGTCAGTATTTTAATTATAAGACAATACACTGTCTTTTGAGACGGTCTTTCTACATAATTGTTACTCTTGTTTACAAGAACTTTCCTGAAAGTATCTTGCTCCAATATGTCTTCACACTGGATACTTAGTGAATCCAACTTTCACCACTTTCCTTTCTGCTTTTTATTTTTAAAAAATATTGGTATTTGTTGCCAAGCTTATCTATTACTGTGCTGTGCTACACATTCATAAAATAACATTTCCCTTCTATAGTTTAAACCTGTTATTTACTCACTTATGTATACAGTTCATGGTTATGATGTTTCATACATTCTTCCTCTCTTTTAACTCTCTTATAACTCAGAGTTAAAACTTTCTTCATGATTGGGTTTTGTAGGGTTTTGTCTTGATTATCTGTCTTTTTCATTACAAGCAATTAAAAATTATATAGATTTTGTGAGATTGTTTGTACACACATACCAATGAATATACATTTAATAGATAAGAATATTTATAAAATTAATTGCTTTTCACCAGTTGACAAATTAGTATTATTAAGGGCTTCATATACTGGCAACAGCTGAAACAACACTTGCACAACATTGTTGGCATTGTGTTGCTTTAGCTGTTGAAGGTTATAAGCTCTTAATATTGCCATTATATTAAATTGATGAAAATTATAAAGGAATTAATTTTTTAAATTATTTTGTTTATGAAATTTATACTCATTGATAGTTAAATTTTTACAAATAAATTTGTAGTACATATATTTATTATAAAGTTTTATGATTATTTCTACTTGAACAAAAACAATTGGTATAAATTACTTCTCTATAGTGATTTTACTTTCTTACTATTTTACTAGTCTTAATAGTCTAATAAATTTCCTATTAATTAACTACCAACACTTGCTGTCATGACCTCATAATGAACTTATTTGGCCAACTGCAGTGAACAAAATCATTTCTGTAATAATATTTTCACCAACTGTAGAAATGATATTATCTTCAATTAAAAATTTGTTTTTTTGGAATACATGTTAATGAGATTACAATAAAGATATTAGCAAAAACCCCCAATACCACAAAAATAATAAAAAATAACTAATATTACAAATTACCTAAGATTAATAAACCCTTAAGTACATTTCGATGATAATGTCATCATCATCAGAGAATCTTATTACAAAATTGTAATCTAGAAAACAATAATTTATAAACTAGACTGTCGCCAATCATTCTCTGCTGTCGCTATATATAGGTGTGCGTTAAGTTCGTCTCCCTCTATCTACGACTAACAAACAATGGTCAGCCATCTTGAACCATATAGGCAACGCAAGAAAAAATTCAATTTTATTAATAAATATGTAATATAAACTGCAGTTAATAACAATAAATAAAATAAAAACTAATTAAAATAATACAACATGTTTAAAATAAAGCTATTAGAGCAGAGAATATATAGGTGAGTTAGGGATTGGCCCTTCATCTGTATTCCTTAATTTATTATTAATGTAATTATAAAAATACTTTCATACCTAGTATGTAATTTTTTGGAGTTTTACTCAAATATTTTTAGCTAGTATAGCATTTTGATCTAATACATGTTGATTTTGAAGGACATGTTCTGCTACACTTGATTTTCTGGCCTATCATGTTTAATACAAATAAGATATTAATATATATATATATATATATCATCATCATCATCATCACATGTACTATACATTATCTTATAAATTCCAGATTTTTGCAACATTGGAATTTTATCTTTAGGGTTACTTAAGTATTGATCTTTTTGCCAATATTTTTATTGTAACATATTGTACCACTGTGCTCTTGTAATTCTAAGAGAATCAAGTTTTTGTCCAAATTTCAAACAGAAATATATTTAAAACTTTTTAAGACAATACTAAATTAGGTCACTTACTAAAGAATCTTTTTAAACATTTATATATTTTAACAAACTAATCTACCTTGTATCTTGCACTAATTTTAGTAATCATAAATTGATAAGTTTTAAAACTTGAAGTGTACAGCAATTTCTGAATGCAAAATATATAATCTAATTTGCAATGTATATATTTATTCCCCATACTCGCATTTTATAACAATAAAAATAATAGAATAAAATTTTTAAACGACATGTAAAATAATAAACATTGTTTTAAGAGATAATTTTAAACATGTTTGAATAAAACTGAAAGTATGGAGTTCATGCCTTATTGTTATTTTTTCACAACTGAAATAAATCTATTTCTTTAAAATTAAAGCAACTTGAAAGTAGGGAAATGCTCATAATAAGCTTTACAAGTATTTCTGTTTATAAATATATCTTCAATAACATCCTTACTCATTGTTGATTATTTTCATTTTAAATTTTTTAAATAAAGGATATAAAATAATGTGACTAGTTATTGGAATAAATTTTTTAGAAAGATTTAAACTAGCTTTTTGACTTGGGACAGCCATTTAAATGTCAAAAATACAAAAATACACACAATTAAAAAATGTTATTATTAAAATACACTTTAATTATAAATTTGTTATCTTCAATAAATACATCTACTATTTAAAGTTTACTAATTATAACTACATAATGTAAGAACTGAATAAGGGACAGTCTAAAATCTATATTCAATAACTATATTCAATGAAGATGACTGTCTAAATTTATTATCTATTATTATATAACATTCAAAGCATGAGAATTTTAAAAATTTAAATTTGTTGGGCAGTCTTTATCATTAGCTGATTAAAATTATTTGCAACAAAATAAATAAAACTTTATGATAGAATTTACAATTTTTTTAATTTTAAAAAATTCTTAGCTACGAGCGGAGGAGGTTCTAGAAAAATATTTGGGGGGATATAAAAAGTATAAAGCCAAAATGTATAGAAAGTTCATTACTTTATTATTGTTACAATGGTACGTAAGAAAATAGTAAATGGTTATACATTTTCTGTCTAAATGAGTACATTTGTGACTGATTAACTATGTCTGTACAAAATGAAAACAATTCTATAATAAACGTAAACAACGAGACCTTTTAACCATTCTGTTAGTTACTCTTTTAGCCCTGATATGAATGTCTTTGTGAATAAAAAGCAAGGCTAGGCCATTAAGTCTCCCAGCACCCATAGTATTTCCTGAATAGTTTTTAAATTTCGCAAACTAGAGAAAGATCTTTCCACAAAAGCTCAGGTTACTAGAAGTACGCAGCTTATTTTTAATGTGTTGAGTGTACATGGGAAACAAATTCCATCACATGCATTATGAACAGAAATATAATACTCTGGCATTGGTCCTGCTTCTTCTTTACTCCATTCTATCAAGTTTCTTCTCTACATTATCAGTTCATCAAAAAATACACTAATTGCTTATTGTATCTTGACTCATTGCTTCGAATGAACGTGGTGTTTTAATATTTCTGTAGGATATATCCCCCTCGAACTGCCACTGGCTAGGAGAAAAATATAACAAAGTTAAATTAAAATTCATCAAACACTAGTTAAAAATATACTCCCAGGAAATTAAATAACTAAAAATCATATGATCATAAAGAAATTATTAAAAGTAAATTATTTACAGTCCGGCTGACCTTAAAAGATGATTTTGTAAACAGTATGAACTTCTCCTTTACAATACTTACTTTCAACTCCTATTATTTAATAACCTAAATTATATAAATTTTAAATATTGTTCAGTCTCAAATTCACCTCAAGTTAATATTGTTTTCATGAGAATATATGTCTGCACCTAGTCTGTAATATCGTTTTTTTTTTTATTCCATAATTCTTTATCTCATGTCCCCTTGTTTTTCAAACAAGACAAATGATTATTATACAAAGTGAAAAGTCACAAACATCATTACTACTAGAAGACAGTAGTAATAATAATTTTAGTGACTTTTCAGAGTGACTGTTAGTAATAACAATGAGAGGTATCTTTCTACAAAAGTATATAATTAAAATCAATAAACTAAAATTCTATAATCTAAAATTTGTCACCATTGTTTCTATGAGCATTTTTCTACAATAAAATTCTTTAAATATATGAATCAGTTTAAACTAAATTCATTAAATGTGAGACAGTGTAAATTTTACAAAGAACGCATTAGTTATAAACAGACAAAATACCAATAAGTTTAATAACAATTTATGCTGCTTAACCCTAAAATTTACAATTGAGTTACTTTCTAAATTAGTTCACAATTAGTCATAATATTTAAGTAATGGTTTATTATGACGGCCATAAATTACAACTTATGTGTGTAAAATATTATTACAACTATTGAACTCTATATGGTTTTATATTTTTTACTTTGTGAATACTCTGCTATATATAAATATATATAAATTATATAATGATAATATTCTTTAGTATTTAATAGATATTATATTATTTGAACAATAATGAAATTAAACTCTGTGATAAATAATTATGTTTAATGTAATGCGTTTATTTAAATTTCATACTATGTAAAAATGAACCTTAAGGAGTAATGTTTTTTAATAGCCTTCTATTATTTTTGTACCCACCTAAAACAAAACCTTGTAAACTATTTTGACACTTCTGAACACTAAAACCTTTTCCTATGAACCTGTAACAAAATGATTGTTCGATATAATGCCTAGTTTTAACTGATAATATTAAATAATGCCATGAATCTTGTCAATCTGACAGAACTAGTTGGATAACTCCTTTACATATTTTATATAGATACTTAACGAATATGTTATTAACAACAGGGTGAAGAACCTTAATGTCAGTTGACGAAGAATGGAGATTACGACAGTCGGAAATGTTATTCTAAATGTAAATATTGTTATTCATGATATTTCTTTTAAAAAGTACATTCATAAATGTTTTGTTGTGTTTTAAGTTTAAAATGTTTAAACTGTATTGAATGTACACAAGTAATTTAGTGGAAAAACTATGATAAAATACACCTAACCTAGACAACCATTTAGACAGTCAATGGGACATGTTC
Organism: Prosapia bicincta; assembly: GCA_036971475.1. Lineage (NCBI taxonomy): Eukaryota > Metazoa > Arthropoda > Insecta > Hemiptera > Cercopidae > Prosapia > Prosapia bicincta. The sequence goes on from JBAIZL010000002.1 coordinate 200,815,230, forward strand.
CTTTTCTGAGGGTGTACAGAATTTTGTTTTTAAAAATAATTTTAAAATATTTTAATATTAAATCAAAGGATAACATTAGATTTTAACACAATACCTGCATTATATTAGGAAACTAATAACAATTTACAGTTGATACATTTTACCTTCTTGTTGCTTTATAACTTGACATGATTACTAAAAGTGAATATACTGTACTGTAAATTAGAGAGTATGATCACGTTTATGAAACATGTGATTAAATTTTGTTAATATAATTCTGTTTTTCTATTTATAATTTTTAAAAGTAATTATAAACAACCTTTAGGAGAAATAATTGAGCAATGATATATTATAGTATCTTGGCTGCAATCAGCCATGATTGTAAAATATATTTCCAAAAATGCAATAAAATTATTCTATCTCTTTATTACATGCTCCTGTTGTGATTTTCTTTGTCCTTTTCTATGTTGCAGGTGGTTTTTTTTATAAAAATTATATTAATGTTTAAAGTGGGTTGTTATAATCATCTTGAATTTATTGATTTAAACTATAAGTAGTTATTGCGTAACCAAGTGAATACTTTTGAACTTACTTGCTGACACGTTTCGAAACGATCGTTTCATTTACGAAGCTGACTTTCTATCATAAGTACTCTACAAATATAGTGTCAGCTTCGTAAATGAAACAATAGTTTTGAAATGCATCAGCAATTAAATTCTAAAGTATTCACTTAGTTATGCAATAATAATATAGTATTGATGTTTGACACACAAATTTTTTTTTATAAACAAAAGGAGACAAAAGATTGCTTTTCTTATCAAACCTAAACAAATATCAGCTGAATTTATTAAGTGCGTTGTTATGTTTCACAAATGATTATTTATTTTCACAATTATGATTACAAGGTCTAAGTACTCATATTGTAAATTTATTTCTTCATCATTTTAACTTTCTTTTTGAGAAGTTTTGCAACTAGACAATTTAAACAAAATTGAATATTGGCCAATTATCAGGCATGTTACTGCAGTCTTCTTCTTTAAATTAAGGGAAGAAGAAATATTTCTTTTAAAAATATACAAGTAACTTGAAACTATATTTACTAAATTTTATGTAAAGTGATATTTCATAGGTCTTGAGAAATGTATAAACCAATCATTCAGACATTGTTCAATTTGTTTTATATTAATAAGTTACAAACATATTAATAAGTAATCATCTTGAATTCACTGATTAATTTAATTTTAAAAATACTTAACTAAGTGAATACGTAGTTGCTTACTTGCTGAAGCGTTTCAGCAAGTAATCAACTATGTATTCACTTAGTTGAGTATTTTTAAAATTAGCAATACGCTAATGTTTTTACCATTTGTCTGGGTCGCATAAAATCAGGAGAAGGGCCGCTAGTTGGTCATCCCTGATCTATATCATTTCAATTTATTTTTTTTAAACCTACATCTAATTTTTTAAATTTCTATTTCTATAGATCTTTCTAAGGCCTCTCATTCACTATTAGTTAACACCACATTAATATACAGTATCAAGAGCACAGAGGTACAATATATTACAATAAAAATATTAGCAAAAACCTTAATACTACAAAAATAATAAAAAAATAACTAATATTACAAGTTGCCTAAGATTAAACCTTTAAGTACATTTTGATCACCAGTTACCTACGACTAAATCCTCAAGTTTATTTCAATGACCACTTACCTAAGACTAAAGCTTTAATTACATTTCAATGACCTCTTCCCTAAGATTAAACCCTTATCTACATTTCGATGACCACTTACCTAAGATTAAAGCCTTATGTACATTTTGATGACCTCTTACCTAAGACTAAACCCGTATGTACATTTTGATAACCACTTACCTAAGATTAAACTCTGAAATACATTTTGATGGCCATGTCATCATCAGAGGGTCCTATTACAAAATTAAAGTGTAGAATACAATAATAGACTTACCAGTTTGTAAATTATTCTATTCTAGATTGTAATTTTGTAATAGCACCCTCTCATGAGGATGGCATGGTCATTGAAATGTACATAAGGGTTTAATCTTAGGTAACTTGTAATATTAGTTACTTTTTATTATTTTTTGTAGTATTGGGGTTTTGCCAATATTTATGTTGGTACCCCATTGATGTTAAGGTACTTGACATTCTTTTGTCGTCCAACTTTTTAAATTATGTAAATCATTCTACAATTTTAAAAAATTTCTTTCCTCAATAAACTTGTCTTTTTTCCCTCTATATATCTAATACCATTTCATATTATTTGTTTTCAATTTCATGACACTCTTCTTAATCACTTTGTATTACATTCTCTGATTTTATGATCTTATCCATATTCCTGATCCATATTATTAATACAGGCGGTATCAACAGTACCAATACAAAAGGGAAAGGATTGTTTTGCATGAAAACAAATGAAATTTCCTGTAATTTTCTTGAAAAACAAGTAAATTTGAACCATATCTGAAACCAAATCGTGTGACAGCTTAAACAATAGATTTTCAAAGAAATCTTTAAAAAACTTACACAATAAATTTTCAAAGGAATCTTTAAAAAATGTTATTTTTAGAAAATAACAGAAGGTAGGTTTGAGTTATTACAAAAATGAAAATACAAGATTTTAATACTCTCAAAACCATTTATTTTGCACTCATTAAAGATTCAAGCAGAATCCGTTTTTCTGAAGACCAAGGAACCTTTAATTGTACACGTAAAAATGTACTAAAAATTGCTTGAATTGTTACATGAAAACAAATTGTAATTTATAACTGTTTTAAAAATTTATTAACCCTGGAGTCGGGGCGCCCCGACTTGTAACGTGAGTAGCCCAGTCTCACTGACCCATAATTGTTTTTATTAATGTAAGCACAGTTTTTTTTGTTAAAACTTTTAACCGTTTATTCTGTAGTTAATTGTTCCTAATGAAGAGATTTAGGGCATTATAATATAAAAATGGACAATTATATTGTGAATAAACACGTTTATTGAACAATAATGCAAAATGAGTAATTATATGGGAAAAAATTATAAAACTAATAATGTACATGAAATTCAAGTTATTTGAAGGTTAATATTTTAAATAGTTGGTTATTAAAATACAAAAAAAAGTATTTAGAACAGTAGAAGTATTTAGTATTTAGAAAAAGTATGTCTTTTCCAATGTAAGATGATCCCATAGGTCGTAACTGTTCGCGTTGAATATCAACTTCCATTTTGTGTTCAGAATCTACCCTATCTTGTTCGGAATACGTATCTTCATGACATACTTCTACATGATCCTCTTCTTCTATATCAGATCCGTCAAAAAATTCACTATCACTATTTTCGTCAATATTCTCTTCTAATAACTCCCTAATCCGTTCTTGTTCACGGTCTCTTTCTCTTTCATTTCCATGTCAATAAAGTATCGTTTGTTGTTGTTGTGTGACAAATGCAATAAAAACAATTAAAAAAAAGAAAAAAAAGTGTTCAGAGAAAGGTAGAGAGAGCAGTTACAAGGGTCCAAAGGCGTGAAGCACTGCACTGGCCACATCTGCAGCTTTGTCTGTATAAAGGGTCTCCCTAGAACAGTTAAAGTCAATTTTAAATAGTGCTGCAATGATGGACGGGCAGTTGAAGAGATGATCGGGATCAAGCTGTATCCCTGGGCAGTGTCTACATTCAGGGTATGTTCTTGATCCATCAGGCAAGATTTTCATGTCTTTGAGGTGCATTGTCCTCAGTCTGGCAATTGTTTTTGTTATTTCCCTGTCGAAGTTAAGCTCGGGAAGTGATGATTTTCTTTGGTTGTTATGGCAGAGCTTCTGTTTTGCAACGGCATTTACGTCGGAAGATGTTGTAATCACGGGGGCTGGTTCGATGGTTCTCGCTTCCTTGGCCAGAGAATCGGCCTCTTCGTTCCCTTTGATGTCGACGTGTGCCGGGATCCATTGAAGCGTACAAAGCTTCTTCTTTTCCTCAATTAAGAACAGGAGGGTATTGATCTTTTGGGCGAGGTTTGTATTTCCTTTTTGGAGGGCCTGAAGAGCAGATCTGCAGTCCGTGAAGATTACTATGCCATCAGAGGGGTTGAGTGTTGTCCAAGTGAGGTAAATACTCAGAGCTTCTTTGATTGCGATGAGTTCGCTTGTGAAGTTGGAGGCGATTTTGCCTGCTGCAATTTTGTGTCTGGAAGTTGAGCCATCAGGGTAGGTTATAAAGATTCCGGATCCACCTCTATTGCAGTCAGAATTCGAAGATCCGTCGGTGTAAGCAGCGACCAAGTGTGGTTTTAAAATCTTGGCAATAGTTTCCATTCCTTTCCTCTTGATTGTTTCTTGAGGCTCTTTTATGGAGCAGGGTTCGAGGAGATTCAAGTTTATATTCACAAAGGAGGGTGGTTTGACCGGGAACCTGGGTTCTTGAAAGATGTCAAGGCTCGTGTGCTGTAGGTTGATGTCCTGTCTGATGTTTTTGTCATACTGGAGAGTAAAAGATCTTTTTAGCCTGGTTTTTTCCGACCAGTTCCAAAAGGTGACTTTTGAGATATGTTGTTCGTGATTGCTCCTGATTTTGTTTGTGAATTTCACTGTAGCAAATTTTCTCCGATTTTCCAATGGGGTTAGGCCACATTCAGTTTCAGCTTTCAAATTATTTGTAGATGAGACGGCTCCAATGATGGCTTTGGAGGCTCTGTACTGGACGGAGTCGACTTTCGAGGATGAAGATGCTGGAGCCCAGATTGGTGCTGCATATTCAAGGATTGGTCTGATGAGTGTTGTGTAAGTATTTAGGAGTGTCTTTGGTTTGGAACCCCAGTTTGAACCACAAAGTCTGCTCAGGATGCTTAGTTTTTTCAGAGCACTCTTTGAAACTGTTTCAGTGTGCTTAGTAAATCTCAGTTCCGCATCGAGTGTGAGACCAAGGTACCTGGGGTGCGTGATTTGTTTGACAGTAGTATTGTGGAGCCTAATGTTAGGATGGTGAGTCTGCCTGTTCCTTCTGTCTGTTGAGAAAACACAAGATTTGGATTTATCAGGGTTAATAAGGATCTTGAGGTCTTTAGCCCAGGTTTCGATGCCAAGCAGGTTGGTATTTAAGGCTTGTTCAGAAACTGAGATATCAGAGTGTGTATGGCAGATAGCGATGTCGTCTGCATAGCAGGCAATTTTAGCCTCATTGCATATGTGTTCATGGATTGTGTTCATATACATGAGGAAGAGCAGAGGGCTGAGGACAGATCCCTATGGGACTCCCGCCCACAATCTGTGCGTCTTGGAATACTTTCCATTAACTCTCACAACAAATTTTCTATGTCTGAGGAAATCGTTTATCCAGAGCAATGAGTTGCGATTGATGCCAGCATCGTGAAAATCAGAATGAGTTTTTGCCTCCAGACTCTGAAAGTATCATTTAAAACTAATATATACACTAAATACACTATTTACAACACTTAAATACGAAGAAAACTATTTACACAAACTAAAAATATAGTTACACAAAAGTGGGCGCCTAGTCTGACAGACCCGAAAAAAAAAAAAAAATACTGTCACACCAGTCGGGGCACCAAGTCTGTGAGACCCGAATCGTAAACAAAGGTAGGTAGAGCAGTGGCAACAATTCGACCTTGACTGGCACTTAATATTGGACAGCTAGATGGACGGAGGGGTTTCTAGCGCAGTGCTACCAACCGTGGCAACAAAATTTCCCTGCTCCGGGTCTGTGAGACTTGGCGCCCCGACTCCAGGGTTAATAAATCTTTTTACAAATTTCAATATTAAACTGAACTTGTGACAAACTTTTCCAAAAGAAGACTGGAAACAAAACTTAGTTCTGTATTAAATCAAGAATGCATTTAGAACTAATAGATTTTTTACAAGTTTCTTCATCACGTCAAATGACTGTAAAATTAATATTATTCAATTCCAGCTTCAAATTGAAGTGCTAGTTTACATTAAAATAGTAAGCACTTACTTATTGTTTACTATAGTAGCACTTACTTTGTTGTTTACTATAGTAGCACTTACTTTGTTGTTTACTATAGTAGCACTTACTTGTTGTTTACTATAGTAGCACTTACTTTGTTGTTTACTATAGTAGCACTTACTTTGTTGTTTACTATAGTAGCACTTACTTTGTTGTTTACTATAGTAGCACTTACTTTGTTGTTTACTATAGTAGCGCTTACTTTGTTGTTTACTATAGTAGCACTTACTTTGTTGTTTACTATAGTAGCACTTACTTTGTTGTTTACTATAGTAGCACTTACTTGTTGTTTACTATAGTAGCACTTACTTTGTTGTTTACTATAGTAGCACTTACTTTGTTGTTTACTATAGTAGCACTTACTTTGTTGTTTACTATAGTAGCACTTACTTTGTTGTTTACTATAGTAGCACTTACTTTGTTGTTTACTATAGTAGCACTTACTTTGTTGTTTACTATAGTAGCACTTACTTTGTTGTTTACTATAGTAGCACTTACTTTGTTGTTTACTATAGTAGTGCTTACTTTGTTGTTTACTATAGTAGCACTTACTTTGTTGTTTACTATAGTAGCACTTACTTTGTTGTTTACTATAGTAGCACTTACTTATTGTTTACTACAGTAGCACTTACTTTGTTGTTTAATGACGACGACTATTTCAGAAGATGTCCCATAGTCAACTTAGATTGTAACCGACCTCTTGGTCAGGGGCATGTGGTGCTACAATGAGGAAAAGAGGTTGCATCAGGCAGTAATTCGAGGAATGGTGGCACAAGCCTAGAACCATGATAATTTTTAATTAGGCCGATATCACCTGATTATGAGTGATATATAGAAAAAGATGCAGATTCTGGATGCTAATTAAAAATGGTAGAAGTATTATTGAATCTGTTCTACAGATAGTAAGAAGTTAAAGAAAGAAGATACTTCAGTCCCTATGTCTGCAAGTATTCAAGGTTTTGTATTTTTAGAAACAACCTTAATTTACTACCATTGATATCACTTGGCAAAAAACCACTACTTACTGATATTTTGCATATGCTGATATTTCAGCATACGTGTTTTGCACTAGAGCAGTGCATTGTTCAATGCTGTTTGCACTAGGGCAGTGCATTGTTCAATGCTGTTTGCACTAGGGCAGTGCATTGTTCAATGCTGTAAGTCATGGACAAGACTGTTGCTCAGGTGTGTTGCTCATTGTAAGTTAGTGGTGTTTTGGTATTTTGTCATGCATCACTGTGCATAGAGTGGTTGTTAATTATGTGCTTGAATATAATGTTTGATTGCGAGAGTATTTCATTCTTTGGAATGTGATGTGGTTGGTTTTTGTGCTGTTTGTATATGTTGAAATTACCTGTTGCATTTAATTTATTCTTTTTTCATTAAATGTATAACTTTTTTATTCAAGTCAATGTTAATGTATGTATATCGTTCATTCTGTATATGAATAACAAAATTTCTAACGATTGTCAAGTTTTGAGACCATAGATTCAGGCAGAAATGAGGAGTGGGAGAATATGGCCAGCTGTGGAGGGGATGACACACATTCAATGCATGCAAGCATTGGCTTTTCCTGCTTCAGCTATAGTAGAAAAATAATCATAGCTCAAACAACCAAATATTTTGTTGTTTAGTTTGTTTTCTATGGTTGGTGGACATTAGTGGAAAGCTCCCAAGAAAACATACAGTACGGAGGAACCAGAAAATTCACTTAAATTATTTAGGCTGCAATATTGGCTACATCTATATAATACATTATTTACAAGTCATAATTTTATTTACAATGGCACGAAGTCATCTCCATCAGACTCTTTATTGTCACTCTCAGATTTTCCATCACTGCTAATGTCACTGTCACTTGTAATTATTAGATTTTCTCACTGCATATATATGTCTCTGGCTGTCTCATAATATTTATTTCCTATCTTTAGTACATGATCTCAACATTTTTTTCAAAAACCCTGTACCCAATTCCCTTAATTTCTGTTCAACCATTGCTTTCACATTATGAATATCATTTGTAATGTTCTCTACAGCAATCTCATTTCCCTCCCAAATTAATTCTGTTATATTTGTAACACTTTTATTATCATTTGTTGATTCCATCTTCGCGTGAGCTACTAGTAATCACTTACACTTTTAAATGTTTTAAACTTGCCTATAGTAGCACTTACTTTGTTTGTTGAGGACGGCCGTTTCGGGAGATGTGTCCCTTTGTCAACTCAGACCGGTCAACTTGAGTTATGGTCTGAGTTGACAAAGGGACACATCTCCCGAAACGGCCGTCCTCAACAAGCAAAGTAAGTGCTACTATAGACAAGTTTAAAACATTTAAAAGTGTAACTTTTATTATCATAACAATAATGCAGTTATATGTTATATAATTTATACTTAACCTGCAAAGTTACATGCATTCTAATTGAATTAATAAGATGTATGTTTCAAAGAAAGACACATTACAGGAATAACACAGATCAAGATATTATTAATTAATAGATTAGCAAACTTAGCAGTTTGTCTACCAACTGGTAAACAAAGAAATTAATTTTCTTATTACTCTCAATAATTTCTCGTTTCTATTCCAAAAATTCATTTACATAAAATATTTGACTTCAATGGCTTAAAAACATGTAGGATTATTAACAAATTATTTATTTCTGGTATCACGATTAATCCCTAGTTTAATTAATTCTACCAACTCACTTTCTGATTACCCACAGAGAAACAGCTGACTATTTTCTTTTATTGACTTAACATAAACGGGTAAAGGTTTGACTGTCACTAAATCCCTTTCAACTTCTTCTTCAAATTTATTGTTATATAAGTTTGTATAAGGTTGTAGAAAAAAGGTTGTATATTTACATTGTTTTCTATTGCAATTAATAATTTATATAATAATGGAGCAGTAGCAAATGTCATACTAAGTTCTAGAATTAATTTTTCTGAAAGTTTTACTTCTGTTTTTAATCTATTTAGTACCCTAGTAAAGTTTAATAATTCCAGTAATTCTAATCCATCTGTGGCTATGAATTGTTTCAAAAAATTTCCTAAAGTGTTTCTTAATTTATTGTACAACATAACTCAGACAATACTTGACTATGAGGTTTTACATTTGGATACAAACTTGCTACATTTGATGTAGCATCTGTTTCAGAATTTCTTAAAAATATCTCCTCTGACATGTTTTCTTCAGACAATATTCTTACAGCTTCCACCTTTAAATCAGGATTTAAATTTAACTCATTCAACGCTTTGCTTAAATCATTTAATCTGTTTAAAATATCTGTAATTTTGTCCCTAATTTGTTGTTCAATTTTAAATTTTAATAAATCAATACATCTTGTTTTTAAATGTGTTAATTTTGTCTCAGCTCGAACTATATATATAATTCTAGGATCAGTTTTTAATTAATTTATACTTTTGGTCAATAATTTGAACTTTTTACATATAACAGTAAACTCATGAGTGACATTTAATTTATCTTTAAAATTTAATTGCGCTATAATAACACTACAGTCCTTTAAAACATTTCTCAAAGCTTTTCTTACATCAGCTACAACAGCATTACTCCTAATAGTAATATTTCTTAAGCCTAATTCATATTAAATTTCCTGTTTAAATAGTAAATCTACTTTTAAAGCCATTTTTTCATTTAAAAAAATACCAGCCAGTATTCCCAAAACAAACCGGTTTATTATCTGAATTAATGAACCAATCTTGTTAATATTCTAGTTGTAACAATACACAATTCATGTGCATTTCTAACTCATATACCCCCACTTCTTTCTTCATATTATAACAGGCAAAAAATCTTGCACAACCATACCACAATATTATTAAATTTCTAATTACACATTTACTAAACATACTGAACTTATTAATTCAATTTAAAATAGTAGAGTTGTGCAATTTATGTAACACTATTATTATCATAGATGTTGAATATTGCAGTTATATGTTACATAATCTATAGTTAACCTGCAAAGTTACGTGCATTCTAATTGAATTAATAAGAGGTATGTTTCAAAGAATGACACATTTCAGGAATAATACAGATCAAGAATTTATTAATTATGAGATCCAAAAATAAACAAAATATGAACACACGAAAATTATATTCTAATTACACTCGTATTAAAATATTTAACCTCTTTGATTAGGAAGTTAACCAATTTGAGCAACTGTACAATTAATTAAATTGTGTTTAAGATATGAGATATTCACTCGCAAGATTGTTTCATTAATTAAATGTATTAGACATACTATGAATCTGAAAATTGGTGTTTGAAAATAGAATTTTAACACCACCTGGCTTAATCACTTATTTAAAACACTTGGATACTAACACAAAAATTTAAAATTTTCCCTATTTAACTACATAAAACTTTATTTATTTGAATTCAATATTTAAGTAAAAGATTGTGCCAAAATATTGTATCAGTTATCTGGAAAACTTATGTACCCTGCTGATAGTTTCTATTTATTCCTTCCACCACGTTTCTGTTTAGATTGGCTCAGATGTTGCATTGAGAGATGTAATTAGTTAATTAATTCAAAAGTAAAAATATTAATTTCAGAACTCATTTTAAATGAAGTTGCTTGATGTAATCATTTTGAATTTACTGATTAAACTAATTTTAAAAATACTTAACTAAGTGAATATGTAATTGCTTACTTGCTGATGCGTTTCAAAACATTCGTTCCTTTTACGAAGCAACTATGTACTCACTTAGTTAAGTATTTTTAAAATCATTTTAAATAATTTGTATGGAAAAATCTTGACTGAACATTACTTCTGTATTAAAAGAAACTTCTATGGATCATATTTGCATAGTCTTCTCTCCCTTTAATTTAATGCATTTTAACAAGAATCTCTTTTACTAAAAGCTCATGGTTAAATGGATTATTATAATTACACAACTACTATTAACTTTCCGCGCATCCCTCTGCGTATTTCACCTAAGACATTTTGATACATGTTTCATAGCTTGTAGAAATCTGATATCTCTACCATTTTCTTTACATATATTATTAATGAACAAATTCACAATTTGTTTTTAAATTTTTAAGTAACTGTTCCGATTTGTGTTTGAATACTGTTAAATAATATTAATATAATTTTATTCAATGAAGTAATATTACAGATTCAAGTCAGAGTTGTAAGGTAGCACTCTCAGTATTTTAAGACCTTCACATTCCAATAAGTGATTGAAATAATAATACTTGTGTTGTGACTTGTTCATTTTAACTAACTCATATCATTCATATTTTAACTGTGAACTTAGAATGCTTAGTGCTTGTTAGGCATTCTAGTGAGTATGCTGTCAAATCCCCTTCCACTACCATACTACCAACATCACTATTTCTCCCACTATCATATCTCAAACAAATCCACCTACTGCACATAAGTTACAAAACTCTGATTGCCAGACCATTTCTAATAAGAGATATTAATGGGTATATATTTTAAAAAAGCCTCAAGATGTACAACACAAAAACTGCAAACCTTAATTTGTTTGGTAATTCAGCCAGGAGCTGATATTTCAAATATCTTGACTATGATGAAAGTAACAATATTGAAGAGAAAGAGATAAAATACTGTAAATGAAATTTAGCTAAAAAATCAGTTGTCAAAATCATCCACTTTAAAACCGATTGAACAAATTTTAAAACTTATGGAAAGATTTTAATATCTAAGAAATTACTTATTGAAGAGTGATGACACAGGCCCTCTTCAATAAGCAATTTAAAATCAATATTTCATTATTTTGTTTATAATTATCTATAAGACATTAATAAACTTTTCTTCCTGAATGAGATATGCCTTAGAGATAAGGCCATATATACCTCAGTTTATATCTATGGATAAAAGAAACAATATAAATAATTATGATTCATGTTTGTTTAGGCATACACATGAAAGTTTTTTGTGAAGGATAACAATGGTTGATAAGTGAGTATTATCTAAGACAAAGAAAATAGTAATATAACATAGAAATGTTTTCATTGTTCAAGTTAAAAGATGCAATTTTTCTGGAACAAAATATTTTTAAGAAATAAAACAATGATATATCTAAATAATCAATGAGTCCAAAAAGAGATTTCAAACTTATCATAATCTGTAACATTTATATTTCCATTTTGCACTTTTATATTGTGTATGATCTAGCTACTTGTGTGTAAAAATATGTTACAAAAATCATCTCAGCGTGATAAAATAATTTGTGATTTATTAATAAATAATTTCAATTTCAGTTACTCTGTAAATCTCTAAACATATTAAGCTAAGACTGAGCATTCACTCCTTAAAGATCATATAAAGCAAATACACATTGCTTGGATGAACATTATGAGTATTGTCTTTGTCAAATAAACTTTATTCTCACGCAGCGCTCGCTTTACGTGTGAACACACAGACAAACACACACACACACACACACACACACACACACACACACACACACACACATATATATATATATATATAAGTTCAAGTGAAAACTTTTAAACTTACTTGCTGACAGGTTTTGAAATAATCGTTTCATTCGCTACTCAAGTTACAGAGAACCTTTGTCAATGAAAAGATTGTTTCGAAATGCGTCAGTAAGTAAGCTTTCACTCAGTTATGCAATAATTACTTATAATTTAATCATTGAATTCAAGATGATTACAAGCAACTTTCAACTAAATTTGGCTCAGTTATAACACATTTAGTTTTGTGTGTGAAAGTCTTCAACCCGATTCAGTAGTAATCTGTAAAACAACTTGGATGAACTGAATATGACAGATTGACGACAATCGCTTAGTGTGATCACAATATTATTTCTCAGTAAGTTTACACAAATAAGATCTGCAAATCATAAATTTAATAAGTTCAAATGTAAAAGTTTCACCATCCATCATGAACAGCAAAATCTATGATAAAATATACATTTTAAAAGCTAAATGTTGATAACACTTTACTGTATACTGCACTGTTGGTTTCTGCTCTAAAACTATTATAACAGAAGCTCTATTTTTCTGTGATTATGAGGTTTGAAAATGAAAACACATCTGAGTTATTGTAATGCTAAATTATATTGAACATTCAAAATCATAGCATGATAAAATCCTTACAAATATAGTGGTAAGCATATTACAAAGTTATTAACAGCAGTATATATGTAGCATTTCAAAGCACATATGTACTATTATTAAAGCAGTATTTAACATACAAAAATCTATACAGAGCACAGTAGTGTAATTTTAATCACTAAACAGCAATAACCTTTGCTACAAATAATGAAAAAAAAGAACAAACCTCATAAATAAAATAAAAGACATAAACATACCACACAATTTAACACTACTATCACTCGACATAACAAATATGTACACCAACATACCCATACCCGTAACGCTCAACATCCTAGAAACCCAATTAATACAGAACAACATACCTCTAACAACCTGTCAGAGAATACCATTTTGCCCACATTAACCTATTGATATCTAATTCAGAAACTTTTAATTACTTTCAATGTTTGTGTGTGTTTTAATTTGATCCCCTGTATTTATTTGCGCTTATTCTATTCAAATACAAAATTTCCCATTTTTTTGTAAGCATTCTCAACTCTACACATATAGTACTTGAAATTATTTTTACTTTAATATTTTTAGTTTTAATTCATAATATATATTTGTAAAGAGTTTTTAAACCTAAAGTTAACAAGTAATATATACAACAAAATTTTAAAGTCAATTCTTACTTAGGTCAACAAATAAAAATTTTATTTTTGTTACTATTTATCAAATAATTACAATTAATATAAATAAAGTAACATAACCTATGTGTTAAACAGCTGTTCTATCAAATAAAACCAGCTGTTTTATGGAATCATATGTTATCACTCATTTCAAGCTCAATGGGACAAAATAACTATATTGCATACCTTACCTCTTTTGTGAAAAGTTTTTCTCCCATGTAAAACTAAAATTAATTCATTAAATTTAATTGATGAATAATATTGGGGGAAACTGTATTAACATCAATTGTCATTTCCTACAAGTTTTAAAAAAAATGTATTTGAACTTGAATGGATGAGTAGAAATTATTTTATTAACAATTAAAAATTTGAACAATATACATAAAGAGAGTGTGAACTAACAATACTAATGTAAAAAAAGTCAGTCAATTTGTAATAAATTATAAATACTTGAAACAAATACAAACATACAATAAACTCACAAAGGATCTTGAGGTCTTTAGCCCAGGTTTCGATGCCAAGCAGGTTGGTATTTAAGGCTTGTTCAGAAACTGAGATATCAGAGTGTGTATGGCAGATAGCGATGTCGTCTGCATAGCAGGCAATTTTAGCCTCATTGCATATGTGTTCATGGATTGTGTTCATATACATGAGGAAGAGCAGAGGGCTGAGGACCGATCCCTATGGGACTCCCGCCCACAATCTGTGCGTCTTGGAATACTTTCCATTAACTCTCACAACAAATTTTCTATGTCTGAGGAAATCGTTTATCCAGAGCAATGAGTTGCGATTGATGCCAGCACTGTGAAAATCAGAATGAGTTTTTGCCTCCAGACTCTGAAAGTATCGTTTAAAACTAATATATACACTAAATACACTATTTACAACACTTAAATACGAAGAAAACTATTTACACAAACTAAAAATATAGTTACACAAATGTGGGCGCCTAGTCTGACAGACCCGAAAAAAAAAAAAAATACTGTCACACCAGTCGGGGCACCAAGTCTGTGAGACCCGAATCGTAAACAAAGGTAGGTAGAGCAGTGGCAACAATTCGACCTTGACTGGCACTTAATATTGGACAGCTAGATGGACGGAGGGGTTTCTAGCGCAGTGCTACCAACCGTGGCAACAAAATTTCCCTGCTCCGGGTCTGTGAGACTTGGCGCCCCGACTCCAGGGTTAATAAATCTTTTACAAATTTCAATATTAAACTGAACTTGTGACAAACTTTTCCAAAAGAAGACTGGAAACAAAACTTAGTTCTGTATTAAATCAAGAATGCATTTAGAACTAATAGATTTTTTACAAGTTTCTTCATCACGTCAAATGACTGTAAAATTAATATTATTCAATTCCAGCTTCAAATTGAAGTGCTAGTTTACATTGAAATAGTAAGCACTTACTTATTGTTTACTATAGTAGCACTTACTTTGTTGTTTACTATAGTAGCACTTACTTTGTTGTTTACTATAGTAGCACTTACTTGTTGTTTACTATAGTAGCACTTACTTTGTTGTTTACTATAGTAGCGCTTACTTTGTTGTTTACTATAGTAGCACTTACTTTGTTGTATACTATAGTAGCACTTACTTTGTTGTTTACTATAGTAGCACTTACTTTGTTGTTTACTATAGTAGCGCTTACTTTGTTGTTTACTATAGTAGCACTTACTTTGTTGTTTACTATAGTAGCACTTACTTTGTTGTTTACTATAGTAGCACTTACTTTGTTGTTTACTATAGTAGCGCTTACTTTGTTGTTTACTATAGTAGCACTTACTTTGTTGTTTACTATAGTAGCACTTACTTTGTTGTTTACTATAGTAGCACTTACTTTGTTGTTTACTATAGTAGCGCTTACTTTGTTGTTTACTATAGTAGCGCTTACTTTGTTGTTTACTATAGTAGCACTTACTTTGTTGTTTACTATAGTAGCACTTACTTTGTTGTTTACTATAGTAGCACTTACTTTGTTGTTTACTATAGTAGCACTTACTTTGTTGTTTACTATAGTAGCGCTTACTTTGTTGTTTACTATAGTAGCACTTACTTTGTTGTTTACTATAGTAGCACTTACTTTGTTGTTTACTATAGTAGCACTTACTTTGTTGTTTACTATAGTAGCGCTTACTTTGTTGTTTACTATAGTAGCACTTACTTTGTTGTTTACTATAGTAGCACTTACTTTGTTGTTTACTATAGTAGCACTTACTTACTGTTTACTACAGTAGCACTTACTTTGTTGTTTAATGACGACGACTATTTCAGAAGATGTCCCATAGTCAACTTAGATTGTAACCGACCTCTTGGTCAGGGGCATGTGGTGCTACAATGAGGAAAAGAGGTTGCATCAGGCAGTAATTCGAGGAATGGTGGCAAAAGCCTAGAACCATGATAATTTTTAATTAGGCCGATATCACCTGATTATGAGTGATATATAGAAAAAGATGCAGATTCTGGATGCTAATTAAAAATGGTAGAAGTATTATTGAATCTGTTCTACAGATAGTAAGAAGTTAAAGAAAGAAGATACTTCAGTCCCTATGTCTGCAAGTATTCAAGGTTTTGTATTTTTAGAAACAACCTTAATTTACTACCATTGATATCACTTGGCAAAAAACCACTACTTACTGATATTTTTCATATGCTGATATTTCGCATATGCTGATATTTCAGCATACGTGTTTTGCACTAGAGCAGTGCATTGTTCAATGCTGTTTGCACTAGGGCAGTGCATTGTTCAATGCTGTTTGCACTAGGGCAGTGCATTGTTCAATGCTGTAAGTCATGGACAAGACTGTTGCTCAGGTGTGTTGCTCATTGTAAGTTAGTGGTGTTTTGGTATTTTGTCATGCATCACTGTGCATAGAGTGGTTGTTAATTATGTGCTTGAATATAATGTTTGATTGCGAGAGTATTTCATTCTTTAGAATGTGATGTGGTTGGTTTTTGTGCTGTTTGTATATGTTGAAATTACCTGTTGCGTTTAATTTATTCTTTTTTCATTAAATGTATAACTTTTTTATTCAAGTCAATGTTAATGTATGTATATCGTTCATTCTGTATATGAATAACAAAATTTCTAACGATTGTCAAGTTTTGAGACCATAGATTCAGGCAGAAATGAGGAGTGGGAGAATATGGCCAGCTGTGGAGGGGATGACACACATTCAATGCATGCAAGCATTGGCTTTTCCTGCTTCAGCTATAGTAGAAAAATAATCATAGCTCAAACAACCAAATATTTTGTTGTTTAGTTTGTTTTCTATGGTTGGTGGACATTAGTGGAAAGCTCCCAAGAAAACATACAGTACGGAGGAACCAGAAAATTCACTCAAATTATTTAGGCTGCAATATTGGCTACATCGATATAATACATTATTTACAAGTCATAATTTTATTTACAATGGCACGAAGTCATCTCCATCAGACTCTTTATTGTCACTCTCAGATTTTCCATCACTGCTAATGTCACTGTCACTTGTAATTATTAGATTTTCTCACTGCATATATATGTCTCTGGCTGTCTCATAATATTTATTTCCTATCTTTAGTACATGATCTCAACAATTTTTTCAAAAACCCTGTACCCAATTCCCTTAATTTCTGTTCAACCATTGCTTTCACATTATGAATATCATTCGTAATGTTCTCTACAGCAATCTCATTTCCCCCCCCCCCAAATTAATTCTGTTATATTTGTAACACTTTTATTAACATTTGTTGATTCCATCTTCGCGTGAGCTACTAGTAATCACTTACACTTTTAAATGTTTTAAACTTTCCTATAGTAGCACTTACTTTGCTTGTTGAGGACGGCCGTTTCGGGAGATGTGTCCCTTTGTCAACTCAGACCGGTCAACTTGAGTTATGGTCTGAGTTGACAAAGGGACACATCTCCCGAAACGGCCGTCCTCAACAAGCAAAGTAAGTGCTACTATAGACAAGTTTAAAACATTTAAAAGTGTAACTTTTATTATCATAACAATAATGCAGTTATATGTTATATAATTTATACTTAACCTGCAAAGTTACATGCATTCTAATTGAATTAATAAGATGTATGTTTCAAAGAAAGACACATTACAGGAATAACACAGATCAAGATATTATTAATTAATAGATTAGCAAACTTAGCAGTTTGTCTACCAACTGGTAAACAAAGAAATTAATTTTCTTATTACTCTCAATAATTTCTCGTTTCTATTCCAAAAATTCATTTACATAAAATATTTGACTTCAATGGCTTAAAAACATGTAGGATTATTAACAAATTATTTATTTCTGGTATCACGATTAATCCCTAGTTTAATTAATTCTACCAACTCACTTTCTGATTACCCACAGAGAAACAGCTGACTATTTTCTTTTATTGACTTAACATAAACGGGTAAAGGTTTGACTGTCACTAAATCCCTTTCAACTTCTTCTTCAAATTTATTGTTATATAAGTTTGTATAAGGTTGTAGAAAAAAGGTTGTATATTTACATTGTTTTCTATTGCAATTAATAATTTATATAATAATGGAGCAGTAGCAAATGTCATACTAAGTTCTAGAATTAATTTTTCTGAAAGTTTTACTTCTGTTTTTAATCTATTTAGTACCTTAGTAAAGTTTAATAATTCCAGTAATTCTAATCCATCTGTGGCTATGAATTGTTTCAAAAAATTTCCTAAAGTGTTTCTTAATTTATTGTACAACATAACTCAGACAATACTTGACTATGAGGTTTTACATTTGGATACAAACTTGCTACATTTGATGTAGCATCTGTTTCAGAATTTCTTAAAAATATCTCCTCTGACATGTTTTCTTCAGACAATATTCTTACAGCTTCCACCTTTAAATCAGGATTTAAATTTAACTCATTTAACGCTTTGCTTAAATCATTTAATCTGTTTAAAATATCTGTAATTTCGTCCCTAATTTGTTGTTCAATTTTAAATTTTAATAAATCAATACATCTTGTTTTTAAATGTGTTAATTTTGTCTCAGCTCGAACTATATATATAATTCTAGGATCAGTTTTTAATTAATTTATACTTTTGGTCAATAATTTGAACTTTTTACATATAACAGTAAACTCATGAGTGACATTTAATTTATCTTTAAAATTTAATTGCGCTATAATAACACTACAGTCCTTTAAAACATTTCTCAAAGCTTTTCTTACATCAGCTGCAACAGCATTACTCCTAATAGTAATATTTCTTAAGCCTAATTCATATTCAATTTCCTGTTTAAATAGTAAATCTA
The DNA here is from genome assembly GCA_036971475.1 of Prosapia bicincta. Taxonomy (NCBI): domain Eukaryota; kingdom Metazoa; phylum Arthropoda; class Insecta; order Hemiptera; family Cercopidae; genus Prosapia; species Prosapia bicincta. The sequence continues at coordinate 200,834,197 of JBAIZL010000002.1, forward strand.
CTTTTAAAGCCATTTTTGCATTTAAAAAAATGCCAGCCAGTATTCCCAAAACAAACCGGTTTATTATCTGATTTAATGAAGCAATCTTGTTAATATTCTAGTTGTAACAATGCACAATTCATGTGCATTTCTGACTCATATACCCCCACTTCTTTCTTCATATTATAACAGGCAAAAAATCTTGCACAACCATACCACAATATTATTAAATTTCTAATTACACATTTACTTAACATACTGAACTTATTAATTCAATTTAAAATAGTAGAGTTGTGTAATTTATGTAACACTACAGTACAGTCTCACTAATCCGGACTTGATGGGACCGGACCCGGTCCGGATCAACGAAAGTCCGGATTAGACGGAAAAGGCCAAACAAATGCATACAATATGTGTTTTAGGTGGGAAAACATATTGAAATTGTAGTTTTAGTGAAATTGAGGCCTAAATATAGCTTACAGTACAGTATTTCATAGCTTATGTAGCAAAAAATCCTATAATTATAACAGAAAAGTCATGACATTAATAAATATCTAAGCACCTTTCTCGTTGAATAAAAGTATTCACATAAAGTTATTTACACTATACTGTATAAACGCACAAAAAACTCAAACAAAAATGAAACTGAAACAAAAACAAACTTTAAAAAACTTAGTGAAAAAAGTCCGTAATGTTCTTTTGTTTTAACGATGAATGACGTCGTTTCACAGTACGATCTCGTAGGCGTTTCAAGGTCAGTAGCTCCGCAGTTGACGTATCACTTTGTTTCTCAAAGTAAGTCATCAACCCCTCCAGCATTGCAGCCGCCTCATCATGAGTTAGGCTGACAGGTTCGTCTGTGTAGTCTTCCTCTTCCGAGCTGTCATTTTCTGCGTTTGCAGTGCACACCGCGACGATTTCGTCCTCGTTGAGCACTTGATGACCAATGTCATTATCACTGATAATCCACTCGGAAATATCAGTGTCTTTCAACTCGGCACAACCCTCCAATTGTTGAAAAATCTGAACAAATTCATTGTCGTCATTAGTAGGTTGACTGTCAGATTTTCCACTTTCCTGTGGCATTTCAGGCCACAATTTTTTCCAGCTTTTTTGTAGTGTAGACGGTTGAATTTCCTCCCACGATTCTGCAGCCATATAAATGACATCCTTTATAGTCACTTTTTTAAGATTTTCAATAAATTTTGTAGCTGGATCTGCTTCTTGTTGTTCCAAAAGCGATAAAATTAACTTTTTCCTATATCGCCGTTTTATCGCTTCGATCACGCCCTGATCCATCGGCTGAATGAGAGCCGTTACGTTAGGAGGAAGAAATTTAACAAAAATGTCACCATGACGCAATTCTTCTTCATTTGGGTGGCATGGGGCATTATCAATTAGTAAAACCGCTTTTCGAGGGAGTTTTTTCTCTTTTAAAAACTTTTCTGTTGTTGGAACAAAGTTTTCAAAAAACCAGTCCTTAAAAATTTGACTGTTCATCCACGCTGATTTTTGGAACTTGTATTGGGCCGGTAGAACACTTAAATTTACATTTTTAAAAACCCTAGGCTTTGCGGATTTCCCTATCACCAAAAGTGGAAATTTTAGATCGCCAGAAGCATTACTGCAGGGCAGCAAAGTCATACGTTCTTTCTTAACTTTATGGCCTTTTGCTACTGAATCTAATTTGGAAGCTAAAGTTTTTTTTGGGAACATTTTATAATTTAATCCAGTTTCGTCAGCGTTGAACACCTGACAAGGTTGTAAGTTTTCATCTCTGAGAAACTTGCCAAATTTGTCTTTGAATTTTTCACTTGCATCTCTGTCACCTGACAAAATTTCACCACTTATTCCGAGTTGACGGATGCCGTGTCGTTCCTTCCACCGTGACAGCCATCCCACACTGGCAGTAAAATTAGGGTCTCCTTTTAACTTTTCATTCAGTTTCAGCGCGATCGTTTGCAAATTTACACCCGATAAAGGAACACCCTGTTCCCGTTGTTGGCAAAACCAAACATACAAAGCATCATCTAGGGTTTCATTTTTTGGTTTTTTTAAAGTGCTTCTGCCGCCTAAACTGTCTTTACTAACCATTTTTGCACAAAAATCTTCAATTTCCTGTCGCTTTTTTTTCCAATCGGAAACAGTTTGTTTTCCCACACCTAACTCTTTTGCAATTTTAATAAGCGATTCACCTCCATCAATACGAAATAAAGCTTGGAGTTTTTGTTCCATTGTCACTGTCACTGACTTACGTTTAGTCGCCATTTTCACTGAACACTGAACGAGACGTAAATAAAAAACACAGATCAATATCGCACTAGAATTAAATGACAACTGAGCAGATATCTTGCGAGAAGCAGGAAAAGTGGCATCTGTCCGACAAAACAACTGACCTGACGCCAGACGGATAGACTGTTTATCCGTTTAGTCAGCGGTCCTTTATGTTTTGTTTATCGCAAGATGTCTCTGATGTCACGTACGTTGTAGTGTTGGGTGATCTAATTTGTATATATTTTTTCAAAGAAGTTTTTTCTACTTTAGTAGGCAAAAGAAACAAACAAGTGGTACACCTATTTCATATTTTAATGAATAAATTATATTATTTGAGTATTAAAGTAGGAAAACCCCTTTGAAAAATAACAAATATAGACGTATAAAAATAAATATTTTTGTGGACAGCAGACTGATTGTGCACTGTAAAATACTACAACTAAACAAAACTTTTGGGCCGTCCGGATTAGCCGGAGGTCCGGATCATCGGAGACCGGATTAGCGAGACTGTACTGTATTATTATCATAGATGTTGAATATTGCAGTTATATGTTACATAATCTATAGTTAACCTGCAAAGTTACGTGCATTATAATTGAATTAATAAGAAGTATGTTTCAAAGAATGACACATTTCAGGAATAATACAGATCAAGAATTTATTAATTATGAGATCCAAAAATAAACAAAATATGAACACACGAAAATTATATTCTAATTACACTCGTATTAAAATATTTAATCTCTTTGATTAGGAAGTTAACCAATTTGAGCAACTGTACAATTAATTAAATTGTGTTAAAGATATGAGATATTCACTCGCAAGATTGTTTCATTAATCAAATGTATTAGACATACTATGAATCTGAAAATTGGTGTTTGAAAATAGAATTTTAACACCACCTGGCTTAATCACTTATTTAAAACACTTGGATACTAACACAAAAATTTAAAATTTTTCCTATTTAACTACATAAAACTTTATTTATTTGAATTCAATATTTAAGTAAAAGATTGTGCCAAAATATTGTATCAGTTATCTGGAAAACTTTGTACAGTTGATAGTTCTACTTATTCCTTCCACCACATTTCTGTTTAGATTGCCCAGATGTTGCATTGAGAGATGTAATTAGTTAGTTAATGCAAAAATAAAAATATTACTTTCAAAACTCATTTTAAATGAAGTTGCTTGATGTAATCTTCTTGAATTTACTGGTTAAACTAATTTTTAAAATACTTAACTAAGTGAATAGGTAGTTGCTTACTTGCTGATGCGTTTCAAAACATTCATTCCTTTTACGAAGCACCTATGTACTCACTTATTCAAGTATTTTTAAAATCATTTTAAATAATTTGTATGGAAAAATCTTGACTGAACATTACTTCTGTATTAAAAGAAACTTCTATGGATCATATTTGCATAGTCTTCTCTCCCTTTAATTTAATGCATTTTAACAAGAACCGTTTTACTAAAAGCTCATGGTTAAAACGATTATTATAATTACATAGTTACTATTAACTTTCCGCGCATCCCTCTGCATATTTCACCTAAGACATTTTGATACATGTTTCATAGCTTGTAGAAATCTGATATCTCTACCATTTTCTTTACATATATTATTAATGAACAAATTCACAATTTGTTTTTAACTTTTTAAGTAACTGTTCCGATTTGTGTTTGAATGCTGTTAAATAATATTAATATAATTTTATTCAATGAAATAATATTACAGATTCAAGTCAGAGTTGTAAGGTAGCACTCTCAGTATTTTAAGACCTTCACATTTCAATAAGTGATTGAAACAATATTACAGATTCAAGTCAGAGTTGTAAGGTAGCACTCTCAGTATTTTAAGACCTTCACATTTCAATAAGTGATTGAAATAATATTACAGATTCAAGTCAGAGTTGTAAGGTAGCACTCTCAGTATTTTAAGACCTTCACATTTCAATAAGTGATTGAAATAATATTACAGATTCAAGTCAGAGTTGTAAGGTAGCACTCTCAGTATTTTAAGACCTTCACATTTCAATAAGTGATTGAAATAATATTACAGATTCAAGTCAGAGTTGTAAGGTAGCACTCTCAGTATTTTAAGACCTTCATATTCCAATAAGTGATTGAAATAATATTACAGATTCAAGTCAGAGTTGTAAGGTAGCACTCTCAGTATTTTAAGACCTTCACATTCCAATAAGTGATTGAAATAATATTACAGATTCAAGTCAGAGTTGTAAGGTAGCACTCTCAGTATTTTAAGACCTTCACATTCCAATAAGTGATTGAAATAATATTACAGATTCAAGTCAGAGTTGTAAGGTAGCACTCTCAGTATTTTAAGACCTTCACATTCTCATAAGTGATTGAAATAATATTACAGATTTAAGTCAGAGTTGTAAGGCAACACTCTCAGTATTTTAAGACCTTCACATTCCAATAAGTGTTTGAAATAATATTACAGATTCAAGTCAGAGTTGTAAGGCAGCACTCTCATTATTTTAAGACCTTCACATTCCAATAAGTGATTGAAATAATATTACAGATTCAAGTCAGAGTTGTAAGGCAGCACTCTCAGTATTTTAAGACCTTCACATTCCAATAAGTGATTGAAATAATATTACAGATTCAAGTCAGAGTTGTAAGGTAGCACTCTCAGTATTTTAAGACCTTCACATTCCAATAAGTGATTGAAATAATATTACAGATTCAAGTCAGAGTTGTAAGGCAGCACTCTCAGTATTGTAAGACCTTCACATTCCAATAAGTGATTGAAATAATATTACAGATTCAAGTCAGAGTTGTAAGGCAGCACTCTCAGTATTTTAAGACCTTCACATTTCAATAAGTGATTGAAATAATATTACAGATTCAAGTCAGAGTTGTAAGGTAGCACTCTCAGTATTTTAAGACCTTCACATTTCAATAAGTGATTGAAATAATATTACAGATTCAAGTCAGAGTTGTAAGGTAGCACTCTCAGTATTTTAAGACCTTCACATTCCAATAAGTGATTGAAATAATATTACAGATTCAAGTCAGAGTTGTAAGGCAGCACTCTCAGTATTTTAAGACCTTCACATTCCAATAAGTGATTGAAATAATATTACAGATTCAAGTCAGAGTTGTAAGGCAGCACTCTCAGTATTTTAAGACCTTCACATTCCAATAAGTGATTGAAATAATATTACAGATTCAAGTCAGAGTTGTAAGGCAGCACTCTCAGTATTTTAAGACCTTCACATTCCAATAAGTGATTGAAATAATATTACAGATTCAAGTCAGAGTTGTAAGGCAGCACTCTCAGTATTTTAAGACCTTCACATTCCAATAAGTGATTGAAATAATATTACAGATTCAAGTCAGAGTTGTAAGGTAGCACTCTCAGTATTTTAAGACCTTCACATTCCAATAAGTGATTGAAATAATAATACTTGTTTTGTGACTTGTTCATTTTAACTAAGTCATATCAGTCATATTTTAACTGTGAACTTAGAATGCTTAGTGCATGTTAGGCATTCTAGTGAGTATGCTGTCAAATCCCCTTCCACCACTATACTACCAACATCACTATTTCTCCCACTATCATATCTCAAACAAATCCACCTACTGCACATAAGTTACAAAACTCTGATGGCCAGACCATTTCTAATAAGAGATATTAATAGGTATATATTTTAAAAAAACCTCAAGATGTACAACACAAAAACTGCAAACCTTAATTTGTTTGGTAATTCAGCCAGGAGCTGATATTTCAAATATCTTGACTATGATGAAAGTAACAATATTGAAGAGAAAGAGATAAAATACTGTAAATGAAATTTAGCTAAAAAATCAGTTGTCAAAATCATCCACTTTAAAACCGATTGAACAAATTTTAAAACTTATGGAAAGATTTTAATATCTAAGAAATTACTTATTGAAGAGTGATGACACAGACCCTCTTTAATAAGCAATTTAAAATCAATATTTCATTAATTTGTTTATAATTATCTATAAGACATTAATAGACTTTTCTTCCTGAATGAGATATGCCTTAGAGATAAGGCCATATATACCTCAGTTTATATCTATGGATAAAAGAAACAATATAAATAATTATGATTCATGTTTGTTTAGGCATACACATGAAAGTTTTTTGTGAAGGATAACAATGGTTGATAAGTGAGTATTATCTAAGACAAAGAAAATAGTAATATAACATAGAAATGTTTTCATTGTTCAAGTTAAAAGATGCAATTTTTCTGGAACAAAATATTTTTAAGAAATAAAACAATGATATATCTAAATAATCAATGAGTCCAAAAAGAGATTTCAAACTTATCATAATCTGTAACATTTATATTTCCATTTTGCACTTTTATATTGTGTATGATCTAGCTACTTGTGTGTAAAAATATGTTACAAAAATCATCTCAGCGTGATAAAATAATTTGTGATTTATTAATAAATAATTTCAATTTCAGTTACTCTGTAAATCTCTAAACATATTAAGCTAAGACTGAGCATTCACTCCTTAAAGATCATATAAAGCAAATACACATTGCTTGGATGAACATTATGAGTATTGTCTTTGTCAAATAAACTTTATTCTCACGCAGCGCTCGCTTTACGTGTGAACACACAGATAAACACACACACACACACACACACACACACACACACATATATATATATATAAGTTCAAGTGAAAACTTTTAAACTTACTTGCTGACAGGTTTTGAAATAATCGTTTCATTCGCTACTCAAGTTACAGAGAACCTTTGTCAATGAAAAGATTGTTTCGAAATGCGTCAGTAAGTAAGCTTTCACTCAGTTATGCAATAATTACTTATAATTTAATCATTGAATTCAAGATGATTACAAGCAACTTTCAACTAAATTTGGCTCAGTTATAACACATTTAGTTTTGTGTGTGAAAGTCTTCAACCCGATTCAGTAGTAATCTGTAAAACAACTTGGATGAACTGAATATGACAGATTGACGACAATCGCTTAGTGTGATCATAATATTATTTCTCAGTAAGTTTACACAAATAAGATCTGCAAATCATAAATTTAATAAGTTCAAATGTAAAAGTTTCACCATCCATCATGAACAGCAAAATATATGATAAAATATACATTTTAAAAGCTAAATGTTGATAACACTTTACTGTTTACTGCACTGTTGGTTTCTGCTCTAAAACTATTATAACAGAAGCTCTATTTTTCTGTGATTATGAGGTTTGAAAATGAAAACACATCTGAGTTATTGTAATGCTAAATTATATTGAACATTCAAAATCATAGCATGATAAAGTCCTTACAAATATGGTGGGTAAGCATATTACAAAGTTATTAACAGCAGTATATTGCTGTTACATATATATATGTAGCATTTCAAAGCACATATGTACTATTATTAAAGCAGTATTTAACATACAAAAATCTATACAGAGCACAGTAGTGTAATTTTAATCACTAAACAGCAATAATCTTTGCTACAAATAATGAAAAAAAAAGAACAAACCTCATAAATAAAATAAAAGACATAAACATACCACACAATTTAACACTACTATCACTCGACATAACAATATGTACACCAACATACCCATACCCGTAACGCTCAACATCCTAGAAACCCAATTAATACAGAACAACATACCTCTAGCAACCTGTCAGAGAATACCATTTTGCCCACATTAACCTATTGATATCTAATTCAGAAACTTTTAATTACTTTCAATGTTTGTGTGTGTTTTAATTTGATCTCCTGTATTTATTTGCGCTTATTCTATTCAAATACAAAATTTCCCATTTTTTTGTAAGCATTCTCAACTCTACACATATAATACTTGAAATTATTTTTACTTTAATATTTTTAGTTTTAATTCATAATATATATTTGTAAAGAGTTTTTAAACCTAAAGTTAACAAGTAATATAAACAACAAAATTTTAAAGTCAATTCTTACTTAGGTCAACAAATAAAAATTTTATTTTTGTTACTATTTATCAAATAATTACAATTAATATAAATAAAGTAACATAACCTATGTGTTAAACAGCTGTTCTATCAAATAAAACCAGCTGTTTTATGGAATCATATGTTATCACTCATTTCAAGCTCAATGGGACAAAATAACTATATTGCATACCTTACCTCTTTTGTGAAAAGTTTTTCTCCCATGTAACACTAAAATTAATTCATTAAATTTAATTGATGAATAATATTGGGGGAAACTGTATTAACATCAATTGTCATTTCCTACAAGTTTTAAAACAAATGTATTTGAACTTGAATGGATGAGTAGAAATTATTTTATTAACAATTAAAAATTTGAACAATATACATAAACAGAGTGTGAACTAACAATACTAATGTAAAAAAAGTCAGTCAATTTGTAATAAATTATAAATACTTGAAACAAATACAAACATACAATAAACTCACAAATTAATCTTTTATTAACTCATACGCATTTCAATGACAAAGTCATCATCATCAGAGAGTGTTACTACTACAAACTCTAACCTTCAACTGAGTTTAACTTACAATTGAGTTGTAAGTTAGAGTTTGTAGTAGTAACACTCACTGATGATGATGACTTTGTCATTGAAACGTGTATGAGTCAATAAATGATTAATTTGTGAGTTTTGTTATGTTTTTATTTGTTTTAACATAACCTCACAAGCTATGCTCAAAGAATAGCTGTATAAGTTCTTAGATAATCATTTATTTAATTTTCAAATCCGTAATTCACACACACACACACACACAAATATTCACACTTTATTCACTCTGTAAGCCTATGTTTTAATAAACAACAGATTAAATAAAGCGTAAACACTTTTCTGCTTCTAAATTTAACTTCCTTATAGTTTTACAACTATTTGGAGTTGGCTTTTCAAACGGTCACATGATCCTTGAAGTTTCAGATTATCAGTAGCTCTATGCAGTTTATAATAGATAAAACACTTACTCTTTAGTGTATTAGCAGTGCTCTTGAATAGTTATACAATGATACAAACCATTTCCTAAAGTTATCTGTGGTAAGTGTAACAGAATTAACCATTCATTTTTTTTTTTACTTATAACATTAATAATAACTTGGAGCAACTGTGCAGTAATTTTTAATTATAGATAAATAAAAAATCTTAAATCACAAAAACTTGTTGTGTTTAAATAAAACGTTTAGTGGTTTAAGATGTTTTATTTATTTATGATTTTAAGATTACGTCTAGTTAAAGTATCAAATTTAGGCGAGTTCAACTTATATAATATAAAACTTACTCTCATTTGAAGTTGTTATTAACAAAGAATGTGCCTAAGCTATGTTAAATTGTCAGTATTATTTTTATTCCTGTTAAATTTCATTGAATCCCGACATAACTACACTTAATTAATCACTTAAACAATAGTTTATGACTATCCGAACTTTAAATTTTGTAAATTTGTTAAAACGTACTGAGATATATCTCAGTAAGATATGTACTCATATGTGTCTCAGTAAATTTTAACAAATTTACAAAATTTAAAGTTTGGATAGTCATAAACTATTGTTTAAGTGATTAATTAAGATTCACCGAACGTAATGGACTACTAAATTCAAGATAACTACACTGACATATTAGGAATTATTAAAAACAAAACACTTGTTGTAAGACCAAGCTGGATCTAAAATTTATTAGTGTTTTAACCTGATAAAATTTTATTGGTTCAAATAAAATTTAATTATTTTTACTTTGTATAAACATTTTATCACACTTTCTTCAGATTTCTAAATATTTTTAAAGTGGATATACCTGTTTTACAAATATGTATACAATTTGGTTCAATTTATTAGTGGTATAAGGTGGCTCAATAGTTTAGTAAGTATAGAACTTGACAACTAACCTAAAGATCTTGGGTTCGAATCCCGGCAGACCAAAGAATTTCTGAGAGTGTTTCAGCCCAGTCTCTAAAATTGAATACCTAGAGTCAAATCTAGGGAAGGTTCAGGGGTGCCCTCGTTAAATACCATATAGCCCATTACGACTGCTCTACCCTGTCTTTCATGGATCATAGTAAAGAATATAAAAAGGATTTACGCAACAATTTAAAACGAATCCAAACTATCGCACTAAAAGGAATACAAAAATTACAAAATTAAATATATGACGATACCAAATCACTACTAAAACAATATGTATTAATATAATTGAAAATCTATTTAGTTAAATTTTTAGAATGGTTTAAATAACAGAGTTATAGTTTACCTTAACTCGGTAACCCACAGTTACGGTCTGAGTTTACAATTTGTAACATCTCCTAAAACGGCCGTCCTCAACAATCATAAAAGTAAGTGCTATTTTGTTGCCAAATGTAACATACCAACATATGTACAAGTGTTTTAGATGAAAACTAGAACAACTAAAAGGTGATAAAAGTCGATAGTTTTTTTGCTGTATTTAAACATCAAATATTTTCAAAAACCATAATAAATTTAAAAGAACTGCTACTTAGCTTTCTGCTGATAACAGTGTCAGCGTCTTCAGAATAACCTAACCAATTTTAGTTACTAGAAGTATTTGTAATACTAGTTGTTTAAATACTTTTCTAACTCGTAATACAATCTATTACTTCCAGTAGTGAAAGCTTCCTAATCCATAACTTTATTTATGTTCAGATTTATAACATGGCTACAAAAGAGTTCCTAATTTTGACAATCACCACAAAGTTTGTTATAAAAACCACTGAAGGTTAAAAGTATAAATAAAGTAGGAACATAAAACGCTCCTGATCTGGCAAAGAAAAGCATTATGCCCTTCTTGTTCATGTCACATTCTGTAAATATATCATATATAGGTTTCTTACCTTTTGCATATATATAAAGAAAGAAGAGAAGGAATGACAGGGAGAAATATAAGCTTAAATTTGTATTGGATTTTCCAACAAAAACATAATTATAGAATGCACATCACAAGTGGCAGGATTTTCTATTGCAGTGCTTATTTTAACATGTCACAAAGCAAAGTGCAGACAGAGTATCAGAGACACACATAGAATATTAACACTGATTGATGCACATATTATAATAAATATAGGAACATTATACCTTCATGATGATGGGTGTAGCCTAGCTCACTCAGGGTAAAGAATGAGACATGATGCTTTCTTACTACGGGAAAATGGCGAGACGTGATATAGCTTATAGGGCAGAGTTGAGGACAGAGCTATATTCGCGAGAAACTAAAAACATAAAACATGAAGTGGGTGTTACAGATGGTTTAAGAAATATTTATATTACAAAAATATTGCAACACTTATTTATTCTATTAATTATTCAGATTAAAATAAATGCCATATCGGTAAACTAGCATTACTTCTACTTTAAATGAGAACTGACATCAGGAGATATGTCTATTTTCAACTTGCTCCGCAAATCATGTTGGTAGATACTAAAAATTATTTTAACCACCCAAAATCCATATGGAGGAACGGGAAAACTATTTCTGATTTTTAATATTATTTGATTCCATATTCAACTTGAGATGCTCGTTTACACTTAAACATCTATTAATGTATCTATCAATGACACTTACCTTTAATAGCACTTACTTTCTTTGTTTAAATAGGGCGGCTGTTTCAGGAGATGTATACTATTGTCATTTTAGACACTAACGGCGAGTTGACCTCAAATTCTTTGAAGTAAACATTAGATGTATTGACAAAATAAATATATAAAACAGCCCTAATAAAACAGCTTTTCTCATTATAACATTTTAAGGCAGAATTCCAAATATCCGATCACGTTCAGATTATTAGTAATAGCTCTAAAAACTATGGAATTACCTCCGAGGATTATCCAAGAAGTAAATTGGAGTTTTATTATTTACAACAGTCCAGTGAACAGTAGTCAGCATTTAAACCCCTTGTGTTCTATAAATCATGCAATACTCACTTAATAACAGAGTTTTCTGAGATGTAATAAGAATTTTATCCATTCATTAATTCAAAAGATAATTAAAGAAAGGCAATTGTTTTTTTAAAACCAAATATGACCTGATCATATACTGCCTGGCTTCCCAATGCAATAATTACTTTTATTTAGTAACAATATCAATAAAAAAATTTCAAAGCCAATTCCTACTTAGTAAACAAAGAAAAATTTTATTTTTGTTACTTTTTATCAAATAATTACAATTCATGTAAATAAAGTAGCATAGCCTATGCATTAAAACAGCTGTTTTACAACATAACCTATAACATAAAATCAGTTGTTTTATGAAATAGTATGTTATCACTTATTTTAAGCCGAATGGGGCCAAATAACTATATTGCATAACATGCCCCTTTTGTAAAACGTTTTTCTACCATAAAAAACTAAATTTAATTCACTATTAAATTTAATTAATGAATTAATACTTGAAAAAACTGTATTAAAGTCAAGTGTCATCCACTACAAATTTAAAAAAATGTATTTGAGCACGAGTGGATAAATAAAAAGTATTTGATTAACAATTGAAAATTTTAACTATATATATATATATATATATATATATATATATATATATATATATATAAGGTGATTATGAACTATTAGAAGGAAATGAAAAAAGCAAATCAATGAATCTTAATAGTTATATATTTATTAATTTACAATATTAGATAGATATACCAAAATGTGATCAAATTTATAGTTGAAATTTTTTTACCCAATAATAACTTTACTTTCTTTATTCAAAGTTGAATCCATATAGCCGAATTGAAAAACAGTTTATACTTAATCTATAATTCAAGTAGTTTGTAATTAAAATCTAAGCCAGGAGTACGTCAATTTGCAATACTACAGGCCTAGATTCATAATAAATAGATCTAAAATGGATTTGGTTTGTAAATAGTTTTATTTATATAATAAATAAAGTTGTTCAATGTCATCAATAACAAATTCAATATAATAATAATATTTAATATTCATCATAAAATATTGCATATCAATATATTTAATTGGTTCTGTTACTTTCATTTTTATTTTCTGTTACAGATTAAGTTCTTCTTAATGCAATTATAGTGCATCCAACATGTTCACTTTTTCAACATCGGTAATCAATTTGTTTTCTATTTTATATTAGAAACATATAATTACATTTTATTACAGGGAAGTGCTCTATCTTATTTTTGACAATTATTTAGCCATTAACGTTGATAACACAAAATTTACAACTCAAGATAATCCTTAAACTTCTTCAAAAACACATCCAAATGCCAAGATTAGATTATTTTCAAACTACTACTGAAAATCAATGAATGATAGTCAGTTTTATAGCTTGACATACTTTTCAATCTTGTAACTGTAGTATTTGGCTTGTTATGAAACATAAAGTAAATTTTTTGAAACAAAACCAGATTTTGTAATTATATCATCATTCAATTAACTAATGTTTGTATTATACATTCGATATATAATGCTTGTTATAACAGTTTTTGAATTATGAGGTACATGACATATCTTCATTAAAAATCATAACTACTATAAGTACTTAACAAAATGTAGCCGTTATGAAAATAACTTAGACATTTCCTACAGATGTTCAAAGAAATACAAAACTGTATAAATAGTCTCTGCATTTGAAACTTTCTATATATTATACAAGGAGAAAAATAAAGAAGGTTTATCTAATTTTTATGTTCAAAATTATTACACACAATTCATTTTAGAAGTAAAAAATTATTTAGTTAGATTTTATATTTTCTTACTGAAACCTTTGTGTAAGATAGGAAAATAATTGAGATTTTTCTACTTACTTATACTTACGTATAGGAAAAATCTGATAACCTTTTACTAAGACCAAATAAATAATAAATTAAGGAACAGAACTGACACCCAGCTCAGTATCAAAACAGCAACTACTAAAAATGTAAATCTACAAAAATTAACGAAAAACAGAACCTTAGAAAACATCATTGAAATAAATCGTAAATAAAACTAACACAAAAACCATTTTACTAGTCAAAATTCAGGTATTCTATATATAAAAAGTTTCGTAAAACATTATTTACATAAAATTATTAATAGTATTTGATTGTATCTTCACTTGAGGTACTAGTTTTTAACTAAAAATACTAGTACATGTGTTAATATGTTACACATGCCTATAGTAGAATTTCCTTTTTTGATTATTGAGGATGGCCGTGTCAGGAGATGTGTCCCATTGTCAACTCATACCATAACTCCATAACTATTGACAATAGGACAAATTTACCTGAAATGGACGTCCCAAATAATCAAAAAAGTAAGTGCTACTATAGGCAAGTGTAACATATGTACAAGTGTTTTTAGTTAAAATTATAAGTTATAAATTACTTACACTTTTAAAATGTTTTAAACTTGCCTATAGTAGCACTTACTTTGCTTGTTGAGGACGGTCGTTTCGGGAGATGTGTCCCTTTGTCAACTCAGACCGTAACTCAAGTTGACCGGTCTGAGTTGACAAAGGGACACATCTCCCGAAACGGCCGTCCTCAACAAGCAAAGTAAGTGCTACTATAGGCAAGTTTAAAACATTTTAAAAGTGTAAGTGATTACTAGTAGCTCACGTAAAGATGGAATCAACAAAAGTTATAAATTGCTATTTGCTGAAGTTTTTAGCTCAGAGTATTCACTCTACGTGGCAAATTACACAGCAAACATAAATTATAGAAAATAAAAATTATCTAGCATTCAGAATATGAGGCTGTTAAATGAATAAATCATTTTGCTTAAAATGTAGAAGTGTGTGTGTTAGAACTTGTAAGAAAAAGGTAATTGCAATAATAAATATGTAACATGTGAAAACCAAAAGTAAATTTATAATGGCACTATCCTGTCTCGTTTAAACTGATTATATCTGTTCCGATGGTGGGAGAATGGTTTAAATAGGCTCAGGTGTTATTTATTGTCAGGAACATGAAATGTTAATGATGTAAATAGTTAAAAAACAAAATGATTCTAAATTAAATAATTTCTACTTATTAAAATTACTGAATGTAAAACTTTCGAACAATACTTTGACAAGGATTATATCCTACACAGATAATCCAACGTGATATTGTAACACTCTTAAAAATAAGGTGTTACATATAAATTCATTTATATATTTGATTTTTATTTAATAATTGTATCGTTCCAATATAAAAGAAAATTTTTGTTTCTTGGTGAACTTTGTAAAGCTAGAATAGATAGTAGCACCCCTAGCGGGTAAAAATGTAAAATATCGTACGAGTTGGTAGCTTAACTTAAAAAAACTCACATCACCTCATGTGACGTAACATGGTCTGATATCGCATGATCTGACGGACCAATCAAAATATTCAAAATAATAATCGAGGGTGGGAATGTTCCGGTAGCTTGTACCTTCAGAAGGCCCACTTCTCAAAAGGTCTCCGAACGAGACGCACGTGATGGCATTTCGGACCTAACTTAGAAATTTATAAGCTTCCAGTATTCAAAATTTAAGATGTCAAGGCCGGTACCGAATTTTATTAACGCAACAAAAGAAGAAGTCAGAAGCGATAATTTATGTTTTTTCAAACGAGTAAATGTTTATATAATTTTTGTTTAAGTGCGCGGATTTGCAAGAGCGATGTGTTAAGTGTTTAGTGATTCCGAAAGCCATGGGCAATCTTTAATATGTTTTAAAGTGTTTTATTAGTGCACAAGCAGGTACGTTTTAGATAATAATAAAGAAAATGTATTTTAATGTTAACTAAGTTGAATTTTAAATGATAAACGGTTAACACATGAACGGTAGAAATTGTCCTTTGAATATTCATTTCTAAAAATTCAATTGAAAATATTAAGTTACTATCTTGTCGATATATATAAATTTTAAAGTTCAATAAGTAATTCAAATGTATGGAATAACTAGCAGTAATTAAAAGATAATTACTCGACACATTGCTGTCTTTTGTTCTACTGTAATTTTTCACTGATTAATAAATTGTATAACATTGTATTTTAAAAAATTATATTTTCATTTACCAAGTAACCTAGTCCGTTACAAATGCGCGACTCTGCTGGTTTTTTTCTAAAAATTTAAATTAATTAAAATTTAAATGATTACTGCTAACGAATTCCAAGGATTAATGCCATTCATGTGTTAATTATTTAAGTTGTGCAGCCCTCCTTAAAAATACTCGTCAGTGTATAGTAAAGTTATTTTCAAATAAATAAAATGTATAGCGATTTAAAAATAAATAAGTTAGTAAAAGACGAGTTAATTGTCGAATTAAAAATTATAAATGTAAAGTTTAAAACGGACAGTACAGTATATGTAATAAGAAAGATAGCCAAAGACAAAAATTTGTAAAGCCGATCCTGTTAATTTATTGTATTGGATAAGTAAAGTTTCTCAGAGAAATTCAAAGTAAATGTTTAAAAATCATTTCAAGTTAAAGAAGGAAACAAAATTGTTATGGTACTCACAATAAAAATTGAATTAAGTAGTCAAATAAATTAATTCTTGTAAAGTCAAATAAAATTCAAATAAATTGTAATGTTTTATTGGACACTGGAGGTTCAATAAATATAATAAAAAAAAGAATTTGTTTTTAAACATTGTCAAAATTAAAGTAACATAGCAAAAAAGATTTTTTTATAGCAAGTAAAGTTTTTAATAGCAGAATAGTTAGAATGTAAAATGTTAGATGACCTAAATGATTTTTTAAAAAGGATCTAAAATTTGAAAGAACATTTAATAATAATAATTTGAATAAAGTCTTTTTTTGTTGTGAACAATTAGCTGTATGTAATTCTTAAATTAAAGTATGGGATTTAATTTAAGAATAAAGTTAGTGAATTTTCAAGTATGGGATTTGAAATTCAGAAAGGGTTAAGATGTACTGAAGATGTATAAGATAACAAAGATGTTATAAGACAATGGTACAGGCTTAAAATTTTGCCAAGTGAGTGTAAAAATTGTATAGACAAAAGTGTCGTGAAACAATGAACTCAGGGGCAAATATGGTAAATTTGTGGCTTACAAGAAGTGAGCAGGTTTATACAGCTAGATGAGAGGTTAGGATTGTTCACATAATGTAAGGCAAATTCAAATAAAATTTAAGTAAAAGATATTTCAAAGAACTCTTGTAATTTTAATCTTAAACCAAAATGTGAAGTAGCATTAAATAGTATAAAAAACGATGTATGGTTAATAATTTAAACTCAAAGGAATATTAAAGTAAATTGGGTATAAAATATGAAGGTCTATATAAAATATTGTAAATTTTTTTTAATCATGTGTCTGTACTGTTCCAATAAGGTAATAATTTTAATAATATAGAAGAGCTCACATAAAACGATTAAAATTGAAACAGAGACATTCTGAAAGGGGTAGGTTATTTAGTAAACGAATAAAAGAGTATTAAAAGTTAATGTTTGAAGAAATTCAAGCTATTGTTTAATTTTTAAAAGGGGAATTGTTTAATAAAGAAAATGGGAGGTGCCTTGATATGCAATTTTACAAAATCATGACACATTTACATAATTGCGTGTCGAAAGGGCCCAATGACATGCAATTATACACTACACGAGATAGAGACGACAAAAATCTCAAAACACACAATACTACACGAGCAGACTAAAACACTTGACCAAAAATTGTATATGAATGTACAGTCCTAGTTTCTGTTTAGTTTCATTTCTTATTTTATTAATACAAGAGCTTGATCAAAATTTAAAATGAAATTATTATAGTAATGTTTAAATGAAATTATAAGAATAATGAATTGAAGTAAAGTCCTTTTGAGTCAACACCAGCTGTATAGTTTTTAAATCAAAGTATGGGATTTGATTTAAAAATAAGGTATTTGGATTCAAAATATGGGTTTTGAAATCCAGGGTTTTTTGTATAAGATGTACGAATGTTGTAAAAATAACACAGAGTAGTTATAAAGCAATGGTGCAATCTTAGTTTGTAAATTGAGAGAGAATTTCTGAGAAAATACACAGCGTCGTTTAAATGTGGTAATTTGTGGCTTACAGGGAGTAAGCAGTTTTGCAGATCCCAGGCAGGGGACTGTGATAAATACGGCTAGTAGGTTAGGTTTGTTGACACAAAAAGAGACAATTTCGAAGAAAATTTAATAATAGATGATTTGAAGGATTTTTTTAATAATGAAGTAATTTGATAAAAAATTAAGAAGAAATTGAAAGAGTAAAGATTTTAAAAATTGAAAAGATATAAATTTGTATTCATAAAAGTTTATGAAACAGAATGTTGACAAGAAGTCAGATTTTAATAAAAGTAATTAAAGCATGTGATATTTTAAAAAGTTTTAAAACGTGAAATGTGTAGAATGTCTTTGCAATAAAACACTGTGAAACTGGTAGTTTTGTAAAAGAGCCTATGTGTGAGAAAGCGGATACGCTTCCGTTGTAGTATTTGTCAAGCGCTAGGAGGAAATGGCATGCATTCCATAGTGGGGAATGTAGGTAAACAAAAACATCCGTTGGCCAGTCAATGTTTATATTTTTACTATAGTAGGTATAAAATTTTGTTCAATTGTAAAAGGGGACTGCACACACACACTGCACACACTCATGTATAAAATGTTGAAGTAGAAATAAGATGTAATGTCGAACAAAAATTTTCTTTTCAGGTCGACAAGAGAAAATGTAACACTCTTAAAAATAAGGTGTTACATATAAATTCATTTATATATTTGATTTTTATTTAATAATTGTATCGTTCCAATATAAAAGAAAATTTTTGTTTCTTGGTGAACTTTGTAAAGCTAGAATAGATAGTAGCACCCCTAGCGGGTAAAAATGTAAAATATCGTACGAGTTGGTAGCTTAACTTAAAAAAACTCACATCACCTCATGTGACGTAACATGGTCTGATATCGCATGATCTGACGGACCAATCAAAATATTCAAAATAATAATCGAGGGTGGGAATGTTCCGGTAGCTTGTACCTTCAGAAGGCCCACTTCTCAAAAGGTCTCCGAACGAGACGCACGTGATGGCATTTCGGACCTAACTTAGAAATTTATAAGCTTCCAGTATTCAAAATTTAAGATGTCAAGGCCGGTACCGAATTTTATTAACGCAACAAAAGAAGAAGTCAGAAGCGATAATTTATGTTTTTTCAAACGAGTAAATGTTTATATAATTTTTGTTTAAGTGCGCGGATTTGCAAGAGCGATGTGTTAAGTGTTTAGTGATTCCGAAAGCCATGGGCAATCTTTAATATGTTTTAAAGTGTTTTATTAGTGCACAAGCAGGTACGTTTTAGATAATAATAAAGAAAATGTATTTTAATGTTAACTAAGTTGAATTTTAAATGATAAACGGTTAACACATGAACGGTAGAAATTGTCCTTTGAATATTCATTTCTAAAAATTCAATTGAAAATATTAAGTTACTATCTTGTCGATATATATAAATTTTAAAGTTCAATAAGTAATTCAAATGTATGGAATAACTAGCAGTAATTAAAAGATAATTACTCGACACATTGCTGTCTTTTGTTCTACTGTAATTTTTCACTGATTAATAAATTGTATAACATTGTATTTTAAAAAATTATATTTTCATTTACCAAGTAACCTAGTCCGTTACAATATCAAAGTATACTATTTTCTGTTAATTTCACTTAAATATTATATTAATAGTATGAATACATATCACATAAAAAAATCCACAAGATAATAAAATCTAACTTTTACTTAAATGCAATAACTATAATAAATTATACAATAAAACCTAAGTTTAGTATAAAAAAATATATTTGGAAAAACGCAAGACATAAATAAATAGTAAGATCCCTACTTATAAAACGGAAGTGGACAACCAGTCAAGATTTTTGGATACTTCATGCAATAATCTGGTAGGTATTAATATGTAATTCAACATCTAAAATAAACTAATTTACTAAAAATATTAAGTAATTCCAATCATTAAATAAATTAGCTATGTTCAGTTCTATGGTTAAAAAGCTTATTACGGTACCAATTACAACAAAAAAAACTTTAAAAAACAAATATGAAAGATAGCTAAATTGAAACATTTTGGTAGTAAAACTATCAACAATATATGGATGCATCTCTAGACCGAGCACCATTTCTTGAAAATAGAGATAATTGCACATTTTGGTCGAGAAACATTGAAATTATAGTACAAAATTCCTTACACTATTCTAGCCTCAAGTTGTCATAAAAATAAATAGAAATACAATGGAGTCCCGATGATCGAGGTAGATAGGATGGAGGCCTTCTCGGATTATCGAAAATTCAGATTACACGGAAATACGTTCCTGTGCATGAAACCTAATACTATAATTAAAAATGTACTAAATAAGTTTATAGAGCTTTATATGATGATCTCTTGGAAGCCCGACTTATCATTTTCTTTCAAATAGATAAAATAGGATCAAATCGAAATAGGCTCAAATTTAATAGAAGCTCGAAATATCGGGACTCAGATTTTCGAGGCTCTACTGTATATACTTATTTTTAACAGCGTATGAACTTGGAAGGGCAATATCCTAAAATTCATTGTTTGCCCTTGGTCTAGTAATGCACAAGGCTGTCCATATTATGAAAAGATAAAAGAAAATTTCTAATACATCAAAAGTGATACCAGAGAATAAAGAAAAATAATACATGTCGGTGTAACATATTACAAGAATATTACAATCGTTCACTACATTCAAGAGATTCAATCTTATAATAGCATACAGAAGTCTAACAGCTTAAGAAGTATATTAGGAAATCTGAAAAATAATATATCTCATTTAGAAATACAGAGGTATATAAGATTTCTTGTAAAGATTGTAAGATATCTAATAAGGTTTTTATGGGATAGACAAGGAGAAAAATCGATGCCAGGTTTAGTATATTTTCATTAAATCAGATATTTTTGGCCAGAAAAATAACCTATAGCGAAATATATAATTGATACTAGCCAAAATTTTACTTTAAATGTTACTAAATTAGATACAAGTATAAATGACATAAGAATGTTAAAAAGTTTTTGAAAGTACTTACATAGATGAATATATTAATGATAATTTAATGGATTATTATCACAAAGACCCTGTCCATAATTCATTGTTAAACTCTTTATTTAATTGATAATTAGGTACAATTATAAGATATTATAAGGTAATGTTTAATTTTGAGAAAGTTGTTTACCTTTTGTAGTATTAGGTTTATACATGTAACTGCTTTTCCAGCCAATCCTTTAATAAGTTGATGCTCCTATCCTGTTAGTACATGATTACTTCATTCAGTTGGTACTGGAGGTGAATGTGTTGTTTTCTTATTTCAGAATATTTTTATATTATTTTAGCTAGTACCTCTGAAATACCTGGTAACCAAAATGTACATAACATGTTAACTTATAGCTTACAAACAATTTTTTTAAACTTGTTATTGGACTTTTATTGTATTTAATTAATGTAAATGTATTGTTGTTTTCCCTTTCAGGGGTTAACATTTTCCTTAATCTATTCTATCATAGCAGCTGTGCTGGGTATGTTCCAGTTTGGCTATAATTCAGCAGTTATAAATGCACCAGAAACGGTAAAATTGCTAATTTTTTAATCACTATGCAAATGCACTAAATGTAAACTTATTGAGATAGAATGCTTTCAATTATAGCCTCCAGTCATTATCAAACATTCTATACAATTTCTGCTATGTTTGTTCTTTAGTATGTTTGTATTTTGTAATAGTGTGTGTAACTGTTGTCGACTGTCTCAGTAAGTTTTTAACTGAAATACTTAAATTTTAAATACAAACAAATCATTAAAGTGACTTCAAAGTTTATCTAGAAATATTTGCTGGTCACAAAACCAAAGAATGTAAAAATAATCTAATCTGGTTATTTTATTTGCACAATGAAAAAATGTCTTGTAGCATTCAAGTGTGTACCAAAAAGAATGACCCGATTTTAACTTGTAATAATATTGAAACAAATGTCATTAGGTAACCGAAACACCGCCAGATGTAATCGGCATGGTTTAGAGTTTCAGAAAAAATCCGCTGTATGTTGCTACGAGCGCTGACGTAGATCGTGCAGCCAGTCTTGCTCAATATGGCATCCGCGCAACAGAAGGCGTATTGTGTTATTGAATTTAGTCGTACTCAATAAGTGGTCATAGTTCAGCGGGCTTTTCGTATTCGATTTCGTGCTAAGCCGCCATCACCAAAGAACATTCGACGGTGGTATAAACAGTTTGAAGAAACCGGGTGCCTCTGTAAAGGGGAAAGTCCTGGTCGGCCACGCGTTCCGTGAACAAACAGTAGAACAAATCCGACGAGCATTTGAGCGGAGCCTTTGTAAGTCTACGCATCGTGCTAGCCAAGAATTTACGTTATTGTGCAAGACAGTGTGGCTTGTGTTACGGTGTCGTTTAGCCCTCAAACCATACCGATTACAACTGGTACAAGCTCTTCGAGCTAGTGACAAAGTGAAGCGCATGGACTTTAGCAATGCTATTCTATAGGACATGGAAGATGACACTTTTATGCCACAGTTGATATTCAGCGATGAGGCAACATTTCATATTAGCGGTTAGATTCACCGTTATAATGTGCGTATATGGAGGCTCGAAAATCCTCATGAAACAATTGAACACAAACGTGATTCACCAAAATTGAATGTTTTTTGTGCTGTTTCACAAAGCAAGGTTTATGGACCCTACTTTTTTGAGGAACAAACTGTAACAGGACAATCATATCTTGCAATGCTACAGAACTGGTTATTCCCACAACTTATTGGCTCTGACAATTTCATCTATCAGCAAGATGGAGCACCACCGCACTGGCAACGTGCGCAGTTTCCTCGATGCCAACTTGCCTCAACATTGGATAGGGCGTACAGGACCGCGAGACCAGGCTTTACACTCGTACCTCCTAGGTCCCCTGACATACCACCATGTGATTTTTCCTGTGAGGATATGTTAAACAATGTGTTTAAGTTCCTCCCTTACCTCGTGACATTGATGAACTAAAAACCAGAATATCAACTGCTGTAGCTTCAGTGACAGAAGACACCTTACGCTCAGTTTGGGATGAATTCAGCTATTGGCTAGTGTTGTCCGTGCAGCCAATGGAGAACATATTGAACATTTATGATGGATTTTTAAAAACTTATGTCTTTTGTGAGTAATTTAGTATGAAATTTGTAGGTGTTAAGCCCTTCTTCCTAATAAATAATCTATTTATAATCGTTTCATTCTTTTTGGTACACACTGTATAATAATAATTGGTAAAATTCAGTGATTTTTTTAAGGTTAGAATATTTTAAACATATATTTCACCTCAATAGTAATTTTTTTTTAAAGTTACTGCAGTAAAAATATTAATACATTATTTTAATATTTAAATTCCAATTTATTCAAGAGTTTCTTTGTTTAAATCTTTTTTTACACTCACTACAAGCTTTTAGATTTAGTAAAAAAGCACTGCTACAAATAATGAAAAATAGATGACAAAGTTTTTCATATAAAATTAAAATTAACTCACTATAAATTTAATTAATGAAATAATATTTGAAAAACTGTATTAACATCAAGTGTCATCCACTGAAAGTTTTAAAAAATGCATTTGAAGTTGAGTGGATGAATAAAAAGTTATTATTAAAGTTTGTTAATTTGAACAAGATATATATATATATATATATATATATATATATATATATATATATATATATATATATATAAGTGTAAGCTAATAGAAAGAACTGGATAACTTGCATAGTTAAAATTAATATAAAATAATTATTATTTAAGATTTTGTAAATACATTTTAGTACTTCTACATTATCAGAAAAAAAATATGAAACCACAGATGTACAGTGCCGGCAAAAAGTTTAGGGACTCCCCTACATTTATATGTTTTTGCTATTGTCCTAAAACTTTCTGCCAATAATATATTAGTAACTTATCAATGAATTAAGCATGAAAAGTTACGATTTTCCTGAAATTTTCATTCATTTATAAGTAAAATTTTCATCAAGGTGAATCTAGTTCTACATTAGTAAGGACAAGTTATAGTACAGATGAAGAGGAACTCATTAGGGAAACAGACTGGATCCTAAAAAAAGGTAAGCGACCAGCCAAAAAAAGGAGGGTTCAATCAAGCCCTGAGTCAGTTTCTGAAAAGGATATTGAGAAACCAAATCGTACAATCAAAAATGTCAGTAATATTGAGAAAAAACAGAGAGTTCCTCCACCTATCATTGTTTCGGATATAGCAGCATTTAGCGACTTAAGAAATCTAGTCAAGCAAGTAACCGATAAAGAGTGCAACTACACCTCATATAATAATAACATTTGGAAAGTAAAAGTAAGTGATGGTGAAACTTATAGAGTGATAACTGAAAACTTGAATAAAAGTGGAACGCAATGCCATACGTATGAAAATAAAGCTACTAGGTTATTAAAAGTTATGGCACGTGGACTGCACCCATCATGTGATGTCCAAGAAATAGTTGATGACTTAAGAGGTAAAGGTTTCCAAATTGTAGATGCTAAAAATATAATAAAAAAAGAAGTGAAAGAGAACAAAGCAGGAGAGAGGTTTGTAGTGAGAAGGGGCCTTCAACTGTTTATGCTCTCATTTCATAATGAAGAAAGTATGGAAAAAATTTTTTCTATAAAATCAATAATGGGAATAGGAGTAAAAATTGAAGCTGTGAAACGAAATGCAAATTTAGTACCGCAATGCAAGAGATGTCAGGCATTTGGACATACACAGGGTTACTGCAAGAGGGACTTCGCTTGTGTGAAATGTGCTGGAAAGCATCTTACTAAAGATTGCCAGCTGAAAAAAGAAGATAAACCTAAATGTGTTAACTGTCGAGGGGATCACCCAGCAAGTTATAGAGGATGTGTAATTGCTAAAACCTATCAAGAAAGAAATAGAAATCAGAGAGGAACAAAACAAAGAGCAAGAAATAACGTAAACATTAACTATCCTAGAGAGGTTATCAATAATTCACCAGGTATGAGTCAAGTAACTGATAAACCAAAGTCTTATGCCAGTATAATACAAAACCAGAGAAAAGAAGATGAAAACTCAATCAAGTATGCAATTAGTCAAATTCTACAAAGATTAGAAGGCCAGGAAAGATCAATAAAGCTGTTAACTGATGAGATTAAAAAAATGAAATCAAATCATACTAAAACTCCAGTGAATGGCAAAAATAGAAATGAATGATGAACTAAGAATTGTTACATGGAATGCAAATGGACTCCATAAACATATTTCTGAACTTCAAATATTTTTGAATAATGAAGATATTGATATATGTTTAATATCGGAAACTCATTGCTCAAAGCAATCTCCTATAAGAATACCACAGTACATATGTTACCACGCCTTGCACCCAGACAATAAAGCTAGAGGTGGCTCTGCCATTTTAATTAAAAACAATATACAACACTATGAAGAGTTAAAAGTAGAAACATTTAAAATGCAAGTAACTACGATAAATATTAAAGCAAATAATAAGGATGTTAAAATATCAGCCATCTATTGCTCACCGAGACAAAAGCTATCGCAATATGACTATAGAAATGTATTTGGAATGCTTGGCAATAGCTTCGTTATTGGAGGAGACTTTAATGCTAAGCATACGCACTGGGGATCAAGGTTAACAAATACTAAAGGAAGGGAACTATATCGAGCAGCTATGGATTATAGATGTGTGTTCTCCTCATCGGGATCGCCAACGTATTGGCCATCGGACCCTGACAAAATCCCTGATTTGATTGATTTCTTCATTTCAAAAGGTATAGCAAAGATTCATATTACTGTGAAAGGGGGGGATGATCTATCCTCAGACCATACCCCAGTGATATTCACATTAAGTGAAAGGGTGAATATAAATAACAACCTCCCTAAACTTACCAATAAACTAACTAATTGGGAAATCTTTAGGGAAAAGCTCTATGACTTTATAAATCTCCAATCTCTAATGGACACACCAGATGAAATTGATAATGAAGTTGAACAGTTAACAGCAGACATTCAACAAGCAGCTGAAGAGAGTACTCCAATATCGTATGTTAAAAAGTATAGAGAAATAAGCTATCCAGAAGATGTTAGAGAGATGATTCTTGCTAAAAGAAGAGCTAGAAGAAAATGGCATCAATCTAGGTCGCCTGAAGATAAATCATTGGTTAATCGTCTCAACAATGTGTTGAGAAAACGCATTAAGGAAGTTAAAAACAAATCCTTAAGCACTTTTCTAAATAGCTTAACAGATGATAAAACTACCAACTATTCTTTGTGGAAGGCTGCCAGAAAGCTAAATAGGCCTATTGCTCAAAATCTGCCTTTGAAAATGAGAGACGGTAATTGGGCTAAAAGTGCGAAGCAAAAAGCTGAATTATTTGCTGATTATTTAGAAGAAGTGTTTACTCCACTTAATACAAACTCAAATCCAATCTTAATAAACCTTAACAATATTTCATGCAGTACAAGTATTCAATGTGTAACACTTAAATTAGGGATATAATTAAACATCATTTAAGTGAAAGAAAATCACCTGGCTATGATCTAGTTACAGGGAAAATAATGAAAGAGCTACCGGACATTGTTATATTGAAGTTGCAGCTTATAATAAATGCATGCTTCAAAATTAAATATGTACCTATACACTGGAAAATAGCTGAAATTATAGTAATACCCAAACCAAGTAAACCTCCTACAGAAGTCACATCCTACCGACCAATTTCGCTGTTGCCAATTATGTCAAAAATATTTGAAAGACTTCTATTAAAAAGACTTTCACAGATTATAAATGAAAAGCGACTGATTCCAGGTCACCAATTTGGTTTTAGAAGTAAACATTCTACAATCGATTAGGTTCATCGTATCACTAATACAATAGAAAATGCTTTAGAAGAAAAGAAAATCTGCATGGCTGCTTTCTTGGATGTAGCCCAAGCATTTGATAAAGTATGGCATGAAGGGTTGAAGTATAAGCTCTATAGAGATTTACCAACACCGTTTTATCAAATACTTTCATCATATTTAGAAGAAAGATATTTTAGGGTTAGATATGATAAAGACTATTCAGACTTGAAAAAGATATCTGCTGGAGTACCCCAGGGTAGTGTACTGGGGCCTACACTTTACCTACTATATACGGCTGATATTCCATTGGGTAATAACATAATGACAGCCACGTTTGCTGATGATACCGCACTTTTATCAACAGATAACTCTGTTACCAAAGCAGCCAATAGTTTACAAACTGCCATGAATAATCTTTATATCTGAACTCAAAAATGGCGCATTAAGTTAAATGAAACTAAATCCGTTCTTGTAACCTATACAAACAGAAAGGTTATTACTCCACAAATACTGATAAATGGCAATGCCATACCAACAGCAAACACAGCAAAATACCTAGGTATGACACTGGATGCAAAATTGAAGTGGAAGGAACATGTAAAAAAGAAAAAAGAAGAACTAAATGCCAAATATAGAAAGTTATACTGGTTGATGGGCCGTAGTTCTGAACTATCACTGAATAATAAAATAAGATTATACAACCAAATTCTAAAACCCATCTGGACATATGGTATTCAATTATGGGGATGTACCAAAAAAACAAATTTGAAAATGATTCAGACATTTCAAAATAAGGTATTACGTAACATGGTAAATGCACCATGGTACGTTAGAAATGAAGACCTGCACCGGGATCTGAAAATCAAATTTGTTATAGATGAGGTTAAGGTTTATGCCTCTAAGCATTTGTATAGACTGCATATACATCCTAATCAGGAGATTGAGCCACTCCTTGATGTGACTAGGCATGTCCGCCGTCTACAAAGAACTAGACCACATGATTTGGCCACTTTAGAACAAAGAGAAACTTGAGTTTTCCAACACCATTTTTTTTTCTATAAATGAAAGTCATTAGTCAGTTGCTTCAACTGGCCATGACAAAGGGAGGTGTTTTTAGTGAGTAAGAATCTCACACTGTTGCATAATACGGATTGCGCAGCGTCTTTTTGAAGATTTTCACCTACCCATTTAAAAAAAAAAAAAAAAAAAAATTCATTTATAAGTAAGGGTTGGCAAATTATAAATTTTTTTCCCATTTTAAAATTTTTGAGGAAACCCCTGTTTTTTTCTAATTAAAAATGTATAATAAAAAAAATACACATCTGATTAAAATGATACTTTGTACAAATGTTTAGCATAACATTTAGAATGTAAATATGCATTATTTATTATTTACAAAAAATCACCTCTGATTTGGTACCAGGTTAACTTTGCTTTAGATTTTCAGATTTTTCAGCATAAAATTCTCACATTTCAATAGCGAATATCTAGTGAACGGAGCCACTTGGAGCGGAACTGACTGTACCGTTGTGTTCCTCGCGTCATGGTGGGTCGGGTGTCCCTAAACTTTTTGCCGGCACTGTATCTGTTCCCATACTACATACATAAATATGTAGAGGTAACTAACTCTAAACTATACAACTAGAAGGCTTAAACTTGACCTGTAAATCAAAGAAATTATTTTATAACAATCAGGCCAACACGTAATCATAATAAATAAATTTATTACAGCAAACATCTTTCAATGAACAAGTCATCATTGCCAATGGTTAGAATTACACTTTACAACAAATCTTTGACACATGCTTGATATTAAAAGTATTTGTTTTGAGAATGTGTTAATTTGATTATTAAATAAGTACAACATAATCAAGTATAAATTTAATTTGTCATTAAGGTGAAAGTAAAACTTGTAGTAAACATTTGAACGTTCGCTACATTGAAGACATTTTATCCTTAGATATATAAAACAGAGAACTTAGGAAATATACTGAAGCCTAAACTAACTGTTTTTACAGAATATTGAATCTTTTATGAGAGATGTGTACAGCAGTAGATATGCTGCAGAAATGGATGAAGGCGTTGTCAAACTACTCTTCTCTGTGGTTGTATCAATTTTTGCCATAGGAGGTATGTTTGGAGGTTTTGGTGGTGGAGCATTAGCCAACAGGTTTGGAAGGTATATTGACTTTGAAATATTGGTCTTTTGTAGCTTTATAAATTTATCACTTTAAATTATAAATAACAAGTTAGTTAATAATGATAGACATTTTTTATTCTATTTTGTTTTCACTTTTAAAGTAAGTTATGATTTTTATATACAATTTTATATTGGTTACAAATTTCTTCTTCCCCCCTTTCTTAGAAATTAGTAAATAAGGATTTGTTTTAATGTTATAATAAGTTAAAGACAATGTGACTTTTTGCTTTTACCCGGAAACTGTTAAGAGTAGTGGCTGCGGCGTTCTGGGTGAAGGCCGGTAGTTAGGATCATCATAAGTAAAGTAACTGAGTAGTGTAGTAAAAGTGGAAGTGTCAGGATTAGAGAACTACCTGACATTCCATTTTTTATAGAAGTGTTAGAAAATGTTGAGGAGTTACTTGTACATTTACTTTTATAATTAGAAACTAAAATTTTTTTTATTAAAGTTTTGTTTGTGATAGCATTACTGTAGATGATGACATAATTTCATTGAAACAAGTTTGAGTTTAAAGTTTTTATACTCTTGAATTTTGTAGTCATTACGCTGGGTGAATCTTAATTAATCACTTTAACAATAGTTTATGACTATCCAAACTTTAAATTTTGTAAATTTGTAAAAACTTACTGACACAGAACGTTTTTGATCGCTATGTGGCGATCTTCATCGGTCTCTCAAGTGAGACATTGATGTAGATCACCACATACTGATCGAAAACGTTCTGTCTCAGTAAGTTTTAACAAATTTACAAAATTTAAAGTTCGGATAGTCATACACTTATGTTAAAGTGATAAATAAAGTTTTTATAATTATGAGTTGTATATATTCCTTGTGTTTATAACCTTAACTTACAAGCCAGCTCCAATATTATTTATTAATTTTAGTTATTTGATTAAGTCTTAACATTAACTTATGTTTTACACACACTTTAACTAATTATATATATTTTCAGAAAAGGAGCAATTTTACTAAATAACATAATTGGAATAGTTGGAACTTGTTTTGTATGCTTCTCAAAAACCTTTCAATCTTATGAAATACTTTTTCTTGGCCGATTTATAGTTGGAGTTTCATGTGGTAAGGAAATTTTAAACATTTTTAACTTTTCATAAAAGGCTTTTTAAAATGATAGAGTATATAAATTTAAATTTATTAACCAACTTCAAAAAAGGAGGAGGTTCTATATTCGATCCGTATGTCTTTTTTCTGTTTGTTCCACGATACCTTTAGAAGTACTTAACCAATCAAAGTGATTTTGTTTGCAAATGAAAGAATAAACCTTCCCAGTGGTCCCAATATAGTTACACTCCAATCTATCTGATTTGGAGACAATAACTATTTTAAATTTTTTTAAAAAAATTTAATTTCAATAATAAATTTATTTGAATCAAAAGTTATATAATAATAAATTAAACCAAAGAAGGTAACACACCATTGGAGAAAAACATGAGGACAGACTGAGAATAACAATGATGTTGGGTATTGAAAGACAGGAGAAAGTTTTAAACTATCTATAAATCTATAGTACAGGAAATTTGCTTCATAGTTAAGGTTTTTGTAAAGATTACTATTGTTTTGCATTTATTAAACTATACTTAATTAATTTTCTGTTAGATTTTTTTAATGATATTAAAATTATGCTATAGAACAAACTACTATGACACACAGAAAGTATTTAGTCGCAATAAGGTTCAAGGTTGTTCAATTTACTTGGAGCTTGAGAAATAGGACTTCATGAATGTCAAAGTATAACATCATAAACATAAATCTTTGACCAGTTTTTCAATTCCCATTGTAATATTCAGCAACCAACGATCCAAGGCTCTACTTCATCCTGTATTCGTACACTTCCAGATATAACAACCTTTGAAGTCAGCAATCCATGTTGTTAGTTTTGGATAGCCCATTGTAGCTGTTGTAGGGTTTGGATTTGGGCTGCTGAATGTATTGTTTCTTCTCCTGATGACTGAATACCCTAACATTTAATCATTTTGTTCCCAAAAAACCTTTGGCATCACTTTTCTGGTGTTCAGATTTAGTTATTCTTTCTTAAGTTTTGAGGGGGCATGATACCATTCCAAAAATTAGTGCTTTGCCTATAAATGTTGATGGGCTCAACATTTTCTGCATTCAAAAACTGAGTGACACTATGCACTTCACATTTGATGGGGATTTTCATTAGCACAGACATTTTTGAATATTCACAAAACACACAAGCACAACCATAGCACAACAAAACTGTACTCACACTGAGACAGGAGGCTGAGCTAGCTGTCATGCTGGCGGAGTATCGGCATGGTATGTGACGGGCAAACGTTCATTGTTTTGTAGGCGGACTAAGTATAATATTGAAAATAATAACTTTATAAAACAACTACAGACGTGAATTGGTTGGAGAGCTCGCCCAAACTCAGCACTGAAATCATTAGTTATTCTGGCCATGGAGTTGTATATATCATCCTACTCTTTTCTGACAATTCTCTGTGAGCTTGTTAAAATTATACTTTCTGTCGATTAAATTTTGTTGGTACTGTTGACATTCAATCAAGTTAGTACATTAATACCCCGTACTTACGCTATAGGTGGGACTGGGCGATAACCGTGTAAATCGAATTCACATAAGTCGGGATATAATTTTACATACAATCAAATGGGAATCATGTTTAGTTGGGACCAAAGACTAAATAAACCAATAATTTAGGAGAAAAATATGTATGTATTAAAATCTTAAATACCTAATACAACAAAAAATTATATTCATACATATTGCAAAGAAGTTAATTTGATATAGAAGGCTTCATAAAATCTAGTAAATTCGTTTGAGGAATTGAAGATTTTTCTTCTCACGCAGAATTTCCTCATAACTGGCTAGTATTTTTTTTTACTCTTTGTTTTGTAGCAGAAATGCGCTCTTTGTTGGAGTCTATGCTTTCCAAAATTTGTAAGCCTTGCTCAATTAAGCTAAGGCCATTTGTCAAGTTTCTAACCGTCTTTTTATCATCTATGTCAACTGAGTCTAAAGAATCTGGGTTTTTAAGGTCTTGCTCTTGCTCACTCATTTCATGAGCTCATCAATTGTCAGTTCATGGTTGTGAGAATTTAGCAGGTCTTGAACGTCATCATTATCCACTTCTAAATATAGTTGTTTGGCAAAAGCGACAACTTCTTCAATTACGTCAGCAGTTTTGTCAGGCTCTGTCACTGATTCCGCTTGAGATTCAAAAATGGACACAGCTTTTTCCAAATGCCACTCAAAGTTTTTTGTGAAATTTCATTCAAGATTTTCCAATGATTCTCACTGCATCTAAAACATTGAATTGTTTCCAAAAATCTTTAAGAGAAAGATCGTTGTACCGTCTCATAGCTTCATTCAGATGCGCAAATAATCTTCTTGTGTAATAAGCTTTAAAATTTTTGATGACTCCCTGATCCATCAGTTTGAAGCAAACTAGTTGTGTTTGGTGGCCAAAATATCACTTTCACGCGCGTGTCAAAATTAGTTAAAGTAGAAGGGGGATGGCCAGGTGCATTGTCAATTAATATCATCACTTTAAAAAGAATTTATTTAGACCTACAATAACGTTCGACTTGAGGTTATGACTTAATGAAATGATGAGCAAACCAGTCCTCAAAAAGGGTAGCTGTCACCCAAGCTTTCCAATTCGGCTTCCAAATGACGGGCAAGCCAGCTTTAGAAATATTTTTTAATGCCCTTTGATTTTCTGAGCGATTAACTATAAGAGGTTGCAACTTGCAATCACTAGCTGCATTTGCGCCAACCATCACTGTCGGTCTTTGGTCGCCTTAAAACCTGGAAATGTTTTCTCTTCACAAGCTATAAACGTTCTTTTAGGCATTTTCTGCCAGGCCAGTTTCATCCACGTTGAATATGGTTTGGCTGGAATAGCCACCTTCTTCTATCATAGCTTTATATGTTTCTCGAAACAGAGACGCAACTCTTTATCAGCCCTTGCTGCCTCTCCACTTTCTGCAATACTGTGCCAGTTACAATGACTTTTAAATCGACTGAACCAACCGTTGCTAGCTTTAAACATTTCATCCTCAGCTACCTCTCCAGCTTCTTCTTTTAATCTGTCAAAAATCAGTTTAGCTTGAGAACAAATCGTGTTCTGGTCACCAGGTCAATTTTTAACTGTTACTTGATTATTACAGCATAATTTTAACATTGTTTCCATCTCAGCAATAATACCATGATGTTTATGAATTATAGTTGAATTTAAAGATTGGGCATTTTATATAGCTTCGAGAATTTCCTCTTTACTTTTTATAATCGTTCTGACTGTCGATTCCGGTAGATCAAACTTCCTTGCTAATTCACAAATTTTTATTTTTGCATCAAAGTCTCTGATAATGTCAAGCTTACATTCCAAAGATAATGTTTTTCTTTTCTTGTTTTATGCAAAAGAATCACTTCTACTTCTCTTGGTTGACACAGTAAAGTCTATCAAGTGTCCATAATTAAAATTAATAAAACACAACAACTTTCACTTACACAAAAACTTTGTAACACAAATAAAATGGGTTTTACTTTAAATAAATCTCTCGACTCAGCACCACAATATACATGTATGAATACAATCGACAGCTAACACACTACTGAGCCTGCTGACGATGCGGACTGAGCAAGACACACTCGCAAGAGCGAGTACTAAGTGACAGCCATACAGCGCCTTAAGGTTGAGTCATCATGATTTAAAACCACATAACTTGGGAATCGCGTAAGACAGGGTAGAGTAAATCGAGGTATTACTGTATTCTGCTTCTAAACTTGAGGCATTAACCTAAAGTTCATTAATATAACCCTGATCTCGCAACACACTAACTTAAAGAGCCTCCTCCCCACAGACATGTCCCAAACACGTTGGAGGTTCACTTTGAATTTAGCTAGTTTTTTTATTAATTTCAACCCCAGGAGTTGAAAACATAAGAATGTGAAACTTGTTCAAAAATATCCCCAAAGTTATATTTTTAATCTTAAAAGCATAAACTTAATAAAATCACAATAAAGAGATATTGCTAGAACACTCTAACAAGAGTAGTGACAACTTAAATGTAGTAGTGAAAATGAATAAACAAGATAATTCAATAAACAAATTTGACAATAAAAATAAGAGGTGTAATTTAATTTAAAATTAATAGATATGAGAAAAACTGATAACAGTAGACAAAATTTAGATGTTTACCCACTCTCATTTTTTATAGACAAAAATTTATATTTTGAAAGCAAAAAAAACACACATACAGACACTTGAAAATAATGTTGCAGAGTTGATGCTTCAATTGAAACATTAGAATATTTACCTAATGTCGCAAGTAGGGATGGGCCGATTCCGATTCTTGATTCCAGGAATCGTTGATTCTAATGGTATCGAGGAATCATCGATACTCAATTCTCCATTGATTAAAGTGCTGATTCCGATTCATGTTATTTTAACTGTTGAAATACATATGTGGTGTAATTTATAGGAAATATAGTTAATTATCAACTATATCTTATTCAAGTATTAGATGCTTTAAATGAATTAAACGATTAAAGCAAATGTCAAATTGAGATAACGAAAATATTATTATTATTTGACGCAACAAGAAAGACAATCGGAACCATTTCTGGTTCGTTTGTCACCGCTCTTCTCGTTCTGTTGTCTCACTCTCATTCGGAAGGGCTCAAACTCACTCTCTCTCTTACCCCGTCTCTGGCCGCCATCACTTCATACATGTGGAAACAAAACAAATAGAAAAAATAGTTCTAATTTCTAAAGTTAAACAAACTGAAATGTCTATTACTGAAGTTATATTCTAATTGTGAACTGAAGTTTATATTTGTAATTTTTAATAAATCATTACTTTTATCCTATAAGTTTGTCACCCTTTTAGAAATTCATAGATCAAGGTCAAACATTTCTGTAGCCTATTACATTAAAACGGAACTTTTAAAAGGCTTCACCTTATGACCAAGATATTAAATAAATTATTAGAGAATATCATGTATGCCTATATAACTCAAAAGAATCGAAAATCGACTAAGAATTGAGAATCAAAAGAAAATTTTGAGAATCAGAATCGAAAACTTTAGGTATCAGCCCATTCTTACTCACTAGCTATGAAAAAAATATGGCCATCACAGACCAGTGTCAGCGACAACACATATGAGCAAAAGGAAAGATGGTAAGTATCATGGCTTCACTTATTAAGAAGTATATAAAGGAGGGGGTAGTATCAATAAACCTGTGGTCGGTTAACCTAAATGGCAAATTATGAGCCCAAACAAGAATGCAGGAAATATGGAGGTTTCAAATGTAACTGAATAATGAAAATTTATTTTAGTAAATTCATCAGTATTTAAAGAAAATGATAATATGATAAGGTTTTTGTTTCAGGTTTACATACATCTGTAGTCCCAATGTATATTTCAGAAATATCACCTTTAAAGCACAGAGGAGGTTTAGGAGTAGTTAATCAGTTTGCAGTTACAATGGGTCTTTTCGTTGCTCAATTTCTTGGAATTGAACAAATCCTGGGCACTGATAACGGCTGGCCTATTCTCCTAGGTAAACCATTTCTATATCCTTCATTAAACTATTTGAGGCATATATTTATAAAATATTTTCTTTAGCAATATTAAATATATATTAGTTAATACTATCGAATTATTTCTTACATAAAACATTCCAGTTTTTTGTAATAAATTATACCACTGTTCAAAAAGTATTGGACCGTCATTGTTCCCGCACAGACAAAAAAAGTGCTGGTGACTAGGCTTGATCTGCAGGGAGACTGTTGTCTGTTATTATACACTGATTCATGCTACAAGAAAACCTCAGTTTCTGGCAATTAGCCTATTAGTGTAGGCTTGTGTTTAAAGCTTGTGGAATTCTATAAAGTTCTGAAATGGTAGAAAATCTTGAGCTGGATTACTGGATTAAACTTTACCAAAGGCGTGGTGATTGGGAAGAGGATACCATTTGTAAGATTCAACAGGCTTTTCAGGAATCTGCCATGATCAGTGCAAATATAAAGGAGTGGTACAATCGCTTCAAAGATGGTTGAACATCAGTGGAAAGTGAAATGCATTCAGGAAGACTCTCAACAAGCTGAAATGGCAGTGTTATTAAGCAACTGCGAACTTTGGTTACGGAGGACTAACATATTACATTTTGAGAACTAGTGAACCAAATAGGTATTAGCACCGAGTGGGTACATTCAATTTTAAACAAAGATAACGAGATGTTTCTACAAAATTTGTACTAAAACTCTTGACAATGGAGCAGACTCAACTTCTCCTTGCAATTGCACAGGATATGCTGGACATTCTAAGCAGTAACTTCAACATCTTAAACAAAGTGATCACAGATGATTAGCCTTAGATTTATGGATACAACCCAGAAACTAAGATGCAGTGAAAACACACGACATTTTTGAGGCCTTAAAGCCAAGTAAAGGTCATGTTGTCTTCTTTGACTGCAGTGGATTGGGTATTATGAGTACCACCCAGCAAAACAATTACAAAAGAATACTATCTGGAGGTCTTTCTTCACCTAGGTGATGCTGTACGGTGTAAACGACCGAATCTGTAGGCAGCAAAAGCTAGGAAGCTCTATCACGATAAAGTATCATGGCAGAAGCACTGAGATGAGTGAGTGCACCACCAGGGGACTACTTATTGTAATTTTTTAACCCTTTGATTAGCACTCAAGTACCAGTACGTGAGATCGCACAACGGCCAGTGGGAGCATTCCTGTATATGTACATTCTACCGTTTCTCTCAGATTAGCATTGACCTACATTTATGATTTTTTTCCTGTGTATTGTGCTGCATTAGGTTAAATATTTGTAACTATCTGGGCAATAAATACTACACAAAGTACATAGTCACCATTCTTTTGTGTCAAAGTCTATGGCAGAGGTTCTCAAACTTTTTTAGACACTGTACCCCTTTTTTCAAAAAAAATCCGGGTACCCCTTCATAGTTAGTAAAATAACTAAAATACCTACATGTCGGAAAATGATCCGAGTTGTCAGTCTTTCATTTTGTATAGTTTTAACACGTGTAACTCAATTAATTGTCATGTTTAAATAAAAACAAAGATATATTGCTTACATACATTTTATTACATTATTACATTTTATTACATTATTTTATTACATACATCTTATTACATTAAAAACACACAAACCTTAAAAAACAATAAACTCTTACTTTAAAAGAAATTAGTAATTAGCTTGTTTCTGTTTGCACAGTTCATCAATATTAGGTTCCAACTTGGTTAAATATAATCTTAAATCATCTTCGACATTTAATTTGTTTCTATATTTACTCTTAAGATATGTTAAACTTGAAAAACCTCTTTCACATAAATAAGTGGTGGAAAACCCAACAAGAAATTTAACAGCAGTGCTAGACAGTTCTTTCCAACACCGATCCAGAAATTCAACAATGTATTACCAGAACTCAAATATTTGTTTTTCAATGTGGGATCAGACGAAACTAAAATGAGCTGCTCCTTTTCAACAATAGTCAGGTTAGTGTCTGTAGCATCAACAACAAAGGGGTCATGTATCCAGTCATACTGTTTCTCCAAAGGTGGAAAGTACTCTCTTATCCAGATCTGCAGTGCATTAAGTGCTGGCCCATTTGAGTCTTGAGTTTAGTAAAATCAGATAGGTTTGTCTCATTATCTTGCAAAAATGTGAGCAATCTTTCAAAAGGCTCACAGTTGTTTTTTTTTTATTTCTTTTTCCCAGAAATACTGCCCTGCATGGACAAATTCCAGATGTTGAATTTTTCAAAAATATCACTTAAATATGCCAGCTTCAAAAGCCAATCAAATTCAGAAAGTACTGAAGACAAATGCGATTCGTGTTCGACAAAAAAAAATATGCAATTCTTTGTGGAGTTCAAACACACGAGACAAAACATTTCCCCGTGAAAGCCATCGTACTTCGGTATGAAGCAACAAGTTCTCATGTAGGCTCCCCATATCCTAGCATAGAATTTTAAAGTAGCGAGATTTTTGTGGCCTAGTTTTGATGAAATTCACAACTTTTACACTCTGATCAAGGACCTCTTGAAGTTCCTCAGGGAGGTGCTTAGCCGCCAAAGCCTCTCGGTGCAGGACACAATGAGTGAACTTACACTCAGTTGAAACCGTTTTAATATGGCCTACCAGCCTTGTGATGTGACCGCTCATAGCTTTTGCACCATCCATACACACTGACACACAGTTTTTCCACTCGAGCTGGTTTTCAGAAAAAAAAGAATCTAACAAACTGAAAATATCTCTAACTGTTGTAGATGTATTACGTGGCTTACAAAATAAAATATCTTCAAATACTTCATCCTCAAATATTCCACGAACAAAAACGATCAGTTAGGCTAGGCCAGCAACATCTGTGGATTCATCGAGTTGTATTCCAAAGCAAGGGCTCGAATTGCTCGAACAAGTTGTTCTTTTGTATCATACGCCATATTAATTCTCCTTGAAACTGTATCATTTGATAATGGAATAGTCTTAATTCTTTTTGCCTCTTTTTCTCCAAACATGCAAGAAACGATTTCTTCTGTAGCAGGGAGGATTAGGTTTTCACCAATAGTATGGTTTTTCCCAGACTTTGCGATCAAATGACTAACTTTGTAAGAAGCTTTTAGAGCATTTTTATGTGGTTCTGCACCAGAAAACACTTTTATAGTGCTTTTCCTAGTCTTAAGGTCTTCCAAAAGACGTTCAAAATACTGTAACTCTTTCTTTACTAAATTGTCATGTTTACTTTCAAAATGACGTTTTAAAAGAGAAGGTTTCATAGAGTTTTTTGATAAAATTTCAGAACAAACAACACACTGCGGATTAGGCTCGTCTGGGCTTCCAGTCCAAGTAAAACCTAATTTTAAATACGACTCATCATATTTTCGTTTTTTAGTTTTAGTCATTTACCAGTTTTTCTGGTTTTTGAATTTTTTCCTTGGGCTGCTCATTAGTATCAAGATGCTCAAGTCTACTTACATTTTGTGAAGTTGATGGCCCATGATTTTGATTCAGAACTTCATGAGCCATTTTGTTCATGAGCCATTTATTCATTGTTAATGTTTACTTCATTTCAATACCATACTCAGTTTTCGCAACACAACACTGTGAGCGAGTTTGTAATAACAGATAACCAATACAATTACAATGACACTGCGTAAATGAGTACACGTGGATGGTGTTATGCCAAGCAGACAGTCGCATGCACACGGTCGTGGCACACACGCCAAACTGATGACTAGGCTTGCTTTGTCATCTGTCTGGCAGTGTGTGCGCGCATCCGACTATCTGTTTGGTTTAATAGCATCCAAGCTTACTCATGTCGACAGTTAGGTACGGAACCATTATAACTGAAATTCACAAATCGTATAAACTTCTTGGATTTTGGAGTTTTTCCTCTATTTAAATTTTAAGATTTGTTTTATTTTGTTGGTCCCGCATAACCCATAAAAACTTTTGCGTACCCCCAAGGGGTACTCGTACCACAGTTTGAGAACCACTGGTCTATGGGTTTTCCCAAATATTTACAGATTGTTTCGAAGTTTGTGCGATATTTTACAATGAATAGGCGATTGAATAGTGAAGAAATTCTTTTGTCTCCAATATTCTATGGTTTTTCACATGAGTTTACAGATCATTTTAGAAGTGTGTACGGTATTTTACAAACAAAAGATTTATAGATAACTTTTAGTAAAAAAATTGTTAGTAAACATAAGGTAAAGTTTGGTTAACATTAAAAAATAACTGTATAAAAAAAATATTAACAAATATTAATATAATTTAAAAAATTAAAAATAAAGAAAAGAAGAAAAATGTGAAAATCTTTCAAAAATATGTTGCTCCCAGGCCATATCAGAGCAGGCACATGTTGCTAATCAAAGGGTCAAATGTATGAGATTAAACTCAACTTTTACTGCCACTAGGGGCATTAAAGCACATTCTGGCGGAATAAGTGTTGATTTAACTGAATTACACTCAATAGAAGCTCTGACCAACAATAATTTACATGAAGAAAATTTAAAAAGTCAAGAAAAAGGTCAGTTTAACCAGAAATAAGTGTTTTAAAAATAAATTACAAAATAAAATGGGAACAAATTTGAACAGAACCAAGATTAATAAAAAAATCAATTAATAATAAGCTACAGTACATACAACGTGCAGAGAAAATACTGATACATTCTCAAAGGCTGTGGCTCAGAGAGTAAAGCCTATCAGAGGTGGGGAGCATCAGTTTTGAGAGTGGGTAACTGTACCAAACAGGATTTTGCTACGGGTCAAAAACTTTTGAGCTAGTGGATCGACACTAAAAAAAGACAATTTAGATGTCTTCATACTGCCAGAACTCTGGAACCAGTGGAAGAACCAATTTCCACACTCCTTGGCTCTCATGCAGCTGCACTTGGGCCTTTTGTCTGAAATCTACAAAGCATTTTCCATATGAACTTAAAATGCATTCTCACAATTGGCATTGCCACGGAAACACGAGAGAGACTGGGAAAACCATAGAGATCTGTGTCTGGAAATTCAACAATATGTCCCTGTACAACTTGTCTGTTGTTCAGCAACAAGACAGAATGGCAGTGTGAATATGCAAAATGTTTGATACTAGGTACAGAAAAACTCTTTTCAGGTCCACAAATAACCTTTGCATTTCTCTAAGGTCATTTCATGGTGTGTAATTGCAGATTTTGATATTTGGCTACACAATTCTTTAAACATGACTATGGTGACAGGGTTTGTGAACACTGTTCAATGTCATGAAATGCCCTTATAATTGCCTTGAAATGTGTTAGCTGGTATATAATCATATCTTTATTCATAATTAAATAAGTACATACATTATTACATACATAATTATTATCAAGTAGATATATAAAAAATTCACTTTTATGCACCAAGTAGAAAACTGTAGATAGTGCTATATTTCTTGTATTAATTTCCTATTATTCTTTTTTTTACTAGGTCTGGCAATATGTCCAATTATTTTGCAATTAATTCTCTTGCCATTTTGTCCGGAATCTCCAAGGTACCTTCTCATAACAAAGCAGAAAGAAGAGGAAGCCAGAAAAGGTAGATATATTTTTATTGTATTAAATTCCTTCTATTAGCTCACACTCTCCTGATATATATCTTGTACAAATTTTCAATCATTAATTAAATATGTTTTTATTCATCCAATCAAGTTCAAATAATTTTTTTTTAATCTATAGTGGATGACAATTGATGTTAATAAAGTTTTTTCAAATATTTATTCAATAATTAAATTATAAAAATTTGGGGTCTATCCGGATCCAAACTATGAATCTTCATGTTCAAAGTCTAGCACGCTTTGGCACTGAGCCAACTTTCTAATACCAAGAAATGAATTTCTCAAAGACGGATATGAATTTGTTT
Organism: Prosapia bicincta; assembly: GCA_036971475.1. Classification (NCBI taxonomy): domain Eukaryota; kingdom Metazoa; phylum Arthropoda; class Insecta; order Hemiptera; family Cercopidae; genus Prosapia; species Prosapia bicincta. Next base: position 200,875,903 of record JBAIZL010000002.1, read on the forward strand.
CCCGCACCTGGTTATCGTTGAACCTCCACTGTACAACCTTAAACTGTTGCAATGGTTGCCACAAAATACCATAAATAGTGCTGTAAGGTTAAAAATTAATGAAAGGAGTAAAATAAACAAACAATGATAAAAAATATTTCTTGACCTCAGTAGGAATTTAATTTTAAAAAACATTTTGTATTACTTGTTTCTGTCAGCAATGTTTTAGTGTAAGTATACCACTATAAGCTGCTACTGATAGTAGAAGTAAAAACTACATTTAAATAATACTTAACTAAGTGAATACATAAGGGTTTACTTGCTGATGAGTTTCGAAACAATCATTCCTTTTACGAAGCAAAGCCTCTCAAGAAGTAACAATATAATACTGTGCTCATTACTAGTTAAATGAAATTGATTTAACTTATTAACATTGTTGTCTGTGATGCTCGACAAAACTTTTGCATTTGAACTCGATAAATTAACAACTTCACAGTCTCATGATACAAGTAAATTTAAGAAAATCCCATTAAGACATAACATTTCTGATTGCATTAAGTGATAGGCTGCTGATAGACTCATTAGGCTGCTGGGAAGTATTATTAAGGTTGGCACTAGATGTTACAAGCAGGTGAGCTATAATATGGTCCAAAATGTATATACTTTGTATTGAGTGTGTCCATGTAATATGTCTGCTTTATTTTGTTTTGGTATATTTCAAAAATCGATATCATATTTTCATCTAAATGATATCATCTTCAACACAGATGAAAACATGCTCACTGAAACAAATTCACCAAAAGCACACACCTGCTGATCAATTCCAAAAATCTACAAACACAATATACTTGATCGACCAACTATAAACTACCAGAATTGCACAGCACATATGCTAGAAAAACTCATGGTCAAAATAATCAGACAGCTCATTGATTCAACACATATTACACTTTTGCTATTACTTGCGACCAGACTTTTTGTTAACTAAAGGTTGTTAGATTGTTAACTTATACTTGGTGGAAACGTTTTCGTCTTACGACTTCTTCAGCCTTGTATTTTTGCCGCTAAGACTGCTGCAGTTTTGCTTCCTTGGTACTATTTTTTGAAAGTTAGAAGTGATGTGATCGAAGAGTATGTGTGATCTGTGCCGTGTTTGTTCATTTAGGTGTCATTTTTATCTGTGTTGTTATGTCTATATATTTCATAATGTTCTAGTGTGTTTAATTTATGGCCTTTGTTGCATGTGTGGAGGATCCTCATGTTATTCTCCATACTATTGCATGAGTGTTTAGTGTCCTTGAGGTGATTTGCGAAGGTGAATTCAATAGTAATGGGCAGTGCGCTTTTGTGTTCTTTTTATCTTTCGGCGAAAGATCTGTCTGTTTGTCCAATATAGAACTTATTGCAGTTGTTGCATTTTAGTTTGTATAATCCTGGGTTATTGTATGTGTTGGTATTGTTATTAATGCTCTATCTGATAGCCGTTTGGCTTTTATTTGTTGTTCTGTAAGCTACATTGCATCCTGTTTTTTTAATTGGTGTGCTATTTTATTTGTGAGTTTGTTTATGTATGTGAGGGTGAGGAATTTGTTTGTGTTTGTGTTTGTGTTGTTGTTACTGTTCTTGTTGAGTATTTTTCTGTGTAGTTTGTCTATTAAATAATTGTCATATCCATTTTTGTGAGCTAAATATTTGATTGTGTTTAGTTCTTCTGTGTAGTTAGTTGTGGACATAGGTATCTTGTTTAGTCTGTGTAGTAAATGTTTGAATGCTGCGTGTTTATGTTGTATTGGGCGGTTCGATGTGTTGTGTATCAGTGTGTCTGTCTTGGTTGGCTTGCGGTATATGTTTAATTCATGTTTGTTTTGATTTTTTGTTATGGTCATGTCTAAGAAATTCAATATTACATCTTGAGTGTGGCAAGAAAGGCCATAAATTAAACACACTAGAACAGTATGAAATATATAGACATAGCAACACACATAAAAATGACATCCTAAATGAACAAACACGGCACAGATCACATACACTCTTCGATCACATCACTTCTAAATTTTAAAAAAATTGTATCGAGGAAGCACAACTGCAGCATTTCTAGCAGCATTCCATACAAGGCTGAAGAAGTTGTGAGACGAAAACGTTTCCTCCAAGTGTAAGTTAACAATTTAACAACCTTTAGTTAACAAAAAGTCTGGTTGCAAGTAATAGCAAATGTGTAATAAGTAATTAACAACCAGCTCGCCATGAACAGCAACAAGATTTCGATATTCAACACATATATCTCTCAACATATACACTTTGATCTCTCAACACATATGTCAGTACATACACATAGAAAACCACATAACTGAACACTCTGATTTAACATAACAAACTTACAGGCATGGGCATTAGTTTACCCCCAGACTTTAAAAACAAATTAAATGTCCAAGCGTCATATATAGACCAGCAGAATTTTTCAAGAAAGTTATTTTAAAAAATGGTGAATTGTAGGACATGACTTTGGACTAAAATATTTATACACAAAAATGTGTTTTCCACGAATATTTACATATTATTGTTTTTTAGTAAGAAGTATTAGTAATTAAGATTAATGTGTTTATTTCCTTTATACATTTAGTACCGTGGCCTAGTACTTTATAAGTAGCACAGTCCAAACTGAATGTACTCGTACTATGTATGTATACCTACGAAAAATATACGGCTACATATATGTCTATATGGTATTATAAAGTATGTATAGGTTAATGTTAAGAGTAGAGTTAGTTAACTACAGTATAGGTAATAACACGCCGTATGGTGCAAGAAAACGCCAATTTAAACATGTATTTTTTAATTGAACAGGTTTTTATCATTCAAAGTTTGTAATGACAATACAAAACTTGAACAACAAACTTAATAAAACACAAATAAACTTACTACTGTACGTACTGAATATAGACACTTTACTTTTTTAAGGAACTTCACTTCTTACTAAAAAAATCTGAATTTGTGTTTGCTTAGGTTTGTTGATTGCCTTTTCTACAGTCTTGTTTTTGATCTGAAGCAGTAGCAAGACTTGATGGTATGGTATGTTGTTTTCCATCTTGGTATTGCTTGCCGTAAACGTTGAAACTGAACCGCTGTAGGCTGACTAATCTAAAGTGATAGATATACTGAGGTCATTGCAAATTAAACAAAACAATGTCGCCTTTCTTCTTTGAACCTCTCTTATAGCCTTTAAAATATCAAGAGCACAGTGGTAAAATATATTACAATGAAAATATTGGAAAGAACTCCAATACCACAAAATTAATCAAAACTAACAAATAAAACAAGTTACTTAAGATTAAACCCTTATATAAATTTCGATGGCCATGTCATCATCATCAGAGGGTCTTATTACAAAATTACAATCTAGCACACAAGAAGTTACAACTAGAGTAATGTTTGTATCAAGTTCAACACACTAGTTTGTAACTTTTTGTTTGCTAGATTGTAATTTTGTAATAAGACCCTCTGATGATGATGACATGGTCATCGAAATGTACATAAAGGTTTAATCTTAGGTAACTTGTTTTATTTGTTAGTTTTGATTATTTTTGTGGTATTGGAGTTCTTTCCAATATTTTCACTCTCTTATAGCCATTTATTTATTTCTCGTTTTGATAATTTCTAAAATCATTTCGGATTAGTTGGAGTTTCGGACTGTCAGAGTTTGAATTTCCAGGATTGGACTGTAGTAGGTTAAACAAGGTTAAAACTGCAATTTTTTGGCTGCTTGATTTCTTAGTATGCAATGCTTGCACTTCAAGCCCCCCTACAAACTTTTGTATGGGCACCTATGTTTACAGGTACCAGTATACATAAGGGTAAAATAAAGAAAGTTTGTGGTTAAGAGGTTTTTGTGTATTTATTATTAAATTCAACCACAGTATATTCCTAATAAATAGTCACAGAAATCCTTCTAACCGTTACAAAGAAAGACTGTTTTATCTTCAACTTCATTTCAAATTCTATTTTCAACCAACGCCCTACTCATCGGAAATCCAATAATCAGCTTCCTCATGAAATATTCCCACATCTCACTGAAAATCCTACATCCTATTTCTCGGTCAGTTTGTTTGTCACTTTTATCCTATATGTTTGTCATGCTTTCAGAAATTTCTATTCATAAATTAAGGATGAACGTTTTATATAGCCTATTACATTAAAACAGAACTTTTAAAGGGTTCTTCATATGATCAAGAAATTAACTACAATTCATTATTAGAGAATAGCATGTAGCATGTACAACTTTAAGAAAATTGAGAATCAGAAGACAAATTTTAAAATGGAAATTGAAAACTTTATGAATTGGTGCATTTTTAGATGTAAATGATAACCATTGACTGCAAGATAAGGGAGGAAAAAATTATGAAAAGTTCATGCTCGCCAAAAGAAACCAGTAGCGCCATTTGGAGGCGTCAGCATTCACGCCATCTCAGTATGACAATATTTGGTGTCATCAGCAGTGAATGTGTTAAAATATAAATACATTGACTTATTTCCAACACATAATAGGTCATTTTCAACCATTAACATATTCATTTTCTATATAAAAATAACTTCACAAAACTAGCTTTAAAGTAAACGTATGTATCTACAAAGAAACCAAACATTCACACAATTTAGTATTAGTTTTTTCTTTTTAATTATAATATCACATTTTTGCTAAGACAAAATATTCTCCTACCTCAAGATACATTAATATATTAAACTTTGATAAAACAGTTTAACATGGATAAAAGTATTTCCTTTTTATTACAGCACTAAGAAAACTCACAGCGTCAAGTGGAATAGAAGAAGTAATAGAAGAAATGAGAACAGAACAAAGAATGCAAGAGTTAGAAACCACTATCTCTGTACGTGAACTCATTGCATCTTCAACTTTAAGGTTGCCTCTAACCATTGGAATTATTATGCAACTATCTCAACAGCTTTCAGGAATTAATGGGGTATTAAAATTAAAATTGTATTCAATACTGTATTTAAACATTATCTGATAACTTTGTTAGATATATATATATATATATATATATATATATATATATATATATATATATATATATATTGTAAAGTATCTATAAAACACAATACAATGTACTTTTATTTTATTAAATGAAAATATATTATTTCTATTTAATAACCATAAAAAAAAACTACTCAAGAATAATTCATTAACATTTATTATCATTTCATCTCAACATTAAACAATACACAAAACAAAATTTTACAACTTAACAAGTTTTAACACAATATACTAAAATTCGATTCTTTAAATTTGAGTTACAAGGTTTTTATACCCTTGGCTAGTTTAAGATCTCTTGATATCTCGGGGTTTATCGCATGGGCTATATTTTTAGAAATTCTTAGGTTAATTAAATAAATTTTGAACAAACAATATTAAATTTTGAAAATGCAAAAAAAAGCCAAACTATTTGAACTGGATTTATTTCTTACTATTAATTAACTATAAGATATCCTAATATACAAATTTAACTTCTCTACTATCTTAAAAGTCCACTAAAGTTATTTTTATAGCGCTATTTCTCAACTTAATAAATATCAAAATTTTGCTGGTCGCTTACGTAAATTCCCGTTCTCTCCAATTAAACAATTCACACACTTAAATCCGTTTTAGTTCTTTTAAATTATATTTTCACTGTATTAACTCTTTCAATTTTCTTATTCCTGTTTAATCTGGCCAAGTTTACTCACAAAACTGTATAATTTAGACGAACTCTTTCCAAAAAAATAGAATTTTGACTGGTCCTGGCAGGTCCCATCTTGTAAGCGTCACCCACGCCATCCAACTCAACTACTAACTACGCGTCCTTTTTTTTCTTTTTAAAATGTTACCAATATGGCGGCTTTCTTCTCCAAAAAACACAGATGGGTTATAATTTAGTTCGATTTCTTTTTCTTCACTACAATTGATTGTCACACTGACCTACATCTGTTTCACAGCTGACACACCAACAAGTTTGTTTTCACCAATTTTTATTTCGTTAAACTTTGGTTGAAACCTGATTGAAACTTACTGTTTCAATTTCCTATCGTCAACAAACCTTCCAGTGTTTATTTTATTAATATTATTAGTGTGTGAAGTGTCTTTGTGTTTTACTTTTGAAATAGTTCTGAATTGTGTGTGTTTTGAGTGGATTCATAAACATAACCTTACATTGTTTACAATCGTTTTTTCACTTTTTCCTTCAAGTAATTACTTAGCCCTATGTTCCTACAGTTTACAAATTTGTTTACACATAACTATTATTAGATTATCTTATTTTAATTTATGTGTTAGGTTATTTGATATAACAAATTTCCTAATACATTTCCAGTTCAAAACCCTTGTTTACAATTCCTAGGCTTTTACCAGAATTTAGTTTCAATTTTAACCTAACCAATCTTTTAATGAATTTTTGTTTAAATTTTGTGTGAGTTATTTCTAATATATTCCTCCAATTCTTAAATAATATTATATAGCCCATTCTATAAATGTTACAATGTCCCCTAATTTAATTTAAACAAAAAAAATAATCCTAATATCTACATTACACAATTTTTTTACATTTTACAAGCTTGCTTAAATATACATATTTTTTTTTTTTTTAAATTAAATTTAAATTTACATTTATTTCCTACTTGTACATTTTATTTAATAACTACCTGAACACATTTTTATTGAGTACGTTATACCTCAACACTTTGGCTAACTTATTGTCCATTGTCTTTACCACTTTTATAATTGTCCACTTAAAAGTCATTTATACCTTCATCTGTCCACTTTCGTCCATTTATACTTAATTCTATAATACAATTTTATCTTAACTCTTTACCAATCAAATACTGAGCTGAAAACTTCAAGCTACTTGTCTTACATGGTTTATACTAGTTTAAAACTCGCATAATACTATTTCATTAATTTTATATGTTGTTATTTATTATTCTATTTACTATCTCTTTTTTCGCATCCTCCCAACTATTCATCATAAATTTTTTTTTTCAATTAAAATTAATTTGTCTTAACCTTGCCTCAACCTCACTTCAGTTATAAATCTATCAACTCTATCTGAACACAACTATATTAAATTTAACCCCAATTTCATATTACTATTATTTTATTATTATTATTATTTTTTTTTTTTTAAACTCTTTATTATACTATATACTTTGTTACATATATATATGACGGTAATTCACCTTACCTCCACTTATTAACGTAGACATTTATTTTATTTTAACATATTTTCGACGACATCAACATCATTAACACCCTTATTCACGTAGACCTTTATTTTATTTCACATATTATCAACGTTATTTATATATTTCATTTTATTTTCAAATTCCCCTTTTTCCAAATTATATTTCCCCTTTTTATATTGTTATGCTCATCCAGTTCAATTATTTTCTTATATCATATCAGTTTATTTTGTATGAAGTTTAACATCTAATATTTTTAAAGGTTGCAATTTCATATCCTCTATTTGATCATATCTATAGTTCCTTCGATTACACTATCCCTATATCAACGAATATAAATTTTGTTTTAATACTTATATATATCAACGCAGATTCTCCCTTACAATACGACGAAGTTTAAATACACAATTACCATATTTTTATTACAACGATGCTTTAATATTATTATCATAGATTCATATTTCTTTTATAATATATAATATATACGACGAAGTTCCATTATTTATCAACGCAGATTCTTCCTTACAATACGACGAAGTTTAAATATACATAATTTTATCTTTATTCATTATTCGACGAAGTTTCCAATAAATTATCGTAGATATAGTTACCATCCCTTAAAACTTATCTCCTGCTAACGTTTTCTTATACACATAGTCACCTAGAGTTTATTCATATTGCTTCCTTTACCTATATTTAATATCTCCCTTCCTATTTTATTTAAATTTATATATTTTTTCTTTCTTTATTTTTTTTTCAAGTGTTTGTTTAATTATTAAGTCATTTCTGGTCCATTGTCATTTCCGGTTTATTTGTTATCTATCCCTCCTACATTCGCTTCCTTCTCCTAATACTTTTATATCCTGAGTCATTCCCGTTGTTTCCATCTTATTATCCTTTGTTATTTTCCTTTCTCTCGACTTCTCCTTGATACATGTCATATAACTGCCTGTGTCTATTAATGCCTGTAAACTTGTTTCCTCTATTTAATTTCTATTTCTGGGTTTCTGATTGTCTTAGTTTTCCAATTGACTGTGGGCACCATGCTCTTTTCTTGTCCCCACGCCTGTCCTTGCCTTAACACCATTTACATCTCCATTGTATCTCCCATCTGCTTCATAAGTTCTATTTTCTGTGTTACTCTCATATTTAAATTCCATTTCCCATTTTCCAAACTTGAGTTGTGCCTCCACATCCATTAACATATCCGTACCTATGATCATTTCTCTCAACAAGCTTTGTACCACTATGCATTGAAACGGATATTTAACTCCTTCCATTTCTCCTATTACCATTTTCATTTTATTAATCTGTTCAGTCTTCCTTTTAGTTGCGGTTTGAATTGTTATATTTTTTATTGGCAGTACCTCCATCTTTCCTACTTCATTTCTTAATTTTAACTCTCCTAACTCTTCTGTGTTTTTCTTTGTTACATTTTCTACTTTCTCTACCTCTTTTTTATTAATTTCTACCACATCAGCTATTATTTCTTTTGTTTCCTCTAAATTCTCCTTAATCTTCTCCTCTAAGTCTCTTCTCATAACTCCTACTACATCATTATTCTCTGTTCTCAACTGTTCCCTCATATCCTCTATCATTCTCCTATTTTCTTCCTTTAGGCTTTCGAATTTCTTATCCAACCTATTCATTTCCAACCTACTTGAGGCAAATCCTCTGTTCATCTCTTCTCTCATCTCCTTATTTTCCTCCTTTATCTCTCCTTTTACTTCGTTTATATTCTCCTTTAATTCCTTTTTTAATTCGTCCATCTTATCTAATTGTCTATTCATATTCTCACTCATTTCTTTCATCTCCTCTTTTCCTTTTCGGCTCATTTCCATGAGAGATCTCATCATCTCCCTCAAATCTTCATTCTCATCATTTCCCCATTTTTTTTGTTGGGTTTGCATAGGTAGTAGTCCCCTAGCTTCTTCTACCTCAATGTTTCCTATTGGCATATCTGTGCCTTCCATTTTTATTTCTTTCATTTCCAAAATTGTCCCTTTTTCCTAGTCCCCTACAACTACCAGTTCGCCTATAATATTTTCTTCTTTTTTTTCCGTAAGTAACTTATACAAACATAAACAATTTTTTATATATACTATAAACCTAGCCTTGATTCTATTCAACTCAGTGTTTAATTTTACAAAATTTTGTCTAAATCTATTTCCAGTTCAAATGGTTTTCATATAAAAAGTTCTAAATTAATTTTGATTCAAAATCCCTCTAAATTTTTTTTTTTTTTTTATTATAAGATATTTTATTTCTTATTAAAAACACAAACTCCTGAATAATTTATTCTTTATTATTATTTTTCTAATAATCGTACCCCACGTTGGTGTGCCAAATGTAAAGTATCTATAAAACACAATACAATGTACTTTTATTTTATTAAATGAAAATATATTATTTCTATTTAATAACCATAAAAAAAAACTACTCAAGAATAATTCATTAACATTTATTATCATTTCATCTCAACATTAAACAATACACAAAACAAAATTTTACAACTTAACAAGTTTTAACACAATATACTAAAATTCGATTCTTTAAATTTGAGTTACAAGGTTTTTATACCCTTGGCTAGTTTAAGATCTCTTGATATCTCGGGGTTTATCGCATGGGCTATATTTTTAGAAATTCTTAGGTTAATTAAATAAATTTTGAACAAACAATATTAAATTTTGAAAATGCAAAAAAAAGCCAAACTATTTGAACTGGATTTATTTCTTACTATTAATTAACTATAAGATATCCTAATATACAAATTTAACTTCTCTACTATCTTAAAAGTCCACTAAAGTTATTTTTATAGCGCTATTTCTCAACTTAATAAATATCAAAATTTTGCTGGTCGCTTACGTAAATTCCCGTTCTCTCCAATTAAACAATTCACACACTTAAATCCGTTTTAGTTCTTTTAAATTATATTTTCACTGTATTAACTCTTTCAATTTTCTTATTCCTGTTTAATCTGGCCAAGTTTACTCACAAAACTGTATAATTTAGACGAACTCTTTCCAAAAAAATAGAATTTTGACTGGTCCTGGCAGGTCCCATCTTGTAAGCGTCACCCACGCCATCCAACTCAACTACTAACTACGCGTCCTTTTTTTTCTTTTTAAAATGTTACCAATATGGCGGCTTTCTTCTCCAAAAAACACAGATGGGTTATAATTTAGTTCGATTTCTTTTTCTTCACTACAATCGATTGTCACACTGACCTACATCTGTTTCACAGCTGACACACCAACAAGTTTGTTTTCACCAATTTTTATTTCGTTAAACTTTGGTTGAAACCTGATTGAAACTTACTGTTTCAATTTCCTATCGTCAACAAACCTTCCAGTGTTTATTTTATTAATATTATTAGTGTGTGAAGTGTCTTTGTGTTTTACTTTTGAAATAGTTCTGAATTGTGTGTGTTTTGAGTGGATTCATAAACATAACCTTACATTGTTTACAATCGTTTTTTCACTTTTTCCTTCAAGTAATTACTTAGCCCTATGTTCCTACAGTTTACAAATTTGTTTACACATAACTATTATTAGATTATCTTATTTTAATTTATGTGTTAGGTTATTTGATATAACAAATTTCCTAATACATTTCCAGTTCAAAACCCTTGTTTACAATTCCTAGGCTTTTACCAGAATTTAGTTTCAATTTTAACCTAACCAATCTTTTAATGAATTTTTGTTTAAATTTTGTGTGAGTTATTTCTAATATATTCCTCCAATTCTTAAATAATATTATATAGCCCATTCTATAAATGTTACAATATATATATATATATATATATATATATATATATATATATATATATATATTGTAATAATTGGTAATTTTTGCTTTATACAAGTCTTAATAAAATTTATAATTTAAAAGAAATAACAATTCAATGCTGCTTTTTGTTACAATAAACTTTTAATATCTTAAAATGACATTCCTTGTTATCTTTTACAAAGTCACTTACTAATTAAAAATTCTTATTTCCTCTACAAAGAATTACAAAAATTAAGCTTTATTAGCCTAAGTCTAAAATTTGTATATGGCAGCAAGAAGTTTAGTTATAAAATTTAATATGAATTGAAATTGATTTAATTATTTCAATTTGAGCTTGAGCTCTCTTTATCTCGGGTTAATAGGTGGGTTTTCTAAATTTTGACTAATAAATTTTGAGTTGGCACTTTCAAAAAAATATCTAAATTACAATTCTTACAAGCTAAAATTTTTACAAGTTATTTTGGTTCCTAATTAAATTTTTTCCTGAATAATGTCTTCTTAATTGATCAGTTCAATGGTTTGGCTTATTGTTACTCTGTAATTATGATTTAAATACGATACTGCACTTTCCGCACCAGTTAAAAAAATAAAATTTTTACAGCCAATTCTGAATACGTCTTCCTCGTTCCGATGCTTTGTTCCAACTGCTTACTGACGCTACCTTTGTTAGAAAAAAATGGCCAAGTCGTGAATTTCCGCTATTTTTTCGTTTATTCCTTGCAAGTACAGCTTTACGGATGTCATGTTCTTCTTCTTTACGGATACACTTCTTCTTCTTAACAACTGCACTTAAATTTCTTTGCATTTAAATCCAAAACTGTTTTATATTATATCTCCACGAGAAATATTTAAACGAATATCTTTTGCCGGTCAATGCGCACGCAACTCCACAAATCCGTTATGCATCGTGTTTACTACAGCACATTTCACTAGCTTGCCGTGTGAAAGTTTTAAGTGTATTTTTACATAGTTCTATTTAAATTGTTACCTATCAATTATTTCTAATACATTTTCTTATAAATAGTGATGTGTTTTTTTCTTTTTATATAAAATCTTGTGATTAGATCTAAAATGTGGCCGTGTGCATTTTCTACACAAGTGAAATTAGGTTATGTTTACAATTCGTTCCTGGTATATTTTAGTAATTTTTTACATACTGAATTTATTTACATATATTTATCTTAATTTGGTAAGTGCCTTTTATATATATATACTTCAAAATGTTACAATATATATATATATATATATATATATATATATATATATATATATATATATATATATCTTAAGCTCTACTTAACACATATTTATTTTGTACACTTTTACACAAATTCCTTATGGTTTGTGTATGAATACTATAAATAAGAACTGGACATAAAAATAACCCTATGGTTAATCCTAGTTGTTGTGTAACTGCTCCTGGTTTCTAGGTTAGCATATTCACTAAGCCAGCAATGATTAGCCTGGTCTTCAGTAAGGTGATGCATTTATCATATGGAGTTGACATATGATAAATGGAGTAGCATATGCATATGGAGTTGCACTCGCTTTTGAGAGATGCATTTATCTACACATTTACCCAAAATATTGGAATCAAATAAGCTAATAAACTTTATAATGAATTCATAAAAACTAAAACAAGGTTTTATAATTGTATAGTAATTTAATTAGCCATATCAATAAAAGACATAATCAGTTATCGGTAAAAGTTGATAGTTACTTCTCAATCCTTGTTGTCCTTAAATATGTTAATGAAAAATTCATTCTTAATTCTTGAATCAGTGTGGCTTCTAGTCCTCTGACTATCACACATGCTCTGTGCCCCTCATGTTCCCCACTTGTGTAGGTGCCCCCAGCTGCAGTCAGACTCCTTATATGGTTCCTGACCAGCCACGGTTCTTGCACTAGCGCGAGCGCTGGTAATGTGTGCTTCACATTTAAGCACCTGGTTAGGACCACCGAGGCGCTTTTACTGTGGTGCAAGTTAATTTGCAGGATCATTGCTTGAGGGTCAGCTATATCCAACTGACCCCTACACCTTCTCCTGATTCTCTCTCTCGCCCTTCTCTTCCGGGTCCTTAGAGTTCCACTTAGAAGTGACCTCTTCAGTCCCCAGGAAGGCTTTCCCATCTCTTGCCTTTAGTTGTTTGGCCGATGCCTCATCCAATCCTAGGCAGAGGAGGCTTGCAGGTCCCCGCTCAATGCACTGTACGATCTTCCACTTCGAAGTGTCAATTTCTAGGTTTTGCATCCCCATGAGCTTGACCAACTGAGTGGCCTCCCTTTTTGGTGGTGGTACGAGCACCGTCACTTTCACCCTTTTGATCAGTTCATCAGGCAGGACAAGCCTTGCCTGAGTCCCGTCCTCGAGCTTAACTGACGATACTACTTCTCTCATCCATTTTGCCGATTCCTCCTCAGCACAAATAAATGCTGCGACTCCATCCCTTAGGTAAGTGTCTCTGAACCGCGGAACAAAACCTCCACTAGGAGTGTCCAGAATCCGGTCTATGACGGTGCCCTTAAGGTGGTTGAATGCCGCCATCTCCATCCTCACTCCTACACTATCCCCAAAAATCACTAGAACCCTCGGTAGGTTGGCGGAGATCGTCGAGAAAAACGGCCCTCCCGACCCAACAGGCCTAGACTCTTGTCTATTCCTCTTGGCCTCCGACTCTGGAGTAGGATTAAAAGTACTCCTTTCCTTCCTTTTCCTCTCTCTCTCTCTTGTCGTACTAATGTCGTACCGGAACCACTGGCTTCCGGGACGACAGGGCGGGTTCTAGCCCCTGCCTCCATCAAACCCTTCCGTTGCCTGGACTGGTGTTTCCTCAAAGGGGGTGGCGGTGGTTCTCTGTCCTCCGCCTCTGCCTTCTTTGCTTCCTCATGGTAGAATAGCCAGAGTGCTTTCCTCCTTTGTGCCCACTCATTCTTCCTGTTGCCTTCGCAACTGGATTTCCATCTGTCTCTACTGGGGCCGAAGCCACAACCATTGGGACAGATGTCTGTAGGTTTTAAGCCCTGACCAGTTAAATTAATTTTTTTTTGCTTCTGCCATGTGTGTTCCCACGAGCAGCTAAGGAAATAAACGTCCACCGCCGCAGAGCCCCGCTTACTGCGGTAAGGCGACTTGAGTACTCAGGGGTGACGCCAGGTGCCCCTGAGGCTCCATTAAAGACCCTCCTTACCCTGAGGGCCACGAATCTACACCGGCACGGATCGCATAACACCTTCAGATCGGGGGTGTATGTGCCCATCCAGACCACCAACCAAGGGAAGGGCAGGGCGAGAGCCGGGCAGATAACAACCCTTCAAGTGCTAGGACTGGCCCTTTTTTTTTGAGCCGCCTTCATACACTCACACATTTGCCTGGACTTCCTGTTTATAGGGAGCCACATACATACAGCTCCGCTTCACCCGCCCCCCATGCCCAGATTAAGCCTCTCCACCACATCAAGGTCATGCAGCTCGTTGTATCTGTTAGTTTGTGCTATATATTTTATGGTGTTTAACTCCTGGTAGTGTTCTTCTTTGTCTAATGGTTTTTTAAGCACGCGATATATCATGGTGTTGTAAGCAGCTAGTTTATGTTGATATGGGTGGTTTAAGGAGCTGTTAATGGTCGTATTGTGAATGAGACTAATGGGTTTTCGGTATATGTTGAATTTATGTGTTTGTTTGTCTGTTCGTTTAATTGTAAGGTCTAGGAAGTTGAGAGACTTTTGTTGTTCTGTTTCGATGGTGTATGTTAGTTTTGGGTGTATGAAATTAAGGTGTTTTAGAAATATGTGTGCTCTGTGTGTGTCACCCTTATATAATGTTATGATGTCGTCGACATATCTGTACCAGTAAATTATGTTATCTGAGTATTTGTTGTTGTGTAAAATGTGGTTTTGTTCAATATGGTGTATGAATATTTCTGCTAAGATGCTAGCTATGGGGGAGCCCATAAGTAGGCCATTTTCTTAGTTGTAGAATGTGTTATTGTAGGTGAAGTAATTTTGAGATGTGATTAGTTTTGTGAGGTTAATGATTTCGTCAATGTGTGTATGTAGTGTGTTTGTGTCTATAAGCATGTTTTTGAGGATGTTGAGTGTTTCTGGAATGGGGATGTTTGTATATAGATTTGTTATATCAAAAGAGAATAAAGTGGAATTGTGTGGGATATTTACGTTTTTTATTTTGTCTATTAGGTAGGCTATTTTTTATGCTACAATGATTATTAAATTTTATACGATTTCGGATATTTTTGTCGAGGAATTTGGCTAGAAGATGAGAAGGGGCGCTTGTGTGGTTGATTAGTGGAAGTATTGGGACGTCTGTTTTGTGAAGTTTGGGTAGGGCGTTTAGTTTAGGGGCTATTGGTTTTATTTGTTTTAAGTGCTTTTTGGTGTAGTGTGGCATTATAAGTTTTGTTTTGTTGATTGCTTCTTTGATTTGGGCATTGTATTTTGTTGTTGGGTCTTCTTTTAGAGTAATGATGTTGTTATTTTGGATGACGTTGTGTACTTTTTTGTTGAGGTCATTATTGTTAATAATTACCGTTATGTTGCCTTTGTCAGCTTTGGTAATGGTTAAATTTTGTTTTTTTATTATGTTTTTGATGGATTCAAACTACACCCTACACACATACTCAATACACAATTACATTACAACTCACACGCACTTTTTGACATCATAAGTCCTAATACACACAAAATACACCACCATAACATCCCACCCCCACCCTAACCTACGTAAACCTTGAGATCAGTTACGGTCTGAGTTGACAATGAGACACATCTCCCGAAATGGCCGTCCTCAACAAATATAAGTAAGTGCTACTATAGGCCAGTTATAAACATATAAAAGTGTTAGTAACAGTTAACTCTATATATCACTACACATTAGTTTATTAAAACAAACACATTAGTTTAATAAAACAAACACAATAGCTTATTAAAACCATTAGACTAGTTTTGACGATGATGTCGCCTTCACCAGTGCTTGGCTACTACAGTAGTGAGATTTATAGTCAACCTTTTTTTATTTTTTCCAATTACAGTTGACTGGTTATATATCGACATGCATTTTGTGCTTTCTACTCTAGTGATGAATTACCAAACATTTTAGAGAAAAGTAACTGTTAAAGACAAGAGAACAATGATATTAAAAACCAAAATCTTGTTGCTGTTCAGGACGTGCTGGCTGTTAACTACTTATTACACATTTTATATTACTTGCAACCAGACTTTTTTTTAACTAAAAGTCTGGTCCCAAGTAATATAAAAAGTGTAATAAGAGATTAAAAACAATAACTTTAAAAGTTTCAAATCAAAAATATTCAGTTGCAAAGAAGCTTTGACAGGGACATTAATACAGATTATTGTCTTATAGTGACAATCTTTTAGAAAAGGTATATAGAAAGTTAAAATTATATTGATTATTTTTACAGAAAGCACTAATACAAGTTTATTGTATTAAACAGCTAATTCAAGCTATGTTCTGCATTAGTTACTTTGTTGAGATGTTACTGCAGTCCAGATAACTTTTACTTTAGTATATAAACTGCTTAAATTTATCTGGGATATACAACCTTTCACATCTTCTTCTTAGCACTTTTCTAGCCAAAAAGCAGCAATCTCTCAATGTCTCTTATAAGCTCTCTGACCCGGATCTCAGAGAAGTGTTTTAATGGTGATTTCTGGTAGTGACAGTTCTTTTATCAATTCTTTAAGCCTATTTCTCCAAAACCCAGTGAATCTTTTTGAGTGAATTGTGATTCTTTCAAATATCAAAGACTAGGATAATAATGCCCGGTCTGCACTAATTGTATCTAATAATCACAATATAGTTTTTATTTTTCAAAAACAACAATTGAATGATTGTCTTGAAAACAATCTAATCATACCTTACCATTTACTGTTTCCAGGTGTTGATAGCCATCTATATGTTTTCTCTAAAAAATACATCATAAACAAAAATACTAGACTTATCAGATAAAAACTACATAACACAACACATTATATTTTACATGATTTTGTTTCATTTTTAGCTTGAGCTACTAGAATACACAACACAAATACCAATATGTAAAAACGTGCCAATATCTTTTACTTAGGATATAAATGCGGATAATATCCATTTCAAGGGCTATTTTTCTGATTTTTTTTAAGGAAAGGGTAAGATTTAGGAGACTGTAATAAATGGTTTTATAATATTTTAGAAGTAATTATGTAAAAAAATCATAATGTATGTGAATTGTACTGTAATTGGGTGTTGCTTGTAATGTAAAATGTCTGCATATATTGTATTGCTTCGTTGTGTGGAATTTGTTCTTTTTATTTAGTGTATACAAAATTTGTAGGTTTGACTAGTTATCCCTTATGGATAAACCCATAAAAATGCTTATAAGTCATAATACTCAATATTACACTTTGCTGAACTCCTCATATTCACAAACCATAACTACACAAACATATTAACAAACCTATAAAAGACACTATACAACCAAACCATATGGAATATATACATTTTTCAAATTATTCCGAACATAAATATGCAAACTAATTTTAAACTATTTAACTAAGTGAATACGTAATTGCTTACTTGCTGATGCGTTTCAAAACGATCGTTCCTTTTACGAAGCTAACCTTCCAATGTATTCACTTAGTTAAGTAGTTTAAAATTAGTTTAATCAGTGAATTCAAAATGATTACATCAAGAAACTTTCATAAATACGCAGACGCCAACTCCCATTACAATTCACATAAGCGTTTTTACACAATTACTCCTAAAACTTTAGAATCATCTAATAATTTTACAACCCCTCACTATTCTTTACAAACTAAATAGGGTCAAGTTGACAATGGTATAACTTTCCCAAATAGCCTTCCTTTTTATAACCAAAATTAGAACGGCATTGTAAACAACATCTATCAATCGCTTGTTGCTTTAGGATTCTACAAGTACTGATTAAATTTTGATAGTTATTTAAAAAACAATGTAGTATAAGTTATTTTAAACATTCTAATTTTAAATTTTTCCTTGTCATCAAAAAATGCTCATTCACAATAATACTCTATTCCACACACTTTATTTTATAAATACAACAAGTTTTTTACCTAATTACATGGAAGATATATTTTTATGAAGTTATAAAATAATATTATTGGTGTAACTTCAATATTGTTACTTGAAGTTTTATGGCTTGTTCTATTATATGTAAAGTTTAACCTAAAAGCTAACTTGAAATATAGATACGATATGTACAAAAAATATAATTTAAATCTTTCAACATACCCTTTAATACAATTCAGTAAGTGAATACGCTTATTATATCCTAACATTAATAGACACATTATATCTTGATGATGAAAATTAATTTCTTTTCTAAATTAAAACTATACTTCACTCGTCTTAAGGACATTTCGCGCCAAATGTATTACTACTAAATTCAAAACAAGACGATAAAAACATACTTGTGTGGCTGGAGGCGATCCGACGATTTCTGGAATACTGCAAATATGTCCTGTTTTTTAGTGTGCTATAAATTCTAAAGATAATATTCATAACACAAAGTTACTGCAAAATGTTTTTTTAACAGTTACATGGATTTCAATAATAAGGTGTGACGTCAAGAAAGTTGTCAAGGTCAACACAAATTTTTCCCATAATCCCTCCATGTCTTAATGTTTTTGTTTTGTTATTAACGTGCCGGCTCTAAGCCAATGTTTTCATTTGTCAACTTAGATTTGTATTACATAAAATCACTCATTTATATTTAGTGTTAGTTGTCAGTTAAGATGTAATTATCAAGAACTATACAACAAAAACGTTTTATGTATATTAAAATTGAATTGACTGCATCAGGCAAATCATGGTTAGTTTTGCTTGTAAAATTTGTGGGAGAAGTGAGTTACTAAATAAGAGAAGCATAAACATGTTAACAAAATGTGGCATTCCATATCGAAAATGTATTAGTCAAAGGTAATACCTGAAACAATTTCAAGAACTTCATTTTTTCTCAAATATGTTCTCCAAAGAAAACTTCTTGACCAGAATAAATGGATTAACATTTAGTTAAATGTAAATAGTGGTTCAAATTTGAAAAAAAGAACATAACTTCATTGCTAACTAAATGTTTCTTTATAAAAAAAAAAACATTAATACCTATTTTACGTCTAGCATCAAAGTATGATTTGTTTATAAATAAATTTGGTAATAATCAGCTTCCCAGATGTAATCAAGGTAAATATGCATTTTAGGTAACTCAGGCAAATATGGTTATGAGAACATCCCCTGGCATGTTCTTTAATATTTGATTTATTTTTTATTGCAACTTTTTTTATCAACTTACCTGCCTACATCACTTCTTCGATGCTGGGCAGTGGCTCTACCTACTCATACATTAAGGTTAGTTTATTGTTCTGTTTGGTTAGTTTTTATTCATTCTGTCGTTTTCCTACATTTTTATAGCACTATATTAATTTTTTTAGGGTAAAAATTATCAACTTGCTCCGAAGTTCTCAAAAAAATAGCTAGTATAGGGAAAACTGAGTTCCCTAAACTGCATATTTATCCAAATTTTGACAAAAATTACTACAATACATACTTATTTAATTTTATAATTATTAATTTTTATTAAAAAACAGTATATTATACTACTTTAGAATATATAAAACGATTAAAATAATGATTTCTGCTAAAACATTTTATCAGCTAGTCCAGAAACTCGTCAAATACTAACAACAATTTTTAAATTTCCACTCATATCCCAGATAATTACAAAATCTATTGGACACTTTATAGATATATTTTAATATAAACGTATGGTAATGTGCAAAATAGTGCAATAATGTCCTACACTCCTGTGGTCAGTATAATACTTAAGTACTGAAACGTGTTGGTCCATTGTTAAAGATATTTTGTTAAAGGTTATTGTTTAATGGTATTTGTTAAGGGTGATATTTTAAAGAATTGTAACTTTTGATGCGTCACCCATAAGTTTAAATACTTTTTGAGCCATTTTGCTATTTACGTCTTGCCGTGCAAAAACCATTCCTGAGATCCAGTCCTTAACCAAAAGCGCTGATCCCTAATTCCTACCCGCAGCCAGTGTCGGGTGACAGACGCTCCGTTACCTCAGGGGCCACTAAACCCTCTCCTCTGGCTGACTGCTAGTTCCAACATCAAAAAAATTAAGGTAAAACAATTTTGTAAGGTTTTTGGTGACTGGAGAAGGGGAGTGGAATAAGTTTTTCCAGAATTTTGTTTGGGTTGTGGGCGCGAGTTTTTTTATTATTTTTTTTTTTTTTTGTTATTCGCTATGACTTTTTGCATTGGCCAAGATAGTTTTTTGCCCAAAATCGTTTACATAGCAAAATGGAACTATTGCTATAATATCTTGTCTGCAGGTAGGAAAAGTGAGATCTTCTTAATGATTTAAATAATGTATAGTTTTAGTAATCGATTTATAGGTCAAAATAATTACTACATCAAAATTATTAATATGCTCATCTTCATTTCTGTTAAAACTTAAATCGTTCTCTTTAAGTTTACAATTTGTTTTAAAAATTAAGCTACTCTGAAACATGTCAACAGAAGAGAATATTGAATCGTTAGGAATAGCAGAAAACTTTTCAAACATATGATTACTACTACGTATCTTTTTAATTATTAAGATCGGCAAAATTTTTTTTCTTGATCAATTTGACCTTGCTGAACACGAATCTGAAGTTATTTTTAACAGCAAACACATATTAACGTAAAAAACCACGTCAGGTTAGGTTAGGTTATTATTTTTTTTAACGTGTTTGCAGTAAAAAAACTTCAGATTCGTGTTCAGCAGGGTCAAATTGAACAGGGAAAAAAATTTTGCCGATCGGAGCGGTAGTCGCTGATCTAAATAATTACCCATATCTTTAACTCTTTATGTATATAGTTAATTTTTTCAGCAATTGATTTCTGTTCAAATCTGATGTATCTCATAACCAGCATATCAGTCAGATACTCACACCAAAATAAAATAACATTTACTGCAAAAGTATAACACTTATAATCTCCTTTTTATACAGGTGCTTTATTATTCAACAAGTATATTCACAAGTACGGGAATTTCTTCCCAGACT
This sequence comes from Prosapia bicincta, assembly GCA_036971475.1. Classification (NCBI taxonomy): domain Eukaryota; kingdom Metazoa; phylum Arthropoda; class Insecta; order Hemiptera; family Cercopidae; genus Prosapia; species Prosapia bicincta. The sequence goes on from JBAIZL010000002.1 coordinate 200,897,007, forward strand.
GCCAAATTTTTTACAATTGGAACTGGAGCGATTATGGTAATCATGACATTGATTAATATGCCACTTATGGACTTTGCTGGCAGGCGAACGATGTTGCTTTATGGTATTGGAGGCATGTTTGTGTTCTCTATTTGTATGACAGTATCATTTATAATAAAGGTTAGTTGCTATAGAAGTTCATACTTGATTTAATTATTCTAATTTAATAATTCCAACTTAATAATGCTTCATACAGACACACTCGTAGAAATGAAACTTTGAATTGGACTTGGCATAAATATTTATTTTCAGTATGATTTGAATTCATCTTTTAATAACATTTATTAAACCTCATTATGTGTGTGTATTTGTGATATTTAACATTGTCCATGCATTTATTATTCCACTGTACTGACTTTATAGATCTATTATATGTTATTGTAAACAATTATTCCACCATTAGGTAAAAATTAATTTGTTGTGGAATAATTGTTTACAATAACATAATAACTCTATATACTTATAAAAAAAAACTAATAAAAAAGACATGCTTTTAGCAGCTGGATTGTTTTTCTTTCAAGTTCTGTTATTGTATCCTGGCTACATATAACATTAATGTAACTGTAGCATCCGACTTACAACTGTTAAATTAAAAATTGATAATAATTAAGACAAATATCTAGTATTTACACATAAACCTATGGCATGGTATAAAAAATGTCAGAAAATTTAGTTTTGGGTTAGTCATACTCTGTATATGAAGGCTGACACAAGTCATATATAGCCTTCATGGTTTTTCTTTGTAGTTTTTTTTTCAAAAAATTAAAGAGCGACATCAAAATATACAAACCAAAAATTTCAGCAAACTTCTTAGATTAAGACATCGCCTCCCAGTCTATCTCGTCCCTACAAAATCTGTTTTGCAGGTATATGGGCATTGATTTTCAACATCAATTTTTTTTGTTGCTTCAAAATTTATTTTTCTCCTTGCAAGTTGAAAGTTGCAACTCCAAAGAGTTGTAACTTAAATAAAATAACTTCTTTGTTTTCCTGATTTAAAACTTTGAATCACTGTTTTGTTTATACCTTATATCAATGAAGGGTTCTGAAGATGTGAGCTATTTTTTGTTCCCCTTATCAGCTGGACAGTAATATGATTCTTGGCTTTAAAACATTTTATGTAGTTTTTAAGTTTGACTGTACAATAACTAAGTAAATGTTGGGGTTATGTTCAGGCTTTTTTAGACTGGATGCCGTACATCTCTGTAGTATCTACATTTGGTTTTGTCATGTTTTTTACTCTGGGCCCAGGAACAATAGCTTGGATGATTACAGCAGAATTGTTCTCTCAGGGCCCAAGACCGGCGGCCATGTCTATTGCCACTCTTGTGAACTGGTTGGCAAACTTTCTTGTCGGCATTGGATTTCCATCATTATCGGTAAGGATAGTTTTAACCTTTAACTCTCTTTATTTATTTGTGTAATACATCAGCCCATGTTTATGAGACTTTTATGGGTAAAATTTTTACTCCTGTATTTTTATAAGTATATTCAACAGTAAGTATATTTTTGTACAAATATTCAATTCATAAGTATATTTTAAAAGAAAAATAATTTATATTAAATAAATCAAGAAATAATAAAATTAATAATATCTTTGCTCAGTCTGAAAGGTTCTTTATTATGAACTTCATATCTATTAACTACAAATTTCAGATAAATAGCATGAAGAAAATACTTTTAGATGCAATTATTTTAGGAAGTACCAAGATTAAATGATCAAATATATAATTTTAATGGTTATTTTAATATTATGGTGAAATACTTCCTCTTTATTGTAACGTCACTGCTGGGCCATGGACAGTGGGTTCAAACAAATATATAAATTACTAGCAAATATAAAAAGGAATATTAAATAAATTGTTTACCCATTATGAGTCGATACCATTACTAAGTGATACCTTTCACTGGTTTCCTCGGGAAGCATGCGGCTGGATGCAGTCCTTTGAACGTCAGGGAGACGTGTTCTCTCTCGACTCGCTAGTCTCGGTCTCTCTCGACAACTCCCTTATTTCATTTTTAAAACTATACATCGCTATCATTGTCGCTATCTCGCGGCGACAATTAAATTATCCTATCGAATTAGACTATTTAGGCGGTAAAACAAAAGAACGTTACATTATTTATATAATTCTTTTTGCAAAAATTTTCATTTCAAATAAAACTTACTTCTGCCGCCGCCACCATCCAAAATAGAAACTGAAACAAATAAAAACTTTAAAAAAACAAAACTTATATTCAATAAGAGATAATAGTCAGTTTGTAGAAAGTGTCATTCAAATAACATCTTACTTCTGTTAGACAGGACCTCATAAGTAAACAACCTAACTGAAAGTTGCAGTAAAACATTTTAAAGTCCATTGCTTACTTGCTTTTTGTGTATCTGGTATCAGGCGAGGTTAACCACTCCCTGCTTCTGATATGCAAGAGAAGCAAGTAGCTAAAAGGTACTGTCTGTCTGTAAAAAAGGTATAAGTACTTTTCAACAGTGTATTCTTTTTTAAGTTTAGTCTAGATTATCTCTAGCAGCATTGCTCAGACTAGGGGAGTGCTGAAGAATGTGTTGGAGAGTTTCTTTGTTCTTCATCGACCAAACAGATGGGGGTTCAGCAATCCAAAGAGGAAGAGGTAACAATATGTTTGGTTCTTGCTCTTTATGCAAAATAGACACTGGTCGAGGGACTCCCCTGTAGATCCTCAAGTTTTGGGGGGATTTTTCTGAATTGAATCAGATGACAACCCTTTTCCTTGTTCAATTGTACGATTTTGAGAGTTTTATCACACAAGGGCAATACTTGTTCTGGGGTTAGGGGTGTTGGTTGATCCTGCTCCTGTATAGCTGCACTACATTTTTGTAATAGAGTGAACTGAACGCCAGCAGTAGCTGCTCATCTGTAGTTTCAGCCCTCTTGGAAACAAAAGTTCATTGCTACGAGTATGAAAAGTGAGAGGAACTGGAAAATTATATACTTCTCACAGACATATTATTTGAGCAAAGGAATAAAATTAATTTTAGGTATGTTATTAGTATTTTAGGTAGTTATTAGTATGTTAGGTAGTTATTTTAGGTATGTTCTGCTTTATTCTCTGATTTAATAAACCGCAATTAAAATATTTTTGCTGAATCGCAAGTAAATGAAATTTTCCAATATTTTTAGTATGTATGAAGTCAAAAAAAATAACAGTTCAACTAAAAATATTAAAATTTGTATAATTCTTATGTTTGTTTCAGGAATATTTTGGAAACTTTACTTTTGTGCCATTCTCCATTCTGCTTGCGTTATTTTGGATATTTACATACAAAAAGGTTCCTGAGACTAAGAATAAAACATTTGAAGAAATATTATCATTATTTCGTCACGACAAAACAAGACAGGTAATTTTAATTTCTTCATATTTAGTTTGGTACACAAATATATAAATAAGACTTTCTTATTCCACATATGGAAATTTACAAAATTTTAGATTCTTAGTTGGTATAAGTAAATTGGGGCTTTACAAAACTGATTCTTTGTTGTTAAAAATTAATTGAAGGTTTGGTTTGTGAAGACACAATGGGTGTTAGTTTTTTTTGTGTTAATTTGGGTATTTGTTTTTTTTCTTGTAAATCGACAATTTTAATGAAATAAAACTTTTAACAAAGTTGTTAGAATAGTAGATATCCATTATGTCAGGCTTGTATAGGCCTGTGCAGGTATAGGAATAAACTAGTTTTGTGCAGAAGATATTATATTAGGTTATTTTTTCCATCGGCAATTTATTTGAATAAATTTTAAAACTAATAACTTTTTAAATCAAATTATTTAACAAAATTTAACTGTTTCTAAAAGACTGACAGAAATTAGTGTTAAATTAATTTAGAAGTTAACCCCTGGTTTGTCTTTAAAAATTACAAATTTGAAATGAAGCCAGGTCTACAGTTTTTAATGTAGTGGCTGCTAATTTAAACATTATTAGTTAAATATGTCTATATTTTGAAATTCCTATTAAGTCTGGTCTGATCAAAATGTTAGACTGTACTTTTCCTAGTCGAATGGAAAATACTTCTTTGTATAATTAACTTCAAACAAAAGCCATATTGGCATAGTTTTCATCTCTAGCTGTAACAGATGAAAATCCCTTCTAGATTTTTATCGATTATAGTAGAAGGTTAACCCATTATGGTTTATCACAACAATTTATTAATAGCGGGTATAAAGAATAGCCCACTAGACATGATGACGTCATTGTTTGATTAATTTGTTTACTTCAAGAAAGTTTTTTTCTTATATGTCACCCACAAGACTAGATGTCTGTGCTATCTAAGGGATATTTATTGACTTTCAAAACTTACAGCATAAATAAAGAAAGCTATTTATGGCTCATTGACTTTCTGTCAGACAGTGTTGATCAGTAGCTGATGTTTGTTCGTAGTTTTGTATAATGAGTGCATTCTTGTGTACATACAAAATGAGCAATAATAGTGGGAGCCTAGAATCTAAAGTAAACTTTAAACAATAAGTAACTTTTAATTTGTTTTTACTAATTATGATTGCATATAATAATTAATAAACTAGTTAAGGTACAGAATAGCAAACAAAAAAATTGCCCCTGTATAAAAAATATAATATTTAGTGGTTTATAAGTGGGAATATTTTTGTGGCGATACAACTCAATTGAAAAGCTCGATGTCCATGGTACATGATAGATGCAAAGAGTCCAGTATTGTTTATTCTTTACTATTTCCTACCAAGCGAATACTTGGGTACGTAAAATATCCCTTGCAGGAATCAAAAGTGACAATTCAGAATATGTGCTCCAAGCTCTCCTCCTGGTTGTTGCCACAAAGTTGGCATTTTGGTGAATCCGAAAGGCCAAAACAGAACAAATATTTTTGAGTCACAATTTGACCTGTAATTGTTCTAACTGCGAAAGTAGCAATCGGATGTGGTATATTTCTGTATAAGTTATCCTTAGGCGGCTTTGGTACAGGTTATGTCCCATGGTCCCCAATTTCCAAATATATGTCCAGTTGTGTCTGAAATATCTTCCTTCTGAGGTCTTGCATTACAGTAAGGAGAATCTGTTTCGATCGGCCAGAAACATTCAACAAATTCTAAATATTAATTTTGATGTCTAACAACCTTAGATTAAGAATCAAATGAAAATATGGAATGTTCTTTAACTCATTGCTGCTTAAAGGTAGACAATACATGTCTTAACATATTAATAGTATATGGTTGTCAGTTTTCTGTCATGAATTTTGTTGTCGGTTTGCTTCAAGAGAATTTATTTTTAATGTGTCAAATACCAGTCTAGACATCTGTGATATCTAGGAGATATTTATTGCCTCCTGACACTTGCAGCATAGATAATTATAGCCCATAAGTTATCGTTTTATCGAACGTCTCCCCGTTATCATATTCTCTCAAGTGGACTCTCTTGCTGAGTTTACATGGTACTCAGTGTCGCTCTGTAGCTGATGCTTCCTGTGCGTCATACTGTGTCAGTTTCGAAAATCTGAGGTTGAGCATTTCTTAGAAGTGAGTGAAAGTAAAGGTAGTGACATTCAAGTTCTAAATTGGAAAACTACTTGGTGTAAATATTTTTTTTAAATTAGTGTATAACTGAAGTGAAGAGTAATAGTGGGGGTCTAGTTAACACAAATTTCAAACCATTTAAATTTGTTTTTGCTAATTATGTTTAGAAATAATAAATGATTAGCAACAATTAATAATGAACTAACTAATTTGCAATATAATGAACAAAAAGTTGCACTTATAAAAATATATAATATTTAAGGCTTTATACGTGAGAATATTTTTGAAGGGAAATTTCACGCTAGATCGCTCCCTTCACAAATAATCTAATCTGCAATGGGTTGAGTAATAGATTTAACAAAATACACAGTTACATTTTTTTCTAAACTGGTGTGGCTTACTAGTAGATACAAGTTTAAGGGAACCAACTGAACAAAGTTGTACTGTATGCAAAAAAAAAAATATAAAATAAACCCAATCATTTCATACAAATAAATTTATTTTTAAATTTAGTTACAAGTTATCTCTACATTTAAATTTGTGTATGATATTGTATATTTACTTTTTATTGATTACATTCCTGTTTAATAGATATTATTCCATTTTTAAAACCTTTTTCTTTACAATTACTAAGAATTTAATTTTACTGTTAAAATCATAAAATGTTTTGTTTAGATGTAAATGACGAGATTCCATTCACAATGAAGACTTACAGTATTTTTTCAAGACTTCTGTTCAGTACATAATCAACGACATGGGTAAAAATCCCCCAAACTCTGGTATCTAGTGTAAAGCTTGCAAGTATGAATATTCATCTGTGATATTATTTTTCACTAATTTAATTAGGTTATATAATTTTAATAACAGAATTAATAAATGTCTACATGTATAAATTAATTTATGAATAAATTGTCCTTTAAGAATTGACATCATTTTACCTTATATTCGTAGAATATTTTATTTAAATTTTTTGTTGTAAAAGTGTATATGAAAATATGTAATAGATAATACAATCAACCTCATTTATTCAACACCTTAATAATTCTAATAATTTTTGTTTAATTTTATAAAAAATTTGAAAATGTTTGCAATGAATTTTATTCAAACAAGTAAATACATTCCTATCTCTTCAATACAGAATAGTAGGTTTTTTGTAGGAGTGAGGCTCAGTTAATATGAGGTTTTACCACCTTGTATCTTCACCCTATAACTTACCTTTCATTTTTTTCACATACTCATCGGCCTATAATGGACTTTTTTTCACATACTCATCGGCCTATAATGGGCTTTTTTTGCGTTTGATGTATACACAGAACCTTGAGACAAGTTAATTTAAAAAATATTAAAATTCTAAAATTAATTTTATAAAATATGGATAAAAATGCCTCCTACAGCCTAAGGGAGTACATTCTTGTTCAATAAATCAGTTATACTCTAGTACTATTTTCTACTTGCCTTCCTCATATTTCAAGGACTCTTCCTTTCACAAGCCAAATGTCTATGTTGCTGCTTCTTCCAAAGAGGATGTGTCTTAAATATAATCGTGACAGGGCAATTGCGTCATTTGTTGCCACCCATGGCCAGATTTTAACTGGAAAAAAACTCAATTCCATGTGCACCCACTCAACCTTACATCTATCTGTAACGATTCAAACAAGAACATACAACAAGCGATATGACATGATACTATCAAATACATGTAAACATAATGGAGTTAAACCCACAATGAGCAACACTACTTGATGTGGAGCAAACAAATTCCAAACCAAATCTCTCATTAGCAGTTGTCTGGTGGTTCATCGCTGTCTTTTTCCATGTAATATTCAAAATTCAAGTATACCTGACTTTAAAAACTACATTATGTATATCTATCTTTTTAAAATTTGGTTTTATTTTTTCCCATTCTGGCAACGACCCCTTGGATAGAGGGGCCAATTCACCCTGGGTACTGATTTGCCTTCTCTTTCTGATTTTACTGAGGGAAATATAGTATAAAAGGATTTTCCAATATTTTGATACTAAAGGGCAAAAATTTCATTAGCGAGAAAAGTCAAAAGCCCAATTATAGAATTGAAGTATTGTAATACTATCAGTACTCTTGTTTGATAATGTAGGAGCACAGTAACAAAATATTTTGCTAAATTTTTGTATTGGGGGATTAATATAAAAAAACAACATAGAGCTGTAAATGATAAATACTTATAATTTGGTATAAATCGTACTGTAATGCAATGAAAACCATGAGACAAAAGCACATCTACTGAAACAAGTTTCAAGAGGTTACTGCAATTGGAAAGGAATGGAGTGCAGACTGTTGTTAAAAAGGGTCAAGCCTGTAAAGTCAACTTAATCAAGTTTATTGTTACCTCAATAATAAGAAATTGTCAAGTTTATTGGAGTGCCAAGGTATTTCCAATGTTACCTGTATTCAATACATAGATTTATCAATTTTATGTAAATGAATGCACCTAATACTCAAAATACCCATTTGCATATCCATATACATATTTTTTTTAAAAGTCAAATCCTAATTACTTGGACACACAGCCAGTGTCTTTGTACCTTATGTACCAATTTCTTTGTAGTTTTGTCAGTTTATGTATATTTTTAAGTTGTTATCCCTGAAGTCATTTTTTAGCCACTAAATACATGAAGTTGAACATTCTGAGAGACTTCTGTATATTCAGTGCATCCCCATTAAACTGACAGTGGCAACAGGATACTAAAGCAAAGATGAGTAAGCTAAAACAATTTGTCCGGTCCATGACCTTTGCGTTACAAATGTTTCATAAATAATGAATAAAATGTGCTATTATCTTAGAATTAATGAAGATGTAAATATTTATTTAAAAGGACCTATTGAGGAATACATATTTTCAAGAAAAAGGATAGTAGAACTAGTATAAATAAGCACACAAAATTCTATTTTGTAAAAAGATTTAAACAAAAAACTAGAAGTGACGCATTTAATAATACAACCTGAAAAATAATATAATAATATTTGTTTAAAGTACAAAGTATGAGCTATAATAAAAAACAGGCTTAAAATCGTTATTATAAAACTTTTCATTTTATTTTGTAAAAGTACATGATAATAATTTTATTTCATTTTCTGAATTTATATTTTATTTTATATTTATAGATACATATTTATATATCTTGGTCAAATTTTCTATCATTATTAAAATACTTTTTATTCATTTTCCCAAGTTCAAATACATTGTCTGTAACTTGTGTGGATGAAACATAATGTTAATACAGTTTGTTTTAATATTAATTAAAGTTGCTTGTTAATTAAATATATTGTTTAGTTTTATATCGCATAAAAACTGTTCACAAAAGGGGCAGAATATGAAATATAATTATTTTGTCCCATCTGTCTTAAAATAAGTGATAACATATGATTTCATAAAACAGCCGATTTTATGTTATAGCTTATGTGGTAGAACAGCTGTTTCAACTCATAGGTTATGTTACTTTATTTATATTAATTGTAATTATTTAATAAAAAGTAACTAAAATAATTTTTTTCTCTGTTAACCTAAGGAGAAATTGACTTTAAAAATGTTTGTTTAAAAATACTTCACACTCAAACCTAGTAATATACACATTAAGTAATTACTCTTTACAAAACATAATTTTCCACAAAAAAATTAATAAAAAAATTATTTTAGAAACCATATTAAACCTATAAAAAACACAAGAAACAACTTTTCATAAGACTGTGTAATCAAAGAACAATTTTTAATGAAGGTTTATTCTCAAAGCTTTGAAAAAATCCTCAAAATGGTAGTAGACAATTGTTTTTAAGATATCTTGTTTAACAATTATTGCTAAGCAAATATATTTTGCAAGTACTCTTATATTTCAAATTGCAGAACCATATATTTCGTCTTCAAGTAAATGATTTCTTTTCAAAGAGGGTGAGATAAAATAGCTCACACAATATTTGTGTATAAAGTTTACTTGTTTCTTGTTAAATTTTATTCTTGTAAAATTTATTTCAGCAAAGATCCAAAGAACATCTGAACACAATTTTTGTATTCCAAGTCCATACTTTGTATAGCCCCATTACTACCTATACACAATAATTATTGTTTAGTCTGTAATAAGATTGTCTAAAATTGTCCTTCTGTTGCATCCAATTCTGGGGCCAAGCACCAATGAAATTATTGCTTTGGAAGCAGTACTCAGAACATTGTTCAGCGTCATTCTGTTAAATTTTATGTAAGCTGTGCCTAGATAGTATTACTTTCATTTAACATTAATTCATTAGCATTACCCGGTGCTTGTTGCGCCATCATGACTTATAATGGAAAGTTATTAATTAATTTTCCAATAAGAAAAGCAAATCAAGTATCTAAATTATTATATATTTCATTTACTCCAATGCTAGAGGATAGACAGTGTTTTTCGTCATTTCATTAGGCAACTAACATACAAATTTTTAGGTGTACCTATACGTGAACACACAACATATAATTGTCCGTGAGAAAACCACGAATGTTCTAAATTTAATCTAGGGATGGTCAATGATTGTCTTTGTTCCTTGTTTATGGTTATTGCGAATGCAAGACGCAAAGGAAATTGTAATAGTTTGAAATCGAAGGGTAAAAATGATGAAATCATCAATTTTGGTGGAATTAAGACCATCTAACTTTTGAACCTACCGCTTATGATTTTTGCCTCGATCAAGCCGGTTGTCAGTTTTTTTGTTGTCAGTCTGGTTCTTGCTTTAGTGGATTCAAATTTTGCATGAGTATTATCGGCGATCCTACTTTTAATGTCAATAAGTGTGGTGGTAGTAATTGTGCATAGAATTTAGCAATTTTATACAATTTAAAATAATTAATAATATATTTTTATTTTTAATTAATTAGGTAGCGCTAGTATTAATATACATTTTAACATACACTTATTGAAGGCTGTACTCTGAACCATCCTAAGCCTGTGGGGCAGTGTCATGTGGATGGATCTACATCAAAACTCACATGAACCATCCTGGGAATATGTTAAACAATCACTCCAAATTTCATTAATTTCTTTTCAGCGTCTTAGGCTGTACTTAGGCCTATGTATGAGATACACACACACATTGGTTTTTGAACCATCTGCCTCTGGGGCAGAACCCTGTTAATGGATCTACATCAAACTTCACACAAACCATCCTGGGAAATGTCAAACAATCCTTCTAAATTTAATTAACTTCTATTTAGCGGTTTAGGCGTCCATAAGATACATACATAGATTAATTTATATATATATTGTAAGTAATTTTTTTATAAATGATATTATGAATGAAGTTTTAAAAATGTAATTTTTCTAATAATATTTTCAATCAAGTTAGGCTAGTTACTTTTCTATTTTATTTTAAGATAAATAAATTTTCTAGAGCTTTCCTTTTTTTTATAACAAGTTTAATGTATCATAAAAAAAACACTTTCTTAACAATTATAACTTTTATTCATAAATTATAAATTTTCTTCTTTCTTAAAGTTTTACAAATTTATTATAAGTTTCCTCTCTTATTACAAGTCTTATTATTCTAAATTGGATTTCTCTTTTGGGCAGCAACAGTTTTTATTTAATTTAGCCTAAATTGATTATAATTTTGATTTAGCACAAGCTCTCTTAATCTCGGGTTATCTGGTGGGTTTTAAATTTTGAATACTGAAATCTTATTTGGCACTCTAAAGTACAAGAACAATAAAAATTCTAATCTATAAATGTATAAACTATGTTACAAATCAATCTATTTCTAAGTAAAATTGTTCCTTAATAATTTCTCTAAATGTTTTCTTTTATAGTTTAATTTTATAATAAATTCCTCTAATGTCTTTTCTTTTATAAATGTCTGATTTCAAAATTTTAAAATGTATTAATGGATCTATCCTAGATACTTAAGTGTCTTGAGATTGCAGAATCCACTTTTCAGCCTTTTATCTTTTTTTAAATAAATAGTTTTAATTTATCTTCTTGTAAGTATTCCGTAGTGTTAATTCAATTCCAGACCAATACTCCCGCACTAAGTTGAATTTGTTAAATTTTGCTGGCCAACTCTAAAACACGTCCGTCTAGCTTGAATATGTGTGTAGGACCGAAAAACGACGAGACGTCACGCTTTTAAAATGGCTAGAACAAACTATTTCCTTTTTTAAACGTTGTTACCGGCTTCACAGATGCTGTATTCACTGCTTTTTGTACATTTCATGTTCTTAATAACTAGATTTTAATTTCTTCGCAGGTGACTGCATTTAAATATAATATCTTCCGACTACGTTTAAATCATCAGCTGTTCTGTTGATTGATAGACAATGCGCTAGTCTACCAGTTTTGGTCAACTTGTGCAAATCTTAAATGATTTCACTTTTCTTAACACTTAAAGGCTTTTATTTTTATTTACATTGTTTTAGTGTTCTTTTTAAACTGTTACACATTAAATTGTTTCTATTATATTGTTTGTTTTACAGTGGTTATTGTTCGAAACTTGATTAAATATTAAGATTTTGCCAATTTAGGTTATGTTTACATTTTTCTCTTTTTTTATAATTGGTTATTTTATGGTTTGAATTTACTTACATATTTATATTAATTTATATATAGTGCCTTTCTTACTTGCTATTTTCAAAATGTTACTATATATATATATATATATATATATATATATATATATATATATATATATATATATATATATATATATATATATATATTTAGGTTAGTTCTAGTAGAGCTTAAAGCTTATTTAGGAATTTTTTGACTAGATAGGAGACTGACAGACTTACCTAATGGCAATAGTCCAAAACTGCAATCTCTTGGAAGTAAATAGACACATATAAAAACTTATCACACTATTGAAATATTTTGATGAAAAATGATCTTTGTCAATCAGAAAAGAGAAAAAGAAAAGACAGTCTGAGTCTTTTCTTTTTCTCTTTTTTGATTGACAAAGATCATTTTTGATCGAAATATTTCAATAGTGTGATAAGTTTATATATATATATATATATATATATATATATATATATATATATATATATATATATATATATATACATATATATATATATATATATATATATATATATATATATATATATATATATATATATATATATATATATATATAAGCGATGGGTCGATTTCGATTCTCGATTTCAGGAATCGTCGAATCTAGGTGGTATCGAGGTATTGTCAATACTCGATTCTTCATTGATAAAAGTCGATTCCAATTCCTATTTTATTAACTATTAAAATATGTGTATGGAGTAATTTATTGGAAAAATAATTAACTACCAAATATGTCTTATATATGTATTAGTTGCTTTGAATGAATTAAAGCAAATACCAATTTGAGATAACGAAAATATTATTTATGAAGCATACAACAAAGAAGATCGTAACCAATCCTGGTCTCTCACTAGAGAGGGTGGGATACACAATCTCTCTCTCTATCTCCCCCCCCCCCCCCCCGTGTTTTGCTGCCACTGATTTAGGGGCATATTAAAAACTACCCTATTTCTATTCTTTTTTTTAATCTTTATGTTGTTCGTTTGTTTTTGAATTTTTGTTTCGTTTTGAGAGACAATGAAAATAGACTTAGGTATTTTTTCAAACTTTGTAAAATAGTGTAAAGTTCACATTTTTAACTTTATAATAAGTCATTACTTTAATCTGATATGTTTTTATGCTTTTAAAAATTCCTATTGATAAATTAAGGTTGAAGGTTTTGTGTAGCCTATTACATTAGAACAGAACTTTTAAAAGGTTTTGCCGTATGACCAAGATTTAACTAAATTAATTATTAGACACCTAGCATGTAAGCTAATATAACTTGAAAGAATCAAAATCGAAAGGAAAATTTTAGAATCAAAATTGTTAGGAATCGGCCCATCCCTAATATATATATATATATATATATATATATATATATATATATATATATATATATATATATATATATATATATATATATATATATATATATATATATATATATTCTTGATATTTAACATTATCCATTGTTTTTCCGTTGCACTGACTTTATGAAGTTAATATATTACTATGTGAGTAATTTTATCCACCATTAAGTTTGATAACACAAACCACATAACAAATTCAGAAAAACATAACCTATCAGGAATTTACAAAATCACATGCAACAACTGTAACGCTTTTTACATAGGAAAAACAACCAGAACATTTAAAATAAGATTTGAAGAACATTATAGAGCATTCAAAAACAAAAATTCTAAAGTATCAAATGTTGCAGCACACCTAATATCCCATAAACACGAAATAACAAATTACGAAAATAACCTAACCATACTGGAAATAAATAACAACCCAATAGAACTAAACTCACTAGAAAAATACCACATTTATAAAAACATACACAACAACTTAATGAATCTACAAACAACATATACAGAAGACATACTATACAGAAATATCATACACACAGATCAAGAAAAAGTGCGCGTAACGTCAACAAACACCGGCTTCACGGACGTAGCATCCACAGCAGAGAAAAATCAGTGATTCGACAATGGTCAACGACCGAAAGGTGCCTCATCACTCAAGGTAAAATTATTGCACTTAATGGTGGATAAAATTACTCACATAGTAATATATTAACTTCATATATATATATATATATATATATATATATATATGAAGTTGACAATGGATAACGTTAAATATATATATATATATATATATATATATATATATATATATATATATATATATATATATATATATTCTTGATATTTAATGTTATCCATTGTTTTTACGTTGCACTGACTTTATGAAGTTAATATATTACTATTGTAAGTCGAGTGATTCGACAATGGTCAATTGACCGAAAGGTGCCTCATCACTCAAGGTAAAATATTGCACTTAATGGTGGATAAAATTACTTACAATAGTAATATATTAACTTCATCTATATATATATATATATATATATATATATATATATATATATATATATATATATATATATATATATATATATATATATTTGCCAGAAAAAATATAGTAGTTATACAGGGATATTTTTTAGTAAAAACACATTTACTAGTTAGATACGAAATGTGAGCATTCTTTTTCTTAGAGTGAACAGCTAGGTCTAATAATCTGTAGATAAATATAATCTGTTGATTTCTCAACAAAGACGTGCATCTTTTTTCCATACTTTTCCCCTACATCTTACCTTGCATCTAAAGCCTAATTATTACATATTTCTCTTTCTTTACCACCCAACATTGATGTTGCTACCTATGACATTTGACAATTTTTAACATTAAATTTTGTGATCGAAACTACTTTAACAAACTCAAAATAAAAATAATTTTTATAATACTAATGATGTTCACTTACAAGAATTAAAAACTTACCTCGGTGAGTACTTTAATGTACTTAAATTTTATTTTTGTTCAAGTTATTTAGATCCAGAACATTTTTATCCTTATATTGTGCTTATTTATACGTCTTAATACAAATATCTCATTTTATATTTTCTAAAAATTTTGCCACCTAATAAAAAGCAATTGTAATAACAGGATATAGACATTTACAAGTTAAATTACATAATCAGTAACCTTGTTTCCAAACAGCATTTGACAAAACTTATTTGGTGACACATTTCTAAAGTAGTTCCATTGATGAAGCTAACCTACTACTCTGGGCAGTGTCAGCAAGTAAGTTAATAGCTTTCACTTATTTACTTAAATAAAAAACAAAAAGCTACTTTAAAACTTAATGGCTGTCAAGATCTATTAATAACAGCTGGTTTGAGCATCCTTATTTTGCAACATTTAATAGTTAAAACATGGATTTAATATTTGCTAAACATACAGTGAAATAAAAAAAAATGAAGGTATAAACTTTTTTTTAAAATTGTTCTTATTTATAATTAAAGGTTTTCACTTCCTTTCATTTCTTACTAGATTCCTTTGGCCCCCTCTGTTTCCTCCTCTTTGGCTAGTTTTAGTTTGATGCTTATTCCCAGCATTAATGCTTTCTCCTGAGTATCTAGAAGTGTTCTTACTAACTACTGATGCAGGTAAAGAAGCAATAAGAGGAGGTCGTCCTATGTTATTTGTACCTCCATTATTTACATTATTATTAATATTACCAGGTCCACTACCAGGCTGATTAGGCATTTGATTAATTAAGTTTGGATTTGGTTCACTCATATTCACTTGTTCATTAAATACCATAGTAAACTCTCCCATTTTTTCAATATCACCAGCTTTACCTGAATATAATGTTAAACAATTTCGAAATATTGAAGTATAGCATTTAGTCAAACGCACTATATCACCTGGTTGTATAAGAGAACCTGGCTCATCCCACATAGACAGATTTATACAAGCAGTAGAATCGGCTATTTTTAATGAACGGACTTCTCTATTTTCTTTTAATGGAACTGCGTGACCAACTTCAAGAACTATAAAAGTAACATTCATGTTTTTCATACCTGGACGAATGTCTTTAATAAAAGTGCATTGGTCCATCATAACTGCAACCTAAAACAAATTAATATAAATGATTGCTTATAAATATATTTTAAAAGGCTTGTTGTAATATTTCTACGTATTATATTGGTACTAAATATGATGACAAAAACTAATTAATGTAAAATAACTTATATTGTATTAAATAACAAATATTTGTATAATTCTAAAATTCACATTTGTTTTATTTTATATATAATTATACGAGGGTGGTCCACAAAGTAACCTCCGTTTTAAAATAACAAATAAACCAGTTGAGATACAAAAATTTTATTATATACATGTTAAAACTACAGCTTTTCTCTACTCTTCTACATATTCACCATACGAATTCAAGCACTTGTCATATCTTTTAACAGTTTTTGAAATTCCATCTTTAAAAATATCTGCCGCCTGAGAACGTAGCCAGCCTGTTACAGCGTTTTGAAGCTCTTCATCACTCGCAAGCCACGACTTCATGTAAGGGAAAAGTTGAAAATCACTGGGAAATGATCTGAAAGTTACGAGATTGTGAAGCGACGGTTCTCGCGAATTTTCTCATCCACTTTGTTCACCAAATCATCACTGACGAGAGATGGCCTACCACTCCGGTCTTCATCGTGAACGTTCGTTCTTCCATTTTAAAAAAACGAACCCATTTATGGACTACACCTTCGCTCATAATGTTTGGGCCATACACCGCACTCAATTCACGATGAATTTCAACTGCTGTATAACTTTTCGACCACAGAAATCTTATTATACTTCGCACTTCACACTTGGCGGGATTTTCTATCGCGGCGCTCTTGTTTTTACGTTATAACAAAAGAACGCTCCATCGTACGATACTCTCCCTTGCACAGCTAGAAGCATACTGAACGGCTGCGCACACCGATGTGAGAATGGCGGCGCTACCCCCACTACTTATCGCGCCATGCCCAAACGGCGGTTACTTTGTGGACCACCCTCGTATATTAGATAATAGTTAGAGAAAGTTTAATTGGCATTGTATAGATAAAACAGAAAATGGGCAGGATTTTTTTAGTAATGTAGTTTTCATGTTAAATAGAATGATTCATATAAAACTAATGATTATCATTAGTCCATTATTTGAATAGGAATACCCCAAGAGGTTTCATTTGCCTATCAAATGACACAGGAGGTCTTGGAGTTTTGATCCCATGTCATGCATTTATCAACAGATGGTGCTGCATGTTGTGCAGAGCTTAAGGCATTTGTCAATAGATGATGCTGCATGTCACACCAGAGCTGTATGGTACAGTAAACACCGAAGAGTACCAACTCATTTTCAGTGAATTCTTTGAGCAATTGGATGAAATTGAGCTGCGTCAAGGGTACTTTCAACAGGATTGTGCCACTTGCCATACATCACATGAATCTATGGCGCTGAACCATAGTTACTTTGAAGATCGCATAATTTCCAGGAATTTGTGTCCAAGATCACCAGATTTGACCACACCAGACTTCTTCCTCTGGGGTTATCTAAAGGAAAGAGTCTCCGTTACACACCCCCTGACTTTAGACGATCTGATGGACAATATTACTCACAAAATCAGCAGTATTGACGACGCAACACTTCAGCGAACTTCCAAAAACCTGGAACGACGTGTTCAGCTGTGCCTAGGGGCGAACAGAGAACATTTTTAACAAACTATTAATGACCACTTAATTTCCTAGATATTCTGTACATGTAAGAGACAATAACGTGTTACTTAAATTTTTCTTCTTAAAATAAATATAAATTGAAAATAACGAGTTTTATATGAATCACCCTATAGAAACTCATATGCAACAATACTGGTACATAATACAACACTTTAATGTTTTCTTGTTTGAAAGATGTTTAGGAACTAATGAACAAAGGCTTTCAAATGTGAAACAACCCGAAAACATACATTTCTGGGAATGTTAGTTGCTGGGAATTTATTTGATGGTTATGCGTTGATAATTTTTTTTTTCTCTGCAGCTTTTCGAATTTATGAAATAACCCTTTGAACATAAAAATCTGATTCATCAGAAAACAAAATTTTCCATTAATAAATTTGTCGAGCTCTGTGGACTATTTTTTTTAAATAAAAAAAACTACTAGTAAATAAAACCCACTGGCCACAATACAAAATTCTTTATTTTTCTACAATTATTTTATGTAAATTTCAATTACATGGTAATCATCTTCATAGTTCTGAAATGTACTTAAAGTAATTATAGTAATATAAAAAAATTTTTATTGTGGTTAGTGGGTTTTATTTATTTAGTTAAAACCTTTTAATCTCCCAATTCCTGTGGGCTTTTGGCCCGCAAGAGTAATCACTTGCATATTGCTGGTCAAAAGTTGTTGTTTTTGCTGGTTGATGAGCTTTCAACCCATTAATAAGAACTTCTAAATCTTGCTCTATGTTCTTAGCAGTTAATATTGCACTTAACTATTTCTTACAATATCTGCTTCTGGGTTATATTGGTATTTTTTATAAATAACCACATTTCTGTTCTGTTGAGGTGTAAATGATCCAATGTCTTGAAGTATCTTTAAAATAGCATACACTGACCCTAGTACAATGTCAATTCCAAGAACTAATTGTTGTTGTGTCATATTGGTATGCTCAGGAGAAAACCATTTTTGCAAGGTGAATCCATTGCTATTACATAAACCAACACAAACATGACTAATGATTTTCCAATGAAAAAATTAAATATATTTTTATAAACCACAATTTATCACAAAACTGCTATATCATTAGGAACAATACCTTTATATCTCATCCACATGTCCATGTGCACACATATATATTTGTGTGTGTGTGTGTGTGTGTCTGTATATATATATATATATATATATATATATATATATATATATATATATATATATATATATATATATACACAGTAAACTCCCGATTATCTGTGGAATAGGGTGGCCCGGAATAGGGGGAATAACGAATTCCCTGGATAATCCGCTATGAACAAAAAATACGCAAAACGATCGTGAATCGATTATTATACCATAAGTTACACAAATAATGACCCCGGTTAATGCAATTCACAAGTAATCTTTAGAGGACAAAATAAATACAGAAAATAATTTAAAATGTCGATGTATTTGACGGATTATAACATGTACATTTATATGACTAACTATTTACAATACGTACATAAGTATACGTCAAAAGTAAGTATGTATGTACATATGTAATTTCCTTTACACATAATACTTTCACTTTGTAACAAAAAAATCTGTCACTTTCGTAGGTTTTTTTGTGAGCAATGATTTAGCTTTAATGTGCGACCTAAGTTTCTTGAGAACCATTTTGTCGCACAGTGTATACTTGTGCCACATGTGTCACAAAGCCATAAAGATCGATAATGTATATGACAGACATAGATAATGCATATGTCACGTTTTAGACTATTTATAGCCGAGATTAGCTTACATTTGTTTACAATCTTATGATACACATTATCGTTTTTGGGCGTCCAAGCATTTTGTTATTGTTTCTTATATACAATAGTCTGCTCGCCCCTTTTATTTCGCTGGCCTGCGTCGGGATGCTTCCCTTTCAATGTAAAAATTAGTTTGTACATATTTACATATCTATTCCCTTCATCTTAACTTCTATTAAGCCTTATATGTATTTACGTCGTAATTCTCCGTTTGGAAATTTAAACACAAGAATCTGATTGGAATAAAAATTGGATATTTGTAAAACAATGGCAGACCCCATATATACTTATATATATATATATATATATATATTAGGGATGGGCCGATTCCGATTCTCGATTCCAGGAATCGTCGATTCTAGGTGGTATCGGGGAATCGTCGATACTCGATTCTTCATTCATAAAAGTGTCGATTCCGATTCCTATTTTGTTAACTATTAAAATATGCGTGTAGAGTAATTTACTACCAAACAAAATTTATTACCAAAATCTATTATATTTGTGTGGAAAAATAATTAATCACCAACTATGTCTTATTTATGTATTAGTTGATTTGAATGAATTAAATGATTAAAAATAATATTATTTATGAAGCAACAGCAATCAAGATCGTAACCATTTCTGGTCGTTTGACATCGCTCGTCTCTCTCTCTCTCTCTCTCTCTCTCTCTCTCACTAAATGTCAGAACAAAACACAAAAAAGTACAGTAAAAACTCGATTAACCGTCACCGTCGGAACCGTGACCATGACAGTTGAGCGAATAGACGGATAACAGAAACACTGTATTATTCCTCCGAAACTTAACCTTAATAAATTATATTATAGACAGATATCACTCTCACGGTTGAAGGTTTTGTGTAGCCTATTACATTAAAACAGAACTTTTAAAAGGTTTTTGCCATATGACCAAGATGTTAACTAAATTAATTATTAGAGAACTAGCATGTAAGCTAATATAACTTGAAAGAATCGAGAATCGAGAATCGACTAAAGAATCGAGAATCGAAAGGAAAATTTTAGAATCGGAATCGGAATCGAAATCGAAAATTTTAGGAATCGGCCCATCCCTAATATATATATATATATATATATATATATATATATATATATATATATATATATATATATGTAAGTTATTGTTAATTGTAAACAATTGGTCCACCACTAAGTGCACCAATGTTTACCTTGTGTGAAGAGGCACCTTTCGGTCATGATTCGACAATGGTCAAGCGACCAAAAGGTGCCTCATTACATAACGTAAAAATTAATTGCACTTAGTGGTGGAACAATTGTTTACACATAACTTTATAAAGTCAGTGCAATGGAAAAATAATGGATAACGTTAAACATCACAGTAAAAATAAATAACATTTACTCACATTATTTTTTACAAGTTTTTTTTACCAACAGCCTATATATAATAATTTTAAATTAAGATATTTCAAACAAGCTAAGATATGAGCTCAAACTAAAAAATATATTAATATATACTGAAAACAAAGGACTTAAACAAAATCGCCAAACAAATATGTATATCAACATACAATTAAATAAAACAATCCAGATAGACAAAATTCGTTTAACTAGGTTAGAGAATTACCTCAAACATATACCTCAAATGATAAAAACACATAAATATTGTATAAAATAAATTGAATATTGAAATTGTTTCTTTCAAATTATGTCATCTTCATACTGAATAATAAAATATATAAACAAATGAATGCATTAGCAATAGGATTACCTCTATCTAGCATAATAGTAAAAATTTTCCTAAACACTTAGACAAAAACATTATCCAGAATGTAAAGCTACACAATGGATACTACAGATATTGACGATGGATTACAATTCCTTACCATACACAAATATTATTGTTGAAGAATTTAACAACATACGTTCAAAGATTGGATTTTCCAAGGCGCAAGAAATATACAAAAAAATCAATTTCTTTAAGACCTAACAATCATGAGAAATATAAAGAACGATGAATATTCAAATTACAAAAAACCTAACTGGTGTAACCATCCACCTTACATAAAATGACTACTTACAACTTCCTTTTATACAGAATGAATAAAATTCCACTAACAAATGAGGAGAAAGAAAAAACATCATACAAACTAGCCTAAAGAACTAGATGCTATAAACTAGAATATAAAATATTAACCAAACATAGAGTACAAAGAAAAATGGGGTGCCATCACAGGATGCAGTATACAAAAAAAATGTCCACAATCCTAATAAACAGTATTATTATAAGATACAAAATACTGGAAATACACTAATAAAATAATTTAAACCAAATGGAAGAAATTTATCGCATTTATAAAACAGGTCGGCCAAATTGTAATACATTATATATTGCCCAAACCAAAAAAAAAATTATAAGACAAAATAAAAAACATCTAAAACCAATAATAACTGTGGTGTAAAAATAGTTGTTTATCCCAGTTGTTAGTACATAGTAAGTTCTGATTGATAATGGTCCTCCTAACTACATCGACTAAATTTAATATGATATTGTTAAGAACAGTATATGCATATAATTGTACACCTTTCCAGAAATTTAGAATATTATAACAATTTCGATATAAATATCCATCTGATTTTTAAAAGCAACAATCTTAAATTAGAACATATGTACTATTTCAGTCATGGATATACTGACCTTACAAGAACAGTAAACTTACTTAATTAACTTGTGTAGTTCAAGTTGGCAAAAGGAGAAAAAACATCTGAAATTGCTGTTCCTATTTAAAATCAAAAGTCAGTCCTTCAATAGATAATATACTAATTATCCAATTAATATAGCAAGAGCTTATGTACTAATATATAATAATATAATATAGCAAGAGCTTTCATAAATATTAATTTTTTATTGTTATGTTTTAAGTAAGTTTTTTCTTAGTACCCAACATTATCAGTGATATTTTTATCTAGATTTATAAAATTGCTCTGAGATTATATAATAATAGCGTAAATGCTAGTTTAAACTTGTTGCAGTTATGTCTTTGCAGCTCGAATGGCCAGTACAACTGGTCAAAATAAAATATATCACAAAATTGGCTAACCAGAAACGCTATCCAAATGGAAATGCTAGAACATTTGTTTCTTAATGTCTAGTGTGTGCTGAAACTAACATAGGAACAAGTTAACTAAATTATTAGCTATGATTATAGTGGTTGTGCGCCAAAATACATTACCCAATAGAGTCTTATCTAGCTGCTCAGTTAATATGTTTTTGTAATAATTGTGTTCACAATGTTTTCATCAGCTATATAAGTTTTTATTTTTATATGTGTTTGTAAGTAGTAATTTTCTTAAGAAAAATTTAAATATTGCAAATAGTGTAAAACATATTATGCCTAAGTATAAAACCACCTTGCGTATTGTTTTACACAAAATAATTATTTTGATTTAAAATGTAATTGTGAAACTAAACAATCATACAGCATACTTACTGAAGAATTGTTTGTATAGTAAAAAATAGTTTTTATTTACTTTGTTATTTTTTTCAATAGCGTACTTAGAATGTACTAAACAAATCGATGCAAGTGATATTTAAAATTATTTCCAACCTGGTAGTGCATTCAAACCAATATGACTGATGGGCTGTTAATGGAAGTGTGGCCAATACCACTGGCCATTTTGAGCTCAAGGGGTTAAACTAATGATTAAACAAACTTTTCAAAATTCTTTTTTTACAAAACCTAAATCTATGTTCAAATACCATAGAATAGAATAGTTGTGAAATATCCAGTCAGGACATATTTGATTTTAAAAAAATAATAATAAAGTTTGTTAAAAGATAAATATGTTGACACATGAAGTAGCCTCCATTTTTTGAACACAGGATAAAACAAGTAGATTGTGTTTTACTTCTAACAATGTTTTATCTCCTACATTACTAAACATTTTTTTTTTTTTAAACCAAATCTATCTTGATTAGATAATTTATAGCTATATTCTAATAACATAGTATTTTGCTTTATAAAAAAAGTAATTTTAAAAAGTGTAATGTGAAATAAACTAAAATAAATATTATAGAATTTCATTCATATCTAAAATTTATCATGTTCTAAAATTCTACTTTACAACGATATAGCTTTGAACCAGTGGCACATATATGATTTTATTTTGGCAGTGCTCAAATTAATCCTTTACTAACATTTCACTTTTAAATTTTTAGGAAACAGTTTTTTACTTAAGTAATATTACAACAATTCATATATAAATATAATAAAGTTATAGGACATATATGTAGTACAATTTATTGGGCTCAAGTTTTTGAAAACTAACAATTACTTTACTTTTAAAAACCATTGGCTTTTAACAAGAGCAATAAAATTTTAATTACTAAATTGCATTATTTTTTAAAACGAATAATAATATTTACCATATACTAATATTATTTTCATACTTTATATATTGATATACCATATGTTTTTGGATTCATATTTATTACTATATATTAAAATATGTAATAAAAATATCAATTTTATATTTTTCGGTAGTGGACCGGGCTTACTTAATAAACGCCATTGGTCTAGCCTAAGACGGGCAAGAGAGGGAGAAAGAGAGAGAGAGAGAGATATAGTATTTAACCTAACCTTTCTATGGCTGACTATTCTTATAATATTAATTTTACTTTAAACAAATCTCAATACGTTTTAATACTTCACAAATATCTTCCCCTACGTTTAGAAACGTAAACTAGAAAAGCTACTATACCTTAATTTCCTACCAGTCATTAATTAGACACAATTAAAACTATCTGACAGATGATTTCTAGCAAAGAACATAAAACACGATTAATGGCATTACTGCTGTGCCATTCGTTAATTTCCTCTAGAACAGCTGTGAAATACTACCAACGTTCAAGGTTCAAAAATTATTTTTCATATTTGAGTAAAATACAGTAATTTTCATACTATATATACATACCCAAACACACAAACACATTTGCAGTCAAGCCACTTGATTAATAACGTAAATAACGTTGGCTATGCATAGATGGGAATCGATGATTGTATTGTATGAAGCCCATATGAATTACTAAAAATGACGTGTTCTCACTTCGGTTATAGGTTTTGTATATTTTAATAAAAAATCAATTTTAAACAAGAAGAAAGCTATTCAAATGTAGTGGGAAAATTAAGGTAATATAAAAATTCCTTATAAAGGCATCTACAAGAGTAATTCTATTTAAAGAGAAATATATCATATTCATATAATTTGATGCTCTATAATAACATAGCTATTTAATAAATGTAGGTATTACAAAATTATACTTTATTTCGTTTTAATAAATTAACTTCAAACATTTTTTTATATTAATCACATAAACAATAGTTTATGATCATCCGAACATTAAATTTTGTAAATTTGTTAAAACTTAATGAGACAGAACGTTTTCGATCGCAAATTGGCGATCATCATCTATGTCTCTTCTTGGAGAAGTCGAGTCAAGCGGTGACGGTTTTAAAAGCAGGTTTTCGATAGTATCAAAGAGTATGTGTAATTTGTAATGTGTTTGCTCGTTTAATATGTTTGTACCTTGTGTTTTTGTGTCTGTAAATTTTATTGTTGTAATGTGTTGAGATGTGGTCCTTTTTTGTTGATGTGTAGGATTTCTAGGTTAATGGTTACAAAAAAAAATTATACAAAATAGCATACAAAACTAATAACAAGCTACAATACAAAATACAACACCAACAACAAAGATAAACTACAAGCACCAGGTGTATACAAACTAAACTGCGACAAATGTAACAAATTCTACATTGGACAAACATGTCGCAGCTTTACAAAGAGTAAAGGGACACAAACAGAACTCCAATTCAACATTTTACAATCACATAAGAGAAACAGGACACAAATACACAAACATTTACCATAACCTAGAAATCTTACACATCGACAAAAACCACATTTCAACACACTAGAACAATATAAAATTTACAGACACACAAAAACACAATTTACAAACATATTAAACGAACAAACACTACAAATCACACATACTCTTTGATACTATCGAAAACCTGCCTTTAAAACCGTCACCGCTTTACCCGACATCTCCAAGCAGAAGATGAAGATCGCCACTTGGCGATCGAAAACGTTCTGTCTTAGTAAGATTTAACAAATTTAACGTTCGGATGGTCATAAACTATTGTTTAACTTATTAATTAAGAATAACCGAAAGTAATGGACGACAAAATTCAAGACTTTTATATATTCGTCCATTAAAATTATTTTCGAAGTTTTCAAAAATTTTATTGGAAAACAAGTTTTGGAAAATCATAACTTTCCTCCTATTTAGAATATATTTTAGAGTATCATAAGTATAAAAATTATAAAACTAAATTTATTTAATCATTTGGAATAAATACCGTAAGTGCACTTGCAGACTATCTAAGAAAATTTAGCTCTAGTGAAGAGTGTTGCGACGCTTTTGGTTTGAATCAGTGTTGAATGGCCGTTGCTGTTAGATCAATCTGTGACCTGCGATGCAATTATATAAATGTTTTCCTATTTTTTAGATTGAAATTAATTGTTCAATGTTTTGTTAGGGTATTGTTCGATATATTGTAGAGCAATGAATGAGTCAGTTGAGTTTATTTAAACGTCATTGTGTGTAGTAAAGTGTTGTTGTATGGATGAAGAATGAAACTCATTCTGCATTAAAGAAAAATAAAATAATTTCTTTTCGTGGAATTAGAGTCTTGGTTGGATATTTTAGGAATAACCCAGTTTTTTGCTTAGAGTATTTGTAAGTATGGTTTTAAAGCATATTGTGAGGATGATATTATAAATTATGATGCTTGTTTAAGATTTAAGTAAATTCGTAGCATTATGTCTACAATTTTAAAAAAACTAACAATCCTTCCAATTTGATGTCTTTTTTTTAACAACGTAAAATGAAATTACTAGACTTTGACTTTACCCTACAACAAATAGTTTTAAAAATTTTTAAATAGGATTGAATACTTTTCTATACATTGTCTTATTGCTGTTTCAAAATAACCCACAATGTTTTTTTTATCTACATGGAATATAATTAAAAACGATATTTAAAAATTCAAATCTGTATTGACTAATACTTTCTAAATAAAAGTATAGTGGTTTTAAATGTTGCAAATTACTAATTGTTGTTAAAACATTATCAACAAAACCAATCTTATTTTAGCCATTGGTAAAAATGCAGAAGCTCGGCGCCATACGATATTTTGGGAAATGGTTTAACATCATTAAGTAGGACGATATCTACAAGAATTTTTGGTAAAAATACAGAAGCCCGGCGCTATACGATATTTTGGGAAATGGTTTAACATCATTAAATAGCACGATATCTACAAGAATTTTTTTTAAATTGACCTCGGAAAGTTATTTTTTTTCAATTTAAAGTAGCGAAAAAAATTCAGCGCGGATGTAGAAGTTGTGAATAGGCGCGGAGTGATACAAATGCTTCGTGATACAACTGTATTTCAATGTATAAAATTAAAACCAAATCTAACCTGACTTGACACTTTTTAGGTATATTTTAATATAGGTATACAGTATTGTATAAATTTAAAACCAAATCTATCCTAACTGGAGACTTTATAAGTATATTTAAATATATGTATAAAAATTACGCGAAGTTGTGAATAGGCGCAGAGTTATGCAAATGCTTCGTGATTTTACAACTGAATTTCAATGTATAAAATTAAAACCAAACCTAACCTGACTTTACACTTTTTCGGTATATTTTAATATAGGTATACAGTATTTTATAAATTTAAAACCAATCTATCCTAACTGTAGAAGTTGTTTCTTAAATATATACACATGTAAGTTTGCGTGACGTACCGCGGACAATGCGTACAACCTTATGCGCAGCACTGTGACGTAAGTATCACTCCGCGCCTATTCACAACTTCTACATCCGCGCTGAATTTAGTACCCTACTTTAAATTGAAAAAAAATAACTTTCCGAGGTCAATTTAAAAAAAATTCTTGTGGATATCGTCCAATTTGATGGTTTTGAACAATTTCCCAAAATATCGTATAGTGCCGGAGTACTGTATTTCAACCGAATTTTTTTTAAATTAACCTCGGAAAGTTACTTTTTTTCAATTTAAAGTAGCGTAAAAAATTCAGCGCGGATGTAGAAGTTGTGAATAGGCGCGGAGTGATACAAATGCTTCGTGATACAACTGTATTTCAATGTATAAAATTAAAACCAAATCTAACCTGACTTGACACTTTTTAGGTATATTTTAATATAGGTATACAGTATTGTATAAATTTAAAACCAAATCTATTCTAACTGGAGACTTTATAAGTATATTTAAATATATGTATAAAAATTAAGCGAAGTTGTGAATAGGCGCAGAGTTATACAAATGCTTCGTGATTTTACAACTGAATTTCAATGTATAAAATTAAAACCAAACCTAACCTGACTTTACACTCTTTCGGTATATTTTAATATAGGTATACAGTATTTTATAAATTTAAAACCAAATCTATCCTAACTGTAGAAGTTGTTTCTCAAATATCTACACACGTAAGGTTGCGTGACGTACCGCGGACAATGCGTACAACCTTATGCGCAGCACTGTGACGTAAGTATCACTCCGCGCCTATTCACAACTTCTACATCCGCGCTGAATTTAGTACCCTACTTTAAATTGAAAAAAAGTAACTTTCCTACTTCAATGTTTAAAAAATTCTTGTGGATATCGTCCAATTTGATGGTTTTGAACAATTTCCCAAAATATCGTATAGTGCCGGAGTAATAATTATTCAGGAATTAGTCTATTGCGTTAAGTTATATTACCGTACATTACTATAAGACTGTTTTAAAATGTAGCTATAAGTTATCTGGGCTAGGTTTGTCAGTAAATATGTAGTGCTAATGACATTGGTTTTTATAAAAATTTTGTTTGTTTGATTACTCGCTTTAATGTGTAGAACACGAATATCAACTTTTTCCCTGTGGATAATACAGAAAGTAATTTTATTTCACATTTTAGTTGTTAGTCTATAATGGCATGTATAGTGTGAACCAGGTGCGCATTAGCTACAGCGCACTGCACTACGTCTAGATTTGGTTGTAATTTTATATATAGCTGTATTAAATATACCTATGAATTATCCAGTCAGGATAGATTTGATTATAATTTTATACAACATTACGATATACCTATATTATAATATATCTATGAAGTATCCAGTTAGGATACATTAGGTTGTAGTTTTGTTATATATTTAGACTTATTGCCAATGCAGAAAATTACAACCAAATCTATCCTGACTGGATACATCGTAGGTATAATTTAATATGGGTAGTAGTAATGTATGAAATTATAACCAAAAGTTAAATATTTTCATTTTAAGTTTAGTATTGAAATTAATTGACTTTGACATAGTGCAGTGCGCTGTAGCTATTTTCTGGCTGGTTCACGCTATATATGTCAATACAGATTAACATTTAAAATGTACACAAAAGTTTATATTCGTGTTCTACATATTAAAACGAGTATTGAAAGAAACCAATGTCATTAAGACTATATATTTACTGGTTTGGCTTGTAAAATAAAGAAAAGGGTTAATTGTTCCATTTAGACATGTATGTGATTTTACCGACTGATGCAGAAACTCATAACGACTACTAAACAAAATTAAAGCACTTTCCCAAATAATTACTCTTGACGGCCATCTAAAACCTTACAAAATCAATGTTTTACCTTGAAACTAGCAAATTGTCTCAAAAAGTATTTACGTTATTATTTACGTATTTTTTTATTGCAATGGAAGATTAATATTTTATCATATTTTAGTTAGGACTACATTTTTTGGCGTGCAGTAGTATCAGCGCACTGTACTACATCTAGACATGAATGTACCTATAAAGCATCCAGTTAGGATAGAGAAAATGCTTTTATCCATTAGTGACAAAAAATAATTGGGTAAATTCTTAATACTGGGTAATTGGGGAATACACACCCTCAATGCAATATGTTAAAATCAATGAAAAACATGTCTGAAGCTATATCCATTAGACATTTTTTTGTTGGAGATGGAAAGTTTTTTTTTTATAAAATTTAAACTGGGATTAGTTTATCTATATATATATATATATATATTGCCTTTCAAGGCAATACAAAAATAATAATTATCAATATAGCTTCAGGACATGTTTAACTGATAAATTTTATATTAAGGCTGCCTAAACTAAGTAATTACCAAGAATTCTTTAATGTTGTTTCTGCTTTTTAGCATTAAAGAATGTCTTAACACTTTATCTAGAAATCTTTTCAGTGTAAAGATTTCCAACTCAGACAGACATTATTTTCAAGCCACTCTTATCAGTGTTATACACTTGATCTGGGCTTAAATCCATTTCAATAATAGTTTTTTTTAAATTTAGAAATGAATGGCTCAACAGATTCTTTTTGACATGACAGTTTTTCCTCAGTTAAGCTTAACTGTCTAATCAAAAAATGTGTCTTAACTTTTCTAGCCAATCTAAACTTCTATTAGCCATTTTATTTTCTTTATTTTGTGGTGAAAGGTGTTTTTTCTATCAGTGTATTACCTGAAATAAGTGTATACCAGCTTCTTTCTTGCATGAGCCTTGCAGAAAGTGCATCTTCCTCTTGGGAAACACCTGATTTCATAGTTTTTCTCACACCAGCAGATTTCACACTACTTTTATAGAACAAATCAATTTTGTTTTTTAAAATTTTTGATGTGTGTTGTTGCACAGCCAACGTTATATCCTTCAGCTAAAAGACACCTTGTCACCCTTTTCTTTGTCATACTTATTAACAATTTTTAATGACAGGTTTTAGTTTTTTCTTGCACCACACAAGTATATTTTACACTGTTACTATATATCACATAATACTGTATTCACATAAATCAACAATGGGTATGACTGCCTCTCATACCATTAGTTACTCTAACCTCAGCACAAGAACTGATTACAACGCAGTGAGTCACCCGCATGCAGTGGCTGAAAGCAATGAGCACGGCATGCAGTGGTAGACAGCCAGATTATAGAGACTTTACTGTATACCATAAGAAATACATCCCAATAACAAATTAGTAAAATTTGTTTCAAACACAGATTGATGTGTAGAACTAGTTATTTCTTTAAATGTATTATGTAGCAAAATTGTTATTTTTTGAATATTTTTATGAAATTAATAAAATGATAAATTTTTTAAAAATAAGTTTATTTCGTAGGTGCTGTAGTGTATTAAAAATGTCTGCATCCAAAGATCGGCTCAACTATGATAGAGACAGTAGTAGCGACACAGAAGACTATCATGATCCAGATGATTGCCGGAGACGAGTTTTCAAAAATAGATTAAGGTTTTTTCAAAGTTTTTAATTTACTCTTTAATATTAAATTATTTTAGTTTGATATCTTCCACACTTTGAAATTCATCTGATAGTGTAAATTTATTTCTCAGTTTAAGAATTAACAGTTTTTGTCAAATAAATTTAAAATCTTAATAAGTGGGCAGAAGTAAAATTTGAGGTTTTTACAAAGGAATTTGAACAGATGGAGCAAACATATATTTTAAAACAAAGACATCCAAGTTTGTCTTCATTTATTTAAATTGTGTTATAGTTTTTTCAATTGCAGCTTAAATGTTATTTATACTAATGTATTACAAGAGTAGTATTAAACAATTTTAGAATTATTTTAGTGATTAAAGTTAACTTCAACAAAGTTTTCAAGAATAATTCCATGTTTTATAAGTATTCCTTATATCTGAAATAAAATGATTGCGCATCACGGGAGTTGACATGTTTTGCATTGATTATTAATCAAGAATTATAACAAGTGAAACAGCAATATTGTAATTAATAAAGTTACTAAGTAAACTAGTCATTATTAGTAACTATGCCGTAACTAACTAGGACTTACTTGCAGTCGTTTCATTTTTACATCACACCATAAGGTTCCGGGCTTATGATTTATGAGTGTAGTGGGAATAGGTAAAGTTGTTTGTTTAAGCTCGCAACCCATTACTTTGTGCAACAACCAGTAAAAGGTTAGCTTCGTTAATGAAAATATTGTTTTGAATCGTGCTATCAGGTAATTCCTAAATTATTCACTTAGTTACCCTATAGTTACTTATAATTTAATCAGTGAAACTTACAGTTTGTGTGCTGTAGATCTTGAGGTTTTTCTATAATTACACTTTTGGTATAATTACACTTTTGGTATCAACTTGGAAAAAAACCACTACTTACTGATATTTTGCAGCAGACGTGTTTCACACTAGGTCAGCGGGATTGTTCAATGCTGTGAGTCATGGAAAAAAACTGTGGCTCAGGTATGTTGTGTTGAAACCAAACTCGTCTGCTGAAAAATATCAGTGACGAGTGGTTTTTTTGCCAAGTTGATACCAAAAGTGTAATTGATCAGTGGATTTAAGATGATTACAAGCAACTTTAAAATAACATATTTCTGATTTAAATAAATAAAATAGTCGGATACATGCGATTGTAAGAATCGTTCTGGCAAAAAAAAACCTTATAGATAAAAGAATCATTTCTGGGTTTTACCGAAATTAATGAAACATCCAGTAAGGTTTTACGTTACAATTTTAAATTATATCACATTTTTGAAATATTAGAATATCATAAGCAAGGGGAAAATGGTGAGTCTACTATGAGCAAGTAATACACTGAGCTGCGAATGTTAGTCGAAAATATAGTTCCAGATACTGTGTATCCTATGTACATATGTGTAAGCCTCTATTGCCAGGTTAGTGATACAATAGGAGTAAACAGCCAACTGGGCGAAATAATCAGAATGTTATCCAACCTATCTGGATCTTGTACAAATGTGGGCACAAAAATAACCAACCTATCTGCTAATTTAAAACCTGAAATATCAAAATCTAATCCAATTTTTAAAAGTTGTACGATGACTCAAATGACAAATTTATAAACTGATATAAAGGAACAAAACCTAAAATCTGGAAACCTTAATTGAAAAAAAGCATGAATACTCAGAACCATCGATATCACCATTTGATTTCAACAAAAAATAACTGTGTAGCATATATTTAGACAGTGCGCAGAACCTTCATAGGAAAAATTTTGTTGAAAAAGTTGAATGAAAAAACAGCACAAAGGTGATTGCGTTAAACTAGAAAACATGCTTGATAGCAGTAGAGCGGTATTTAATGAACATAAGATTAATCGTTATTTCTGAAAACTGGATATTTGTCTGTATATACGGTTGCTTCCAGATAACTGTACACTTGCCCACTTCTGTTTTCTCCTAAAAAGATGTTACATTTTTGGAATGTTTATGCATCAACAGCTTCTGCATCAGATATGTCCACACAAATTTCAAGATTGTTTGATATTTCATAATGAGGTTTATTTTCATCGAGTATAGACTGTCTCATGCAAGTCACTTATTCAGTTCAATAAATTGTTGTTTGAATATATACCGTATTTACATGTATTTGTGTATAATGTGCACCCGTATTTTACTACAATATGTTGGGGAAAATATAAAATTGTCAGTAGCTAATAAGTTGTAGCAAAATTTTTAATTGAAATATCCAAACACGAACAGTTAAGTAACTTACAATATCTACATCTTGTTTGTTTTTCAATTGTTTCCACAATTTTTCACTCATCATCACTACTTTCCGAAGATGGTGGAATTCTTTCATTCTCATGAGAATCTTCATTATCACTGTTACTCCAGAGTATCCAGTCCTTTGTACCATCCATTACATTGGAAATACCACAGTTTTTGTTGCTCTTCACGACTGTTTCATATTTGACTGCATTCCAGGCTTTAAGAGTCCATTCCAAAATGTGAAAAGGAAGAAGGTCATCTCATTTTCCCAGATGGAGTATATGTATGTTCACCATCACACATCCACTGTGTGTAGAGTTTGCTAAAATTGCCTTTGAAAGGTTTATTACCTGACAGGTCTAGATGTTGAAGTACCAGATGTTAATCCACCTGGAATTACTGCCGAATCAGTTTTCATTTACTGTTTTAGTCAAAAGCGCTTTGAAACTATCCAGGACTAATAGTTTTTTACCTTAACAAAGCACCTGGACTTCGATTCCATACTGTTTTGATCCTGTCTAAAACTAACTTTTCCTCCATCCATGCTTTCTTTTAGGCACGAACAATAACACCTTCTGGAAGTTTTTCCTTTGGTAAAGTTTTCCATTTAAGACGTTCAGCAATTCGCCTTGTTTTGAATTTCTATCATATCAGAAATTGAAACCAACCGATCCCTAAACTTCCTCGACCTAACCATAACAAAAAGCCACACACAAAAACACAGCTTCAACATTTACAGGAAACCCATAACAGCAGACACACTTACCCACAACACCTCAAACCACCATATCCAACACAAATACGTTGCCTTCAGATCCATGCTCCATAGACTTAAAGAAGTCCCAGTGACCACTGAAAACATAAACAAAGAACCAGACACAATTAAATATTTAGCATACACAAATGGATACAACACCACAATAATAGACAAACTATGGTACAAAATACAAAAAAAAACACACTTCAATTAACACAACAGACAGGGAAAACAAATACATCACATTACCATACAAAAACAAAACAACAAACAAAATAGCCTGCAAATTTCAAAAATAGGATACAAAATAGCATACAAAACTAATAACAAGTTACAATACAAAATACAACACAACACCAACAACAAAGATAAACTACAAGCGCCAGGCACATACAAACTGAACTGCGACGAATGTAACAAATTCTACATTGGACAAACAGGTCGCAGCTTTAAACAAAAGTCGAGGAACACAAACAGAACACCAACTCAACATTTTACAATCACATAAAAGAAATAGGATACAAATACACAGACATTTACCATAACCTAGAAATCCTACACATCAACAAAAAAGGACCACATCTCAACACACTAGAACAATATGAAATTTACAGACA
Source organism: Prosapia bicincta (assembly GCA_036971475.1). Taxonomy (NCBI): domain Eukaryota; kingdom Metazoa; phylum Arthropoda; class Insecta; order Hemiptera; family Cercopidae; genus Prosapia; species Prosapia bicincta. The sequence goes on from JBAIZL010000002.1 coordinate 200,931,513, forward strand.
CACAAAAACACAAAGTACAAATGTATTAAATGAACAAACACAATACAAATCACACATACTCTTTGACACTATCGAAAACCTACCTTTAAAACCGTCACCGCTTGATCCGACATCTCCAAGCAGAAGACACTTATGAAGATCGGCACATAGCAATCGAAAATGTTCTGTCTCAGTAAGTTTTAACAAATTTACTAAATTTAAAGTTCGGATAATCGTAAACTATTGTTTAAGTGATTAATAAGATTAACCGAACGTAATGGACTACAAATTTCCAAGAACAAATTATAACTGTATAAAACAACTGTGGTTTAATGTTTAAGTTAAATAAATGAAACCTCTATAGCACAAATAAAGTTTTCCTTTATTTAAAAACCTTATGTACATTTCAACTGCATAGAAATCATCCTCAGAGGTAATTTACAATAAAAAATACCTTTATTTTTTTGTAAATTACCTCTGAGGATGATTGCTATGCAATTGAAATGTACATTAGGTTTTAAATAAAGGAAAAAGTTATTTGTGGCAAAGAGATTTCATTTGTTTAAATTAATAACAAATTACTGACATCATTTTTAAAGTTATATACAATACTGTATTTACATTGAACTACTAATGATTTCTTTTTGCAAACCATTAACAAGTGCAGTATTTTACAATCTAATTAACAATAACTACACACCAAGGAGCTTGCGTGTGAAATAACTGAAAAATGCAGAAAGAGAAGTGACAGCTATTACTGCAATTCCAATTACATAACATTTTACTTTTAGTTTATTCGAGGAAGACACAATATCAGTAAATATTAAATGAAAAATTCTACATCATAAAATAAGACCAATCAAAAGCTTCTTTGTCTTTAAAGGCCTTCTTTTAGTCATAGACAGGAGTTGTCAACTTTATCCCACCTAGGCTTACCAACTTAATCTACTAAATTCCAACAACCCTTTTTGCTCTTTGAGGAATATTATAGTTAGAGATTATAGTTTTAGTTAGTGACTGGCTATTTAATTGATTTGCCTTAGTAGGAGTTTTAAATGAAATTTATCTTCTTATATTTTTTACTTTGTTGATCATATATTTTTATTTCAGCCGATTATTATTATAATATTTTTTTTTGGAATATTCATAGTATATTTCTAACTTACGAGTAACATAATATGTTGACACTTTGAATATTACAACTTGCTCAGATTTAATTTCAAAATACAGTAAACTCCCGATTATCCGTGGGCGGTTTAACCGGTTTGCGGATTATCCGGGGTCTGCCATTGTTTTACAAATATCCAATTTTTATTCCAATCAGATTCATGTGTTTAAATTTCCAAACGGCTAATTACGGCGTAAATACATATTAGGCTTATAAGAAGTTAAGATGAAGAGAATAGATATGTAAATATGTACGTACTAATTTTTTCATTAAAAGGGAATCATCCAGACGCGGGCCAGCGAAATAAAAGGGCGAGCAGACTACTGTATATAAGAGACAATGACAAAATGCTTGGACGCCCGAAAACCTAATGCGTATCATAAGATTGTAAACAAATGTCAGCTAATCTCGGCTATAAATAGTCTAAAACGTAACATGCATTATCCATGTCTGTCATATACATTATCGATCTTTATGGCTTTGTGATACAGTAAACACTGTGGTTAGATCTCACATTAAAGCTAAATCAATGCTCACAAAAAAAAACAAACGAAAGTGACAGATTTTTTTGTATTATGTGTAAAGGAAATTACATATGTACATACATACTTACCTTTGACATATACTTATGTACGTATTGTAAATAGTTAGACATATAGATGTACATGTTATAATCCGTTAAATACATCGACATTTTAAATTATTTTCTGTATTTATTTTGTCCTCTGAAGATTATTTGTGAATTGCATTAACCAAGGTCATTATTTGTGTAACTTATGTTATAATAATCGATTATCGATAGTTTTGTGTATTCTTTGTTCATAACGGATTATCCGTGGAATTAGGTTATCCGGCGTTGCCGGGCCACCCTATTCCACGGATAATCGGGAGTTTACTGAAATATATTTTGCTTATATATTCCTACAAGTCATAATATTAAATTTTAATAAACACTAAACACTTTTAAATGTTTTAAACTTGCCTATAGTAGCACTTACTTGGCTTGAGTTACGGTCTGAGTTGACAAAGGGACACATCTCCTGAAACGGCCGTCCTCAACAAGCAAAGTAAGTGCTACTATAGGCAAGTTTAAAACATTTAAAAGTATTTAGTGATTACTAGTAGCTCACGCGAATGGAATCAACAAATGTTTTAATAAACTTCGTGCTGAATATCTTGGCCAACAAATCTATGTATGTAATAGACTTTATTGTTATAGGTTTTTTGGGCATATTTTTCTATAATTATTTCTAGTTCAGTAGTTAGATACAGTTATACCACTCTCGATTTTCACTAAAGAAAAAGAATCTATTGAAAATACAAGGTAATGAAAAATATTTAAGAATTTCATTAAGTAATATATTGTAATTGTACGCATTTTTATTTGAATGATTAGCTAAACGATTATGTTTACCTTCAGAGAAGACACTTTGTACATTAATTTGTTCCCACATTGTACTAGGAATAGAAACAACTCTTGAAATTAAAATGATATCTTTTGTTTACATCTGCAAATACTTTTTGATTGTTCAAAATCAAATATTATGGGTAGGTAACCCTTTGATTAGCATCCATGTACCAGTACGTGAGGTTGTGCTATGGCCAGTGGGAAAATTCCCGTATATGTACGTTCTACCATTTCTCTCAGGCGTATGTTTACGATTTTGTTTTCCTGTGTATTGTACTGTATTCTAGGTTAAATATTTGGAACTATCAGAGAGTAAATACTACACAGATTATATAATCACCATTCTTTTGGGCCCAAAGTCTATGGGTTTTCCCACGTAGTTACAGATCGTTTCAAAGTGTGTGCATTATATTACAATAAATAGGTGGTTGCGTAATAAAGAAGTTCTTTTGTGTCCAAAGTCCCTAGTTTTCCCACATGCCTACAGATAGTTTCAAGGTTTGTGCGGTATTTTACAATGAATAAATATTTTACAAAAAAAAAGATTAACAGATAATTTTTAGCAAAGCAATTATAAGTAAACCTAAGTTAAAGTTTAGTTAACATGAGAAAATAGGTAAATAAAAAAAATATATTACAAATATTATTAGAATTAAAAAACTTAGTAATGAGAAAAGTAAAGAAAATAATTAGAAAAAAGATAAAGTATAAAAATCTTTCTAAAATATGTTGCTCCCAGGGGCCATATCAAGGCAGGAACATGTTGCTAATCAAAGGCTTAAATAAAGTTAGTGTGGAACTAGGGAACTTATATTTTTATCCCTAGAAATTATCTTAGAGGCCATCCCTAAATTACATAACGCCTTGAGGGGCGAATTACATACGTCTATCGTTACACATCGATACGGAAGGAGGAGGATGTATATGCAGTAGTGTTATGTAACTTAAGTTTTAGTTTTGACTAAATTAAAATCTTTTTATTTAATAAATAAAATGACCCCATTTAAATTTTTAAGTAAGTAAAATGTACGTCTACCTAGTATTAATAATGAACTCAATAAAAATTTATTTACAGAAGAAACATGTATTTAAAATATTTTATTAAACCTCCTATCTTTGAGCATTATTGGAGAAAAATGTGAGGAACCGTAACCTCGAGCGTAATATCGTTACAGTACACAGTACGACACGACAATTAGGTGACCTGTACAGACATGTAAAATGGTCTCCGTGTATCAGCTAAAGTGCCAGTTGTTACTTATCATTTTTAAGAAAACAATATTTTTTAAATTCGATGGCTTATTAAATATACATATTTTTTCTAAAGCTTGCTGCACCAGTGCTGTCTGTCGCGGCATACATGACTACTTCGAAGGAAGATGAATAGACTTTAGGCAATGTTACAAATGGGTTGATCACTTTGTGTTTAAATTAATTTAAATCACATTTTTATAATACAATATTTTCAATTTATGTTTAAATTAATATTGTCTTGAATTTATATATAAAATTAGGTTTATTTTTATTTTATAATTTTTGTCTGTTTTCTAGTATACATGTGAGGACACATATTTTTTTTTAAAAATGATTTCTCATTTGTGTTTTATTTATTTAACAAAATTTTTTTTATATATCATTGTATTATTACTATAATATTTATTGGGACATTTGATGTACTTCTTTATTGGCGTACAAATTCAGCATTCAGACCAGCCAACATTACGTAATTAGGGGGGGGGGTAGGTACTACCGATACCAGTTCGCAACGAAGGGGGTTAAAAATCATCTATTTTAGCGTTACGTAATTTAGGGATGGCCCCTTACCTTTGGTTAGGTAAAGTAAACACTTCCTAAGGTGTTTTAAAAAACTTGACAGTTTTCTGGGTCATGCAAGATGCTTGTCAGCTCTGATTCTCTATTTCCTTCTCTATAAACACCTGTTTACTAAAACACATTATTTTAATATTAAATGGGCTTCACTTGTTTTGCTCTGGAGTAAAATCATTTCCAAAACAACAGCATTCCTAAAATCGTTGTAAATAAATATTTATTGCTCTTCTATTTCCCCTGGTCACTTAAAAGCCTTTTTATCAACATATTGCCAAATTTATAATTCTTTCACAATCATCATTTTAAAAATGTTCTGTAACCTTGTAATTGTACGTTTTTTTATTCAAATTACTAAACAAGTTGTTTAAAATGAGTTTTCTCTAATTCAAGATCTTTGTACTTAAAAATTTTGATTTACATCACGCATGAAACGTTTTTATAAAATATAATAACATACAGTTTTCTTGAACTCAAACAATGATCAATGCCGAGTTTATTATTTTAATTAATAATAAACTTGGCATTGATCATCGTTTGAGTTCGATTTATTGTTCAAATTGCATGCCGTTAGAAGCTAAGCCCATTAAATATTCTTCACATCTCAGTTTTTTTTTAATCTTCGCCAGTTAAACAGGTATTCAATCATTCAGAATTATTTTGAAGCTGTAGTAAGTAATACAAGTAAGAGTGTATAAATTTAATAAAATAAGTTTATGCATGCATTGTTTAGGTTTTAAGAAAAAAAAAAACAATGGGTTATCATTGCTTTGAAACAATATGGGAAGAAAATTACCAGTTATATGTAGGTTATATAAGGACATCCAACAGTGATAGTAAAAGAAGGTAAACATGGTTTTTCTAGAGTTTTACTATCTGCTAGGGTTCTTATGAAGGTGTCTATTTACTTGTAATGCATTCTAGAAAAATGGGATCTATAAGTAGTTCTCATTATTCAACTAAGCTCAGTAGTTTTCATAATTAATAGACAAATAATTGAAATTAACACATATAAGCACTGCAATAAAAATGTTTTTAAGCATTTCTATAAAAAACACCTCATTTTTTAAAACTAAGGATAAATAATACACAGATTTTGTATGTTCCACAAAGTTTAAAATAGTTGTTTCATGGCAACAATTGTTTTGTCATAGCAGGCATCTTTAAGATAAATAAATGAAATTCCTGCTTCAGGAAAGGTCCTATTTGAGATAGAAAATGAAAAAAAGGTGTATAAAGTGTTACAGTTATGGCAGGAAAGGGAAGAGGTTTTGGAGTGGGAAAAAGATTCCTTAAGCAAGATATGTAAAATTTTAAAAAAAATATAGTTTTATAATCCAAAGAATTATTTAAATAAGGAGTAGGTTAACCCTGTTTTTCAGTCGAATATTGTGATTTGATAAAATAGAACTATTAATTTCTAAAAATTCTAAATTTTTAAGTCTCCTTATTTTACTATTAAAATTATTAACTTTGCTGTTTTTGCATGATTGAAAATATGGTTTTTAAAATTACAGTTCATAATTAAACAGTAATCATATTTGAATCGTTTTCACCTGCTTCCAATTGGAAACATGCCTCCTTGATTCTGTTTTTTAATAGCTTTTCTGAGTGGCCTATCTATTGAATCCTTTATCTTAAAAGAGATAGGAATAGCAGCACAATGTTTGTCAACATTGATAGAGCATACTAAATAAATAACATCAACAGTTGATCTTTCAGTTCTATTCATTGGATGTTATTGTCAAGATAATTGTGATAATAAGATAAAGAACATGATTACTAATGCACTCTGACTTACATTTTGTATTTTAAAATTAATCTGTTGTTGATACTTATTGTGTAGAGTGCTGTACTAAAAAATATTTGAAACAATGGCTATCTTTCATAAGTTTATCTCTTAATAACCCTGATCTATCTCATTGTATTCTAAATATAAATTACTAGATGATGAAAGTCGTTTTAGGTCATTCTGCAAAAATACCCATATCTAATAACATTCTTCATTTTCTCTTTTTTTTTATACAATCCATCCATACTTATTGATTTATTTTATTCTCAGTTATATTTAAACAAAATTGAAACTAGCTAGCAAAAAAATTATAAAGTAAGTTTTAAAAAATTAGGTTGTGGCACTCAAGAAATGAAAAATTTTATAGCCACATCTATTGAAATTTAAATTTAATTTTGTATAATGAGAAATTACCTAAACATTTGTTATCAGACATGCCCAAGAATGTTTTCATTTTAAAAAATGGATTAAAAATACATGAGTTATTGTTATCGTTATATTGAATTATTTGTATTGAAATTTATCAAATTTTAAATATGTTAATATATATTAACTTATCAAAACTATTTAATAATAACTTTTTTTAACAATAACTTTTTTTTTAACAATGTTCAATAAATAATGTAACATACCCTACATGTTAAAACAGTTGTTTTACAACATAATTTATAACACAAAATCAGCCGATGTATGAAATCATATGTTATCATTTAATTCACTATGAGGTGACTCATAGCTAAACCTGATGAAACTTATACTGATGCGAAATTGTATATTTATGTCCATCCAATAAGTTTTTGTAGGCGACACTAAAACTTTTCACTTCAAAAAGTTTATTGAGATTAAAGGTTTTTCAACTGCACTGTGCAATATCAGAGTTGTGATTACTTTATGCAGCTAAATATATTTTGTCTGGGGAAGTTTAAAAAAAAAATTACCATATAATATGCAAATCATTTTCCTACTTGAAATAATGAAGTAAAATATTTCCTTACCATCGTGGATAGCAAAAATTAATGAGATAAAAATAAAACATTAATACAGTCGTACTTGGTTCACGAGTTAATTCCTGAAAGTTAGTGCCCAAATTAATATATATATATATTCGTGATGATATTACCTAACAATAACTATTTTGACTATAATACAGGTTAAATTAGGTTTTTTGCTATCAAGATTTTTAAAACAATATTGGATTTATCATGCAGTTATTTATTGTTTAGAATATATATTGTGTAATAATTGCTTACATCATTTTAGTGTTAAACTACAGCTTTTCTCCTAGTGTCAAATATGATGTCATAATTATTTGACAATTTTACTGAACTATTGAATGATTTACTTTTAATATGCTTTTAGTTCTTTCTTACATAGTTCTTTGTTGTCGTTGAATTTATTATCTTAGTTTTGTTATCAAAAAAATTAAATATTATTAGATTTGTTATAGTTTAATTAGTATTAGTTGTATTATTATTAATTTGATACAGATTGTAAATAAATCTGTGTAAAAAGTATAGAAGATTTTGTAAGTAATTTTTGTATAAAAAATGGCTGTCAATTTTTAGAAAAACAAAAATTTGTCGCAAGTGAAATATTTAATTTTGTAAAACCACATATGATGTAACTTCTTACTTTAATAGTACTTTGAATCAGTGAATATGGTAATTGCATTATTATTTCTATATTTTTTATGTTTGTAGTGTCGTTACTTCTTAGGCATTTTGTTTTTATTTTGTTTGTGTGTATGTGAATTCGTTAATTTTTTTATGCTCTTTCTATTATTTATAACCGTTCCACCACAATGGTTATTAGTTTGTTTTAAAATATTTATGCTTTGCATTGCTGGTTTCCATTTGAATGCATGTACATCATGGTTAATCCAAAGTTTTTGTCCAGTTCCTATGTTAAAGTAATTATATTATCTGTCCTGCAGTACTACATCCCGTATTAGAAATAATTTTGCATGTTTCTTGGAATACATTGTCAGTGATAAAAAAAACAAGATTAAGTTTTTCCCCAGATATTACAATGTTTTGTTTATTAGTAGGAGAGTACATTTAATTCTTTATAGGAGTGTTTTTATCTGTATGAATATTAAAACTGTAAATAGAATGAATCACCATAGATTTTATTCATAAGGAAAACATTGAGGTTTTATATTGATGTTTAAAGTTTAACTGACTGATTAGATTAAAAATGTATACTTTGTTTTAGTTATGGTTCCTCTTCAAAGCCTAAACCTTGTTTGGTTCAAAGACAGACTGGGAACGGAGATCCAAGAACAATGTTAGATAGGTCACATTCAGCAGCTGCACCAAAGCAGATGATCAATTCTGCCCCAAGAAATAGGTAACGTTGAATAGAATAATTGAGATTAGGTTCAGATTTGTAATTATCATGTTTTACTGAAGTATAAATGCTTATGTATGTTATTGGTTTAGTGTGATTAACATTGGTTTTATGACAAGCACTCATTGCAATTGTTATTCTTGTTACCTTGTTAGTGAAAAAACCAAGTATTTGTGGTAATTAATGAAAAACCTTTTCATGATAAATTAACTATACCTGTTTTTGGAGCTAAATTGTAATTTTTATGCAAACATCTTTTTGGTAAGCACATGATTTTGTTCCTTTAAACATTAATCACTAAATAACTTATTAGGATTAGACTAATATATAATATGTTAAAATTATATTAATAATATTTTTACAAATTTAAAAAATACAAAAAAATTTATCTGGATAGTTACTATTTGATTAGTTGACCTTTGGATCGAATTATTTGCATCTTTGTAAATTTATTTACAGAATGGCTCCAGAGTATTAAAAATTCCATAATTATTCTGGCGTTTCAAACAAGTTGAAATAATTTAACAAATTCTCATTCTTAGAACTTTAAATATACAATTATCAACATTTTATTTTATAACAGAAAAGGAAAATTTAAATACAGTAGTTCAAGTTTTGATAGCTTGAGATACTGTGAAATTTATAATGTAAACGGCCATTTAAACCAAATTAAACAAAGGCGATCTATAGTCAACATTGTTAAAGAAAACCCTTTGTATCAATTTGTACATCTAGAAATACAATTACAGTATTTGTGTGATAAACATAGTCCAGACTATGGTAGAACTGTATAAATAGATCAATCCAACTCTCGCTGTTGTTATTCATCTTTCCCACTTACATTTCTAGTTCATATTTTTGTTTTTTAAGTATTTTTTTGTGAAAAAAATTTTTTTTAATGTCAAGAGTTCTAAAAGTAAAGGTAATTTTATTTCATTTAAAATGAAATTGTAAGTCTTAAAAGATTAGATAGTATATTTATCTCTTGACATTAAAAATGCAATGAGAAAATTTTATTTTCACAAAGTAAATAATTAAAGAATAAAAATATGAACTAGAAATGTAAGTAGGAATGATGAATAACAACAGTGAGAGTTGGATTGATCTATCTATACAGCATGGGCGCCCATACACACGGGCAGGGTGGGGCCGTGACCCCCCCTAGCTCCCAGAAAAATACAAATTAAAATTATTAAGACTTTCGTACAAATATTTCTTTTTTATTTTCAGCTGATGTGGAAGAACTATATTTTAATTATAATAAATTTCCACAGTATTAACAATATAAATAGTATATTTATGTGATTCTGCTATATTAACACCTTGACTGAACGAAGTAGGTTTTAAAGTCAGAAACTATCGAATATCCATATTATGTGATTATGTCAATGTGGACCAGTTAATGGTTGCATCAATTAAAGGAAAACAGTTAAACAGGATACGACTAATATCCTAGACGCTGACACAGCGAACCAGCTATCCCAATGATAAGGAAAACGTGACAGGAAGGACAACCTAGGCCCTTCCGACTGACGCTGCATTTCTTCTCTGTTGCATTTCATCTGCGTTCAACATTGTAGTACTGTATTGGGTGCAAGTAGGAAGCAGGGAGATTATATATTGACTATAGTGTACGGTACAGTGTTACGATTTACAAAATTGATAAATTATTAGCCTGATTGGTAAGTGAAAACATTTTCTAAAAACGAAACATGTCAAACGTCAAGTACGTTTAAACAACTTTTGTTATTATATTCTCTATTTGATTATTTAAATAGTTTCGTGATACATGTTTGTTTCAACTGGAACAGTTCTTGTTTGTTCAACATATATTTTTTCTTACTTATTTATTATACTTACTTATATATTTTCAACTTATTGTTTTTCATGTTTGTTTAAGTTTAAGAGATGTACCCTACACCCTACACTACCACCCTTTTGTTCTACTCATACTAATGCCTATGCCAGTAAAAAACTTTTACTTTGTTACTTCTTTATTCATAACACAAAACAAAACAAGGGAAAAACAAACCATTTATGAAGTAGGTCTAATAATAATTGATCTAATACAAGGATTTGCATAGTACTATAATTTAACTTTATACACTCCAATATTATTTCAACCCATTTACCCATACATTCATATTCTACTAATATAGTCATAATATAGAGGCGTTTCCTTTTATCTCAGAGCTTTTTATTATATTTTTTAGTATTTTAAGGAATAAAGATTCACTCATTCTATAAAAAAATTAATTAATCGATACAAAAAAGCCTGTAAAAATTAAAAGTTTCGAATTTTCTAAAGTGCCTTAAAAGTCGCCATTTTAATCCTAATTTTTCAAAATTTCCCCGGACCCTCCTTCTCATGGAGGGAATCACATTCCCACAGGTATCAGATTTGGCCTCCCCCTATAAAATTATACATGGGCGCCCATGCTATACAGTTCTATTATAATCTCTACTGAGTTTATCGCACAAATACTGTAATTGTATTTCTAGATGTGCAAATAGATACAAAGGGTTTTCTTAAGAAAGCTTTGACCTTATATATATATATATATATATATATATATATATATATATATATATATGAAGTTATTATTATTAATTGTAAACAATTTTGTCTACCACTAAGTACAATAATTTTGTCATAAGGCACAAAAATTATTATTTTTTATTATGTGATAAGGCACCTTTTGGTCACTTGACCATTGTTGAATCACTGAATTAATTTTCTCTATTTTTCTGGGGTGATTGTTCAGCCCGTGATGTTGGTATTTGTTGACTTCATACATGTTTCTTCATTGAGCTGAGTGTATAATGTTTTTGAATAGTACATCGTCTGCATATGTTGTCTGTAGATTCATTAAATTGTTGTTTATGTTTTTATAAATGTGGTATTTTTCTAGTGAGTTTAGTTCTATTGGGTCATTATTTATTTCAAGTATGGTTAGGTTATTTTCGTAATTTGCTATTTCATGTTTATGTGATATTAGGTGTGCTGTAAATTATATGCTTCACGTTACATTAATAGCAATACTGTGCTCTGTTGAGTGACTGCAGCCAACACCATATTTCTATAGGTCAATGCCTATCTAATATATAATAATAATATAATAACCAATATATTATAGTAACATATAATAATCCAGTGAGTGTTTATATTTATTTTCAATGTATTAAAAACCTATTTAAAACTTTTTCAAAAATAGGTTTTGTTTTTTTAAATTGTTTTAGTAACTATGTTGTATATTTAATTTGTTAGATTATGTTCCATCTTTCAATAACTTTTTTAATGCTTATAAACAATATATAGTTTCATTAGGCCATTTTTACCTTTAATAATTTTATTTTTTACCAGCTAATAGGACATGACAGTTAACCGAAAGTAGATATAGAATTTAAGGAATAATTACTTCATTAAGTTAACAAGAGCTTCTAAAGATTTTCTGTTCTACAATTTTATGTTAGACACTTTTATCGAATATACATATTACACAAGTTTAAAAATGTGTAATCTATCAGAAACCTATTAAAAAACTTTTAAAGTCTACCTGATGATATTATAATAGAATATCTCGGAAGACAAATATATATATGAAGTAGATATATTACTATTGTAAATACTTTTATCCACCACTAAGTGTGAGGCACCTTTCGGTCACTTGACCATTGTCGAATCACTGATATTTTTCTGGTGTAGATGTTCGGTCCGCGATGTTGGTATTGGTTGACGTTACACGCATTTTCTCTTGATCTGTGTGTATGATGTTTTTATATAGTATGTCTTCTGTATATATGGTCTGTAGGTTCATTAAATTGTTGTGTGTGTTTATATATATATTCTAAAATAAAACGTTTTAGTTGTAGAGTGCTAGATGTCAAGATTTTAATATACACTTCCCTTATTATTTCATACAGATCTCGGACACAACATCTAGGACCTGCTAAGAATCAGCAATCAGGGGCTGGAGGCTCTTCAAATGGTGCTGCGAGTGAAGAAAGAATGACACTCATTGTAGATAACACTCGTTTTATTTTAGATCCGGCTTTATTTACTGCTCACCCTAATACAATGCTCGGCAGGTAAGATCATCCGTAACACAGTTGTTTAACAATAATCTAACTGAGAATTTAATATTTGAAAACCGTTTCGGTTTTATATAATTTTTTTTGTTGGGGTACTTTTTACAATAGTGTTATATGTATACTGCGTATGTTATATTTAAATATTTATTACAATTTAATGTCATTTAATTTAACTGCAATATTGATTTGTTGTGCTCGTTATCAGTCAACTCCTTCAAGAATTCCATTCGGCGTTTTCAGGCAGTAGGGAATATAGATTTCTTCCCATTTCATTGTTACTGACAGTGACAAGGTTGACTTTTTACCCACAAGAGGATTGTCAATCAAACAAGTTTTCTGTACTAAATTCATTCCATGCTGCTAAATTCCTTCCTGATAAATAGAACTTTTTCAATTTATGGAACAGTATAGTTTAAATAGTAGATGGTGTAGGCTGATGACTGCGAAATAATTTCTTTCTGAGAATTTTTGGAAAGACATTGCAGCACCATTCCGACTTATTAATAGTCATGATGAGTGAGCTTGCAGCTCACCCTATCGACTTTAGAACAATCAGACAGTAATGGATGTGTTATTCTTCTCTGTCATCAACATCTTCATTCATTGCATCCTCGATAACATCGTTATCTGTGAAAAATATATTGTCTTCTTCATCTTCGCTACATAACCATAGGGTTTCACTATCTATTCTCTATTATGCTCATGAGTTACTTGTAAATCTTACGCAACTTGGAAAAATCTAATTTTGGTTCAACTTATAGCATTTTCAACACTAACACTTTGTTGTTTTCCTTCAACTTGTATTTTTTTAAACAATTCTATGAGCACATGTCAGGCCACAAATTTTTCCATGAACGAAGAGTCATTTTCTCACTGAAATATTCCCAAGCATTAGCAAGAAGAACTATCTATTTTTAGATTAAAATTCAACTAATATAATTATAATTAAATAATACTCAACTAAGTAAATACATAATGGTATACTTGCTTACGCGTTTTGAAACAATCTTTCTTTTCACAAAGCAAAACTACTGCTGGCGGCGTCCCACAAGGTAAAAAGGTTGTCGGTATGAAATTTATGAATGTAGTGGGGGTAGGTTAAGTTGGTTGTTTACAATGTAATGGAACAGGGTATTGGCTACAAATTGTGCGTGGTCATTTAATATGTTTTCTTTATCTGTTGCTTAGTGTTTATATATTTCGTATTTTTTTTAAAGTTGTTAGATTTTTACTTTGGTTTAATATGTGGAGAATACTTAATTTAGTATGTATGTCTGTATGTGTGTTGTGTGTTTTTCAGGCGTGTTGCATAGCTGGATTTTGGGTTTGTGTTGTTTCTTTGGTTATGTGTTCATTGAAACGTGTTTAGAATGACCTACCTGTTTGGCCGATATAATAGCTGGGTCACTCGTTACATGTTAATTTGTAAATACCAGATAGATTGTATTTGTCTGTTTGTTGTTGAAAGGGTTGTATGTGTTGTCTTGAAGTGTTTGTTGTTTTGTAAGATATTTGCTTCGTAAAAGGAACAATTGTTTCGAAACGCGTCAGCAAGTAAGCCCTTATATATTCATTTAGTTAAGTGTTATTTAATTATAGTTTAATCAGTGAAATCAAGATAATTACAACAAGCAACTCTAATATATTTTTTACACTTCTGTTATATTTTCTGTAAAGTCAAGTTAAATATAAAAATAATATTAAAACTAAATATTTCAAAAACAAAAAGTTTTTTTTTTAGTACATCGTAATTACTGATATTTTGCTAGTTTTACAAATCTAAAATACACTAGTTGCATAAAGTAATATACTTTTTTTTTAATAGTAAAATAATAATGCTGGTATCCTTTTTTTTGTATTCTTTTAGTTGTTAAGATTTTATGACAAAATTGTATTTTAAAGTTGTATTATAAAGCATTTGGATATTAGGCTAATAAGGTTTAAACCTCTTCTTTTTCTGGAATTGTATTATTGACAACTTTATTTTTTGAATAAGTGGTTTGTTGAAAACATACTCAGCTGTTTTGTAAATATCTTCACTTCTGTTAGGAATATTTGTATATATTTAAGTGCATTTTACTGCCTTTCCTAACCTACAATATTTTCCTTTGTTGGCGCCTATGGAATGACTCCATTATCAAAACTAATATAGTAATCCTGAAAAAAATTATAGAGTACTATTTAAGCTTTGAAAATGGAGTCATTCCGAAACGTGTCAACAAAAGAAAATATTGTAATGTTAGGAAATTACTGAATTGAAATATGTACTCAAATATATATAACTCGTTTGTTTTTAATTTAATTTCTCTTTCCAAGTAAATTTAGCCAAATTTAGTAGTTTCCAAGTAGTTTCCAATTTTCAATTTTTTTTATAGAACGATTTTTGAAATTATCAAATTCTAGAAGCTCTCGTGAAATCTTTGTAATATTAGTCTTTCTTGTTTATTTTGCCGCTGTCATTTGAGTAGTAGCAAATTGTGTTTATAGCATTTGTGTTACAGAATGTTTAGCTCGGGTATAGAGTATACGCGCCCAAACGAAAGAGGAGAATATGAAGTTGCAGACGGGATATCTGCGACAGTGTTCCGTGCAATTCTAGAGTATTATAAAGGAAACATGATCAGATGCCCGCCAACTGTCTCAGTGCAAGAATTGCGTGAAGCTTGTGATTATTTACTGGTTCCATTCGATGCAAATACAGTAAAGTGCCAAAATCTTAGTAAGTTGCTCATCTCTTTTAACAAATATTGTGTTACAGAATAAAGTTAATATCTTTGAAGCATTAAAAGTTAAAATCTGTTCTGCAAATTCAACTTTGAAAATTGTAATCTTTAAAATTGTCAACATTGTTGATTTTCCCATTTCTTTTACGATAATACAGATTTTTTTTAATATGTGAATAAAAGATATGTATATAAGAAATTTATTACAATATTTTAAGTGAATTCTGTTAAGTTGTAAAATATTTTTTTCTAATATTCCTTTGGTTTATGTTTTTGAGGAGGATTATTACACGAACTGTCCAATGAAGGAGCCAGATGCCAGTTCGAAGTTTTTCTTGAGGAATTAATATTACCACTCATGGTTAATTCTGCTCAGAGGGGAGACAGAGAATGTCATGTAGTTGTTTTACTAGATGACGATTCTGTGGATTGGGATGAAGAATACCCACCACAGATGGGAGAGGAATATTCACAGAGTAAGTTTTAATACATACTCTTTAGTGGTCGTACACAATTTTAAAATCCTTAAAATAATTCAATTTGAATAGGATTAATATTTAATTTACTTTGTATTTTTTGGTCATTTACTTTTTTAAAGATAACAAATTTTATTTTCTTAAACTCATAAAGATGGTTTTTGTATTAAGTAAACAAAATTTGTGAATTTTCCTGTAGACTTTTGTCCAAGTTCTAAAAAACTTTAAAGCTATCTTGAATTCACGTTTATTTTCATCCTTTTGTACAGTATAAAGTAAAAGACCATATTTGTGTTTTCGTATTATTTTTTTTAATGGAACTGGTCATTTAATAGTATGTTACGCTTGCATACTATAGTAACACGTTTGATTATTGAAGTCGGCAGTTTCAGGAGATGTCGCATTGTCAACTCAAACCATAACTAACCTCATGGTGGTTTTAGGTTAGAGTGGGATGGGGTAGGATAGAGATATTAGGTGTATTTTTAAAGAGCTTTGGGGGGGGGGGTTATAATGTCAAAAAATTTATGTGAGTTATAATGTAATTGGGTGTTAAGTATGTGTATAGGTTGTAGTTTCAAATGTTTGTATATCTCATACACTTCTCACTTTGGTAGTGTTGGCTATTTTTGTTTTGTTTGTGTAGAGTTTGTAGGTTTGATGTTATGTGTTTGTAGTTATTTGTGGATATGAGATGCTCAGCAAAGTTTGATTGGGTTTTTTTGTTGTGGAGTGATTTTATGTGTTCTTGGTACCGGGTATAAAATGACTTTCCTGTTTGGCCTATGTAACAACTGGGGCACAAACTACAAGTTATTTTATAAACACCAGCAGAGTTGTGAATGACTTTGTTTATGATGTTGCGTTTAAATTGTTTGTTGAGAATTTTGTGGGGGATTATATTTATATTTCTGTAATTATATTTATACAATATGTTGGTTAGTTTATGAGTTTTGGGGGATCTGTAAGGCAGTGTTGAATATTTTATGGGGTTTTTGTATACTCAATAACCCAGCCCCAAATACCTAACCCGTAAAATACTTTAAACTACTACACAGATAACTCAAAACTCATATGCTTACCAACACATTGCATCAATATAATTACAGAATAACCTACTCTATACACAACACCCTCAACAAACAATTTAAACACAAGATCGTAAATAAAGACATATACAACTTTGCCAGGGTTTGTAAGCTAACTTGCAGTTTGTGCCCCAGTTTTTACAAAGTTCAACCAAGAAGCTCATTTTACCAATTGAGTGCAACAATACTTCCCAGCAGCCCACCTAAACACTGATAATTAATAAAATTAAAACAATTTTATCTCAGTACATTTTTCATAAACTGTAAGTTCAACCTGTTCTTAATTTGTTAAGTTCAAACATAAAAATAAAATGACATTGTAGATAAAAAAGTCTCTTCAGTTAATTTTATTCATTGTGGTTTAAGACAATATTTGTTATACAAGAGATAATTATTAAAAACATCTTAGATAATAATTAATTGTTTGTATTGATTTTAGCTGTTAATAGTACTGCAATGTATAGATTCTTCAAATATATAGAAAATAGAGATGTAGCTAAACAAGTTATGAAAGAAAGAGGACTGAAAAAGATTCGCCTTGGAATAGAGGGCTATCCCACCTACAAAGAGAAAATAAAGAAGAGAGCTGGTGGTCGAGCTGATGTCATTTACAACTATGTTCAGCGACCTTTTATTCATATGTCGTGGGAAAAAGAAGAAGCAAAAAGTAGACATGTTGATTTTCAGGTTAGTTATAGACAGATATATTTTTATTCCAGTTCGCATAGTATATGGTGGATTTTTTTTTTTACTAACTTGAAAAGTTTGTTACCCAAATTTCCTTGATGATTGGGAATGTTGACATATTCAAGAGTTTTTGAGAAGTTACCTAACATCAGTATTGCATTTAAACCAAGCAAGGAAACTATTTGTGTCGATATTTTTCATGTATAAAGCAAAAAAGGACATAACTCACCTTATTGTTTAGGATGAAAGAAATATACAAGGATAGGGTGAAAAGTTTTTGGCCTGATAATGAAAGATCATGATTTTCAGTTTAAAAAAGATTTTATTTTTCTACATAATCTCCCTTGACTTAAACACACTAAGTTCAATGTTTCAACAACCTCAGTATTCCTTCTCAACTTCTTCATTGAATGCAAAGCGCTTTCCAGAAACAAATTTTTTCTGGTTTGGGAGGGAGGGTAGGGGAATGGCCGAGTAAATCGTACCCCAAATCTTGCAATCTTCCCGTTGCCAACACATTTTTGTGAGCAGGGGTAGTGTCTTGATAATAGATGACTTTTTTTTGAGCCTGGCCTCTTACGAATTTTGACATCCAGCTGGTCAAGAAGATTTGGAGTAATATTTGCCCGTAAATGTTCTGCCTTTTTCAAGGTAATCAATTAACAAGATCCCTTTGGTACCCCAAAACACACTGTCGATGACCTTTCCATCAGATCCGATCGACTTCGGTTTCTTTGGCGCTGAACCACCAGATTCAATCGTTTAGTTTCAGTTATGAAATGGTGGACCCATGGTCTCAGCCATGGTGACAAATCACCTCATAAAATTAGTCGAATCCTTCTTGAATCAGTCCAAACATTGCTGTGAATGTCGTTTGCGAATTCGCTTTAGATTTGGATTCAGCAAATGTGGCACCCATCCTGCACAGAGCTTTCACATCGCTAATTCTTCAAGGAAGATGTTTCGTGCCCTTTCTTTTTATATCCCCACAGCTTTATATCTCATGCACCTTTACTCTCCTATCGTCCAACATGGTACCATTCACCTTTTCGATAGTTTCCGATGTGGTTTCAGTTTTTAGCCGTCCTTCATGTAGGTCATCTTCCAGCGACGTGCAATCACAAGGTCATTGTATTACTTGTGGATCGACATAAAAAAGTAAACAAAAATAGGTTGATAGGTGCATTAAATCTTTAGAGTTATAATATTCTTTGGAAATTTTTTAAACATTGTCATAAAAGGTTTGCATCTTAATACAGTTATTGGATTTTTTGTTTAAAAATTGAAGGAAAGCTTAAAGCGTCAAATGTTCCTTTGAAGTGCAATATATTTTGAGTGTACTGAGGTTTTCATTTTTATTTTATTTGTTTTCTTGTATAGTTTCGCAAGTGGGCAGTCAATTCTTCTTTTGTTACTGCTATTTTCATCACAAGGAAAGTTCTAATTATGAATATTATGGGGTTCTAAATGAAAAAATAATAAATAAATCCCTGCCTAAAACGAGCGTGATAGTGAGTTTTTTTATATAGTAATAAAATATTTCAATTATGTACATTACAGACATAGTTAAGAACTTTTGCCCCTATTACAGTCAAATAATAATTTAGTTATATCAATGTTTTACCACCGATAAACGATTGTAGATTTGCATAATTGCTTTTGAGCCTTTTGTTTGTCTTCTATTGCTATTGATAAAGACACAAAGCACCTATTAGGCACTTTGCTTAAACAAAATATTGCTTTCTACAAAAGCAATGCTACAGCCTTTTGCATTGTACATTCTCCTCTTATTTCTGTTTAAAGTTTTGAATAATTATTATTGAACATTTTGGAGCATTGAATAAATTTTATTGAGTCATGCAGGAAATTTCATATTAGTGTCTGTAGTTCATTTCATATTTAGTTGACCAAAGTAAGTGATATATAAATCAAGAGCAATAAAATCATGGGTTTTTCAGTCCTATAGTTACAAAAAATATATAATTTCTGTTGTTTATTAGCCATTTTTATTATTAAGAGTTCTTAACAGGCATATGAACAACTGTTCTCTTCTAACAAACTAAAAAATACAACGTTCAAAAGAAACCGATTCCTTTATATGACAGTATAAGCCCAAGGTGGGTTTATGGCGTGTTATGCCATTCTCCAGTTATGTAAGAGGTTTACCCGATACATGCATGAATTAATTAAATATGTTGGTTATAAAGCAATGTATAGTTCCTTTTAGCTCTCATATAGCCCAAGAGCCAATAAGAATCAGGACCTATCTGAATGTATACCAATGCCAATTGTGTTTGTTACTGTTCATCGAAATGGGGATTGCGAAATCACTGAGTAACAACCCAGTCTACTCAACAACATCAACAATTTCTTGAGACTCAAAGTCACAAGAAATTACTCTTGACATCTATTTAACTAATTAAAAAAAAAAAAACATCTTTTAAGGAAAGCATTGAATTTAGTATTTTAAATCTGGTATGATGCAAGACCGTAAAACCTGTAAACCTCCTGTCTGAGTGCAACTATTGATCTGTGCTCACCCTTGTGTTTACCGATCTTCAAAAACTGTGCAAATGCTTAAAGAACCGGAGTTCATTAAATTTTGAAATTTTGTTGTTCTTGACGAGCTGATTGTTAATCACCTATTAAACTTTACAGTTACTTGCGACCAGATATTCTATTAATATAAGTTGTTAAATTGTTAACTTACATTTGGAGGAAACGTTTTTGTCTTACGATTTCTTCAAAAGCGAAAACATACCCTCCAAGTATAAGTTAATTTAACAACTTATATTAATAGAATATCTACTCAGAAATAATTTCAAAGTGTAATAAGTAATTAAAGAACATTTGGCTTTTAAAAAAATCTTGTCCGAGTTGCTAAAGCCAAAATCTGAGAAGGGTTGAATAGACTCCCAAAATTCAGAAAAAATATGTTTACTAAAAAATTTGGAAATAATGGTGGATTCCTAAATAGGGCGAATACTGGAGATGAAACGGTTTTCAACTGAATTTTTCCAGTTTGCAATATTCAGCCCTTTGATCCTGTATCAGCAATTTCAGTAAAATTTTTGCACCAAGTTTTTTCAAGTCCAAATGTTCAGTTAGAGTTGTATATACTGTTGATTTACTTGAACGAAGACAATCATTCACTCAGTATTCAGTTTGTAGCTACACAGTATTCAAACACGCAGCTAATGTTTTCACCAACTCAGGATGTTATAGAAGAAACATTCATTCTTTTCCTATAAATTTAGTAGTCTTGTTCCCAAAAGAACATCCTCTATCCAATATTACTGTCAACCGTTAATCTGTTGTTTTTGGTGCAGAGAATTATATTTAAGAACTTTAAAAAAATATTATCACATTTACAGCAGTAGACTTTCAAAACAATTAATTAAGTTTAAAAAGTGATTGAAGAATCAATTAATCAAATATATAATCATTTAAACTAATTATTTTATATTAGGAAGATGTTATTGCTTAAAAACAAGAAACCTGTATGGGTTTCAGCTTTTGTACATTTCGTTTTGCTTCAGGTTTTTACTGTAATTCAATCAAATTTTAAAAATTCAAAAGATTGTATTTGTCAATTGATTATTATGTATAATCATAATTGGTAAAAACAAATTAAAAGTTACTTATGTTTTTAAGTTTGCTTTAGATTTTATGCTCCAATTATTATTGTTCATTTTGGATGTACTTGAGAATACACTAATTACAGCTACTGACCGACACAAAATAAAAGCTATACTGAGCTGACTAGAGTTGACATAAAAACCGCTGAAACATTTTAGTATATTTATGTATCTAACAGGAGGTCAATAAGCCATAAATATCTTTTGTTATTGATGCTCTTGAGTTTAGAGTCGATAAATATCCCTTAGAAAGAACAGACGTTTAGTCTTCTGTGTGACATACCAGAACATAAACTCTCTTGAAGCAAACAAACTGTCAAACAATGACAACATTTATGACTAACTGGGCTAGTCTTTATACCTGTTACTAATAAATTGTCGTGTCTAGCTGCCTAGTCTGTAAACAGCAATAGGTTAATAAGATGAAATTTAATGTAATTTTTAAAATAATTTGTTAAATAATAATGATAATTTGTTGTAGTGTGTAAAATCAAAATCGGTTACAAACCTAGCCGAAGCTACTGCCGACCCTGTGTTAGAAGTGGATGCAGTAGGCAACCCTGTAATAGGACCTGCGGCTGTGTTGGAAATCTTTGGAGGAGTGGTTGAACAAGAAGAAGGAGCTGTAGGCGGCATGTTGCCAGTACAACAGAATCTAGGACCTGAGCAACCACTTTTGCAATAGCTTAGTTTGAGTATACCTGGCAGAGCCCTCATATCTTGTTTGTCCTGTAAAGACACTGACACTGTGATTTTTGTACCAGAAACGCATTTTCATTAATTATTCACTGGAAAGGAGCAATTCATTTATAGTCATTAGACATCTAAATAATTGTAGCAGCTGGAAGGTATAGTGTGTGATTCCAAGTATAATTCAATTTTAGATATAAAAACTCAATGTTTTGTTTTTAATATAGTGGAAATTTTCTTGGTTCTGGGGTAGTTTTCTAGCAGCAGTTGTTACAAATGTGTTGATATTATCAATGCCTAAATAAGGCAGAAAAAAATTTGATATTTTTATAAAGCTTATCAGTTGTTTATTTTCTAAATATGTTGTAGATCCCAAAAAGCATTTATTATTAAAAGACAATACATATTTGTAGGTTATATTTCATAATACATTGCTAGGAATATTGTTTTATTCATTAAATTAATATTAGACTTTAAGTTACAGCTGTATTTAGGGATTTTGATTTCACTTACAAATCCATTACATGTTTATAAAGAATTGTAGGAAAGTATTTGTTGGTAAAAGCTTACACTTATTTATTTATGATGAGAAAACACTAAATATAAAACTAGTCATTTATTTAGAAAATAAATTAACAGAGTTGATATTAAAAAAACAATTTTTTAAGAAAATAATGAATAAACTCTCATGAAATGATAAATGACATGAAAATTTGTAAAATGAGTCATTTAAAATTCCATTTAACTAAAAAAGCATGTTCTTAATGTATAAAGCAAATAATTTAAAAGGCTTTACTTGAGAATTAGTGGAACGTAATGTCATCACTTGAGAATTCTAAGAAAAATGTGTAACAGTTTCCTCCTGTTTATAGCATATATATATAAGCGTAATTATAATGCATTTCCTCCAACATTCTATAGCCTCACTAAAGCATCTTCTTTAGTGGTCTAAACACTTCTATAGTGCTCACTAGTGCTCTATAGCATAATTCTGTGCCACGAATGATTAATAAAAAAATGTCAGGATGTCACAAGATCAACCAAATAAGAATAAAGCTGCCAATACATGCAGTTGTATTTATAATGTTATTTCTTACTTTTGTAAGGAATGAGACAAAAATAAATGTCAGTTGTTTCCTTTTTTAAAGATGTCTTAATTAATTATATTATTTTGACAAGTAATTTTACAGTATATTCTATTAAAACATATTCTTCACAGAAAATCTTGTTATATAATTCTTCTCACATTAATTTCAGATGAAGAGGTTATGTTTCTGATTGTCCCAGATATTTATATTGCGATTGTTGTAAACTTTCGTATTGTAGAAACATGTGCAGTAGATGTGAGTACCATGGCAGTTGGTTGATTGTCAATTGGGGTTCAGAATGTGTTTCATAGTTTTATAAAGAAACTGTAACTAGTTTTATTCAGTAACTATATTATTTCTGTCGGCAGTCTTGAAATTTCCACATTTATTTTTGTAATCAAGACATTTATTCACGTATAGAACAAATTTAAAATTCATGTTAAAAATAATATTATTTCAAGCCATTCTTCATTTCTTAGAGATTATTGGCAAATAAATGTTTAATCTTAAATTAAATGTAAAATATTCTGAAAATTGCATATTTTTACTAATTGTTTATTATTTTACTGGGAGGGACCTTATCGATGTAGAGCATTTAGCTACAGCCATTGTACTCTCTTCCCATCCCCACCACAAGATTAGCTTAGTGGATAACTACTTCTTTGCAGAATCCAAGTACCCACCTGATGCTAAATCTTATGATATCCTCTGGTGTACATACATGCCAGCCAAACCACTTTCTCCTTATAGTTCCCAAAGCAGGGCACTCACAGAGCATGTGGGTTGGGCTTCCCTCTTGGTCCCTTGCACACATAGGACCTAGATATTCCAATTTTGTATTGGAACCTCCTCAGATTCCCATGGCCTGTGACCAGCTCTACAGTAACTCTGTAGAGTGCTATTTTTACTAAAAAAACAAGCAAAAAAATTGTGTTCTAGATACAGTGGCTCAAAAATATATTTTGGTTGGTCTTCTAAGTTGTTATAAATTAAACAAAAAGTAAACCTTAATGTAATTACTGCTTTAAAATATTTTTTTAAATTAAAGTTACAAATTGGAAAAAATTGTCTACATAATTTTATATTTTATTATATTTAAATTCTATATTTATTCAAAATTCTCTTTCATTGAAGAATGTAAAAAACTTTGAAATGCAAGGTGTTTAAAAAAATTGTGCCAGTTATCTGAAAGGAATTTACCATTTGCAAATTGCTGACCATGTTTAATCCCACAGGGTGTATAATTGGTGGATCCACACCCATTCATGTATAGTTCCTTACTATACATAGGATTTTTGCACAACTATTCAATACAACAGGAACTAGAAAATCTATTGAAACATAACTTAGCAGATTTGCCACAGCTTAAATGTTCCACTTTAGCGGAACAATAATAGAACCGTTAATGGTACATGTTATCTTTATTTCTTCAACCAAACATCCACAAGTTTTATTTTATAATGTAATAGCTCATAATGATGGTGTCTAACATGATTTGCAAATAATTCTTTGTTGACATATGTTGTACAACATAGTATAGCTGCCTTACAATTAAAATAAATGTTTTTGGAGAACTAATAACATATTAAAACAAATAAAATACATACACAAAACTCACAAATTAATCATTTACTGACTCATATGCATTTTGATGACAAAGTCATTATCATCAGTGAGTGTTGCTACTACAAACTCTAGAGTATGTAGTAGCAACACTCACTGATGATGATGACTTTGTAATTGAAACGCATATGAGTCAATAAATGAATAATTTGGGAGCTTTGTATATGTCTTTTATTTGTTTTAACATAACCTCACAAGCTAAACTCAAAGAATAGTTGTAATAACATATTGGTTTTATCTTATAGGTAACATCAAATTGTATTTGTCTCTATAAATATAAGCATATATAATTCTTTTTTACATCTGCATATACTATATACTATTAATGTTTTTTTTTAAACAAAAAAGCATTCATTTAATACATAAATGTATAACATTGTGTTTAAGTTTATTTTATAAAATGATTAATCTAATATAGAAAATTACAACTACCAGACAAATATTTAATCAGACTTCTAGATAAATTAAATATACATTCTACATAGTTATAGTAGACTGTTCAAAGACTGATAGAAATGGTTAAGACTGAAACTTTATTATTTACAATATTACAAGACAATATGCACTCTACTTAGATAATATTTAAAATTTTAAGCATCAATTATTGTGTTATATTTGAAGTTTGATCAATTTTACATTTTTTTAATATTTATAAAATGAAAAAATTAGTACTTCATTTTTATATGATATCTAAACATATTTTAACAATTCATAAATAATTAAAAATATTTTTTTCAAATGTTAAACTGTGTAGTAATTTATTAGATATAGTTATCATTTCAATGGCCATTTTTGGTGGCTTAGTTGTTTTCCAATTCTATAGTATCAAATACAAAAAAAATCACCATTGTAACAAGTATAATTTATATAACATTTATTTTTATATTGTTTATTTATAATAATCCTTCGATTTTCTTTTGAATATGTGTTCATGTCATAAGTAAAAGATGTTTAATTTTTTAGGTAATTGAATTCTATTTATTTCATTCAAATGACATCACAATTTAAATTTTGTTTTCTAATATTTTATATAATTGTTATAAAAATATAATTATTACAAAATTATATTGTAATATATTAAGAAATAATCTAGGTTTTTGTAGAGTGTTTTGAAATGTTTAAAGTTGAATGCACTTGAAGGTATAATTATTAAACTTTATTTGCTCCTTTCCTGTGAATTTTTGTAATATTTGTATAAATTATTATTACCTTATCTAATGTTTATTTATTACTAATTATCCAAGTAATCCAGATAGTTACTTTAATGACCACCACAAACAGACAAACCAGTACACCTTGATCTCAGCATAACTTCGTGTTGGTTGCCAATATATTTTACAATCAAGGACATTCAGGATCTGTGAGCACTGCCAATAAAATTTTCTGTCAGATCCTGTTGTCACTGCTCAGTACCACCTTCTATTTATTGTAAAAATACGAATTTTTAAAGCTGATTTTGATTATTAAAAATAATTTTTTGAAGGTATCATTGTTCTTTAAATAGATACGGCAAATCTTACAATAGAATATGTTAATTTCTCTTTAATTGCCAACTTTTAAATCTAGTATATATTGATGTCCGAGCACCTATGTTAATCTTGGTTAATTGTTGACATCAATATAAAACAGTGTGGAGAAAATAACTGAAATATGTCTGTGTTAAATTAATTGTCCTTCAATGCTACTGACTAGCCAGCAAATTTAGGCTTTTGTTTTTTTTTACTGGTAGATAAAAAATGAAGGCAGAATTAGTTTGATAGAGTTTTATAAATGACAGTAAACATTAAAATTTTATTATATATAGTAAGAAGTATTTTAAAATCAGATTTTGTATATTTTGCTTTCATTGCTATCATCAACCTGTTTAGACTATAGAGAAACAATAACTCAAATTGCATAAGGGATTTTTTTCAGAGAGTATGTAGACTGTAATTTAAAGTTGTAGCTCTTGAAAAAGTCTGTTATTGTCTTGTTGTAAGACATGTTCAAGTCTTTTTATTGATGCCGGTCTGTCACATTGTATGGTTGCAAAGATTCTCTTCGGTCATAATTACTGCAACTTCTTATAAAGTTGATGTTTTTTAAATTATACTTCCATCATTAACTCACAAAAAATATTTGAAAAAGAATAGCATATAAAACAGACCGATTTTTAGAGATAAACTCGTTTAAAAATGTCAGTGAATGTGGCTAGGTTTTTGGTAGCCCCCTATAGTTTTCCAAGTATCAGTGTTACATAATTGGCAATTTGATTGTTGAAAATGACGATTTTGTCTTCCTCAGAAATTGTTGTTTCACAGAAGTAACAGTTGAATTAAAACAGTTTTAAAATAAGATTTTTTAGGTATTGCACACACCACACTTCTAATTTTTAAGCAAAGTGGAACCTTTTTTGAGGCTTATGGAATATTATTTTACCTATGAATTTATTTTGTCAGGTTATTTATCTAAATAAATAATAGTAGTTAATGATTCTGGGTATAATGTATTCTTCAAATTCTCAGCATGTTCACTGTGATGAGTCAAGCTGACCTCAAGAATGGCTATCACACAAAAGTTTTATTAGAGCCATCTACATCAAGCAATACTTTTTTCTCGATATTTTGACTAATAGAGTTGTAGAAGTTCTTGGTAAAGCTTATTTTATACAGTTTGATCTCTTTCACTGAGTGATATTCATTTTTATGAATTATTGCCATATGCTGACAAAGAGCACCTCAAAAGAACAAAAACGTAACTTCTCTTTGCTGGTATCTTTAAATATTTTTTTAAGTGTGATTACGTTTCAATTAAATTCAATATTTACTCGTTTATTTTTGTACAAAAAATCCTAAAACGAGTTTTAAACACTAGAAAAACTAAAATCTTGATAAAACATAAGTTAATCGCCAATCACTGGAAACCAGGTATTGCAGCATGATTATGCAGCACCAACCATCTGCCAAAACAACTGAATTCACATTTAGCCTTCAAGACACATCTGCTTGTATAACCTGCAGAATCATTTTTGAAGATGCTTTCCACTAGTGATGACCTTTTACTCAGTTTTATGGTAGTTCTTATTTGGAATGTAGTTATCTGAAAGTCATTTTTACATCTTCATATGTTGCTTGGAAAATGTCTTTCTCATTCAAATTTGAAGTTTCCATCAAACTTCTTCACTATTTTATGAACTGCTAGCTATTGTAAATGTTACACTAATCTCATTAGCAACAAACAAATCTTTGTGATATTGTCTGCATTAATGCAGTTACTAAAAGAATCAGAGGGTGTAGGGAAACAAGTTAAATCCAGAAAGCTACAGCAGAAGTCATGTAATTATGACAGTGGGTTGATTGATGGTGTTTGAAAGTAGCAAGGTTTGGTAACTGGTATTCCCTTCTGGTTGGTGCAGGGGCCTATATGAATGCACTGAAATAGTTTGGTGCACAATGCCTATAACTTTCAATTGGGCTATAATATTTCCTCTGATGAAAGGTTTTAAAAAATTGAGAAAAATTGTTTGCGTTTTATCATCAGTTTATTTGATACCAAATTTTGTGTTGCAGCCATTTCAAAAGGAGAGGATTTAGACCTCTTGTTCATATGAAAAATCATTAATTTTTGTGCTCTTAGTGTAAGTCTAACTACCTATGTTTTATCTTCCCTATGTTGATTACTGACATCAAAGTAAGGTGATGGGGACAGGCAAGCTGTGATGTGCAGGCCTGTGTAACTAGCTGCTTAAGGCAAACATTAAGTGCATTATGTTTATTTATATGTTGACGTTTCATATATTGTTATGGAACGGTGTGCGTATGTGTATGCCCATTCAAGTGTATGTAAATCATGCATTTATATGTCACAGTGAGTGTAGCTATGGCCTTACCACTAACTAAATTGCCAACCATATAAAGTTGTAAAGTAACCACTTGAGGGCAGAGTACCTATGACAAGTTAAGTTACTTCTTTGTCACTTGTTTAGGAAACTACGACCCAATTTGTAAAAGAGCAAAATTATGTGTGGCCTTCTTGAACAACACTTTAGTGAAAGGGGAACTGTAAAAGACGTGGTACAGAGATAATTTTTAGATAGGACCTGTTTATATCTCTTTCTACCTGAGGTGATGTAACACTTTGACATGCATTAACATAATGTCCTGGTTTCAGCATTCATTTCATTTACAATTACAATTTTGGATTGCACTGTACTTCTCCCACCACAAAAGTAACTTAAAACTAAAAATTATTAATTTAAAAAAAAAGGTTATGCTATTATAACTTTGATAATTATAAAATATATAGTTTGTTTTATAGAGGGTGATATTTTGCCTGAGAAAGTATAATCTATATGATGCATAGATTATATTGGTGATAATTTTTATATATTTCTATTGTCGATTGTTTAGGTATTTTATATAAGTGGTAATGCATATTGCATACGTTGTTGCTATGCATTGATATCACATTTTGTAACCTAGAAGCTACTTTAGTTTTCAATAATGTGATAGTTTAACATTTTTTACAACCCCAGACTGTACAGTTTTAAGGACTAAATTTATAAAGTAAACTACGTATATAAGTTTTGTTTTTGTATTTAATTGTAAAATCTTGTATACTGTATGAAAAAATCTCTACATTTGCGTATGTGTATTCTTATCATATACAAAAAATATTATAATTTATATCAAATGAATCAATCACTGGGTTAATCTTATATTAAGTGTATAAATGTATTGAACTTTGTCATTGTAATTACTTGGATCATAAGATTCCTTTGAAGTGATTCTTAATTATTTACTTTTTTATACAGTTTTTAAATTTTATTTACCTGAAAACATACACATTTGAATATTCAGCTCACTTGTTATAGTATTTTAATAGTGACAACTCAGCTTAATTAAAAATTGTATAAAATAAAATGGAAATAGGTTAAAGTTTAAATAGCCTTAAATATATAATGTATAAGTTGTTTTATTTGTTAATCTTTGAGACATTTTCCTCACTTTGTTCTTTTTAATCTATGTTTTCATTTAAATGTCAGATTGTGAAAATTTACATATTGTTCTATTTGTATATGTTTTTTTAATGTATTAGCACTATTTATGTAAAAATATGAGAAGAATTACTATTTGTAAAAATTATGACTATTTTTTAGACACAGTAAAATACGTTTTATTCAATTTTGGTGTTTTATTTTTTGTAAGAATTTTATTGCATTAATAGTTGATTTAGACAGCTTTAGACGAACATTTAATTTGTTACTTCTTAAAAATAAGTAATAGACATTTTATAAAAAAGATGCCTTACACAAGTTTAAATTTCTAACAACCCCAGTAGAATTTGTTTTATGAAAATGATTTTACAAAAAGTTGTATACATTGGTTGGAAAATTTTAATTGTCAAGAAATTTATATATATATATATATATATATATATATATATATATATATATATATGAAGTAATTATTATTAATTGTAAATATTTTTTTCTACCACTAAGTGCAATAATTTTACCTTATGTGATGAGGCACCTTTCGGTCACTTGACCATTGTTGAATCACTCAGTGGGAGGTCCTTCTACACACGTTACCAAGAACATAAAATCACTAACAAACAGTAGCTACCAATCAAACTTCGCCGATCATCTCAACTCCACAAAATATGACTACATAGACGTAACTAACCTACAAATTGTTCATAAACTACACAGAAATAACCGACGCTACACAACCGAACAATACGAAATATACAGACACTTCAAACTACACCCAACACACATACTCAATACACAATTACATTACAACTTACACACTTTTTGACATCATAACTCCTAATAATCACAAAATACACCCACACCACCATGATATCCCACCCCCACCCTAATACCATAACCTACGTAAACCTTGAGATCAGTTATGGATGGGACACATCTCCTGAAAAGGCCGCTCTCAACAAATATAAGTAAGTGCTACTATAGTTTGTAAATATTTACAAGTGTTTAGTAATATTTTTTAAGAAACTTGATATCGTGATCTAAATATTAGTGATAGTTGAAATTAGTAAATCCAGGCAGCAGCACATTATGGTACTTATTCAAACAAAAGCTGTGGTTTTACCTGAGTATACAGGTAGGACGTATTTTCCAATCTTTTGTTAGACAAAGTGCTTAAGTTCACCTGTGTTTCATTGTTCAGAATATATACATTTTAGATTAGAACTCTTTTTAACAGTGATAAATTTAGGTTTTACTGTGAATTGTGTGGTGTTAGTTTTAATTACAGACAAGTGATAGCATAAGCTTGTATTAGATCAGTTAGGACTTTTAGAACTTAGAACAAATTCTCTATAACTGAGTGTATATAAACCTTAGTGCTAGGTTAACGTAAAGACTTACAACAAGAGACAAAACTCTAGGTTTTTAATTTATTAATAGATACTCAGATTATGGCTGTCTTGTAGGAGTCTAAGTAGCCCCAGTTCAATTATTTTAGTTTGACTTAGTTCTATTAGTTAGTCTAATAGTAGAAAACCTGCAGCAACCTCGCTGTCTTATGCGAGCCGGCCCTATGGGCCGACTTGCATCTTTACACCTCCCTAGTAATGGTGACTAGAGAGGAGCAATGTGGGCCTGTAAGCAACGGGGCCGAGTCAATGGGAACCAGCTCCTCAGGGAAAGTCCACCCCTATGAGAGTGTATGGCCCTGCGAGGACAGCGGCGCTTGGTGGGCCCATCTCGACCAGCCACTCCTGTCAGCACATACTCTCAATCAGAGCTAGGCACTGACTACACTATCATGACAGGTTCTGATGCCAAATCCTCTTACGGTAATGCTGAATATCGGCCTGTCGTAAGTAGGAAGAGGAAGAAGTAAACCTGCCAGTCCAACTCTGGAACCAAAACCGAGGCCAAACGAAAGACATTGGACCGCAGTAGACTGCCGGCGCTGCTGCGAGCTCAGAGGCTCACAAAGCTCCACAAAAGGTCGCCAGCTCGCCAAAGAACGACTCAGCTACATACACAATAACTATCGGGACAGCGGCCAAAATCTCTGCTATCATGACCTCAGATCAACATCGCATAATAGACATAAGGAGTTCGTCAAAATAAAATTGTTACTTTTACATGGCAACCAAGCTTCAACTCCTTCGATGGTACCTTGGGAAAAAAGTGTGCCCCACCACGAATGCCATCTCGAAAATTCGAGGGATGGATGTGTCTACCGAACCAGCGGAACTCTGAAACGACCTTAAAAGCAGAAGTATGGAGGTCCTCAAAGTGTTCCAAATGAAGCGACACTTTACCAAGGAGCCACTGCCCATGCTCCTTGTGGAGCTTATGGATACCAGTGCATATGGATAAATATAAATAATACAATCCATAAACATTGTCAAACTTTGTTGCTTTAATTCTATCAATTTGTAGTAAAATTATTAAATAATTACTCTAACAACAAATGTTTATACTAAAACAATCGGATATTCAATAATATATATATATATATATATATATATATATATATATATATATATATATATAATACTTGTCTTTAGGTAGCACTTATTTTGTTTAATTAGTACGTCTGTTTCAGGCGATGTATTCCATTGTCAATCAGATTGTTACTCCATAAAAATTATTCAGTGTGAATATAGTTTCTATAAAGTGTAATATATAAGTCTATTCTGGCCTATTTACTAATTTTTTATTCTACAAATATAAATTCCTTGTAAGCGCCTATATTTCCTTTGAAAGATATGGATTTCATTACTAAAAGCAATAAAATAACAAATCCTCATTATTTGTATTGTTCAATAAGGAAAGGAAATAACTTTATAAATGCTACAATATAAGTGCTTTATACTGAAGTCTATTTATTTAATGAGATATTATTTCTGCGTTCCCGCCATCTTATTGTTACATTTATACTTTATTAATCGATAATTCACGAGAGCAATTATGGGCTATAAAATCATAAGAAATGAAACCAATAAAATTAATTCACTCACAATACTTCAAAACTTACACTGAACTTAATTAAGGGTTGATTTATAACGATTAATAAGCATAATTGTGAATAGATCATCAGATATTTATTTATTTATGACCTTAATTCACAAGACTTCTCAATTATCACGTATATTTATTGTGGTTGTTGAGATATATTTATTGGGTCTGATTAATTTATTATATAACAGTTTAATATATACTGGTCATTTGTGTGATTCCCATGGCATATTTCCCCCTCCACCACGATCTCCATTCTTGCCGCTTTTTCTTTCTGAAGCAAAATGGCGTTTGGAGGTGTTTGATATTGAATTTGTTTCCATAAATATTCCAGGCGTTCGTTTCTTTAAAGAGTTGTCGTAAATTTGCAAGTATTTGAGAAGTAAGCCTTCTCATATATGGACCACATTTGGATTCTTTAAGCGTATAAACTCTGAAAGGGGTGGAATCCTTTCGGTGAACTAAAGCCTCTTACAAATCAAGCTTCTACATTCCTTGCTTTGCAAGAAGAAAATGAAATGGCCTTTGTCAGCAAAGTTTATTGCACGAATATGCAAAGGTAAGTTTATTGACATAATGTTTGAAAGTAATTTTAACGTTTACCTGAACATAGGCAATAAATGTCTTCCCCACGTATTTACTTACAAACGTATGGGCAATTGAACACACCCCAAAGTCAAGACAACCCATACTAAATTTCAACCCAAAAGAAAATTATATCGGCCGACGCAAAAAGTCATAAGGGATACAAAAAAAAAAATTATTACAACTCTCGCTCGCGCCCAAAAATTAATAATTTTGGAAAATTGTATTTCCCCCATATGTTGTGCTAATAGTGCTGGTAAAAATGCAATATTGCCCACCCTCATTACAATGCTTATAAATTGAATCAAAAACATGTTCTGAAGCTATATTGGTAATCATTGTTTGTTATTACCTGCGAAGGTTAATTTTGTATACCTATAAAGTATCCAGTTAGGATAGATTTGGTTATAATTTTATACGTTTAACCAAATTTACACACTTAAGGCTAGAATAGAGATCACGTGACGTCTACTGGCAAAAAGTATTACTCCGCGGAAGTAGATGTCTAATTAGGTAATGTAATATTGTTTAAATTCACAACCAAATCTACCCTGACTGGTCACTTTACAGGTATATTTTAATACAGGTATATAGTAATTTATAAAATTACAACCAAATCTTTCGTAACTGGAGACTTTATAGCCGTATTTAAATATACTTATATAGCGGCGTGCTGTTGATACGCGTATGTAGCACTTCTGACTACTCCGCCCTAAATTTTTTACCCAATTTTAATTTGATAACATGGTATTTATTTCCCTGAGCAAGAGTTTTTGTTATTTTTTCTCTATCCCTGATGATTTTCTCCGTCAGCCGGTATAATTGTTTTCATGAAAATCGTACACGTGGGCACAGTAAATAATTACCAAAACAAAATATACCCTAACCAAATACTTCATATGTATATTCTCATATAGCTGTATTTTAATGTAGTGGTCTGTTTCACAAAAATATAAACTTTTAAAGAAATACTTGACAAATCTGGAATCAAGTCAATTTTTCAAAACTTTCATTTGAAAATACATTCTAAACAAGAAGCATTTGATTTCAGTTGCCACAAAACATCAACAGTGTTTTCCATATTGTTCAACGTAACCTCATTGTAGGAAGAAAAAATACATGAAACTAATTTTTATTACCATAAAATACCATTTGTAGGATGGAGTAGAAATATTTTTTTGATAGGCGATTTCAGATTGTTATTATTTGATGCCATCTTCACTTGAACTACTAGTTTTTCACTAAATACACTTGTGTATATATGTTACACTTGTCTATAGTATCATTTATTTCTTTTTATTATTGAGGACATCTGTTTCAAGAGATGTATCCCATTGTCAAGTGGACTGTAACTGACCACTTGTGTTTGGGTAGGATAGGAATATTAGCTGTATTTTTAAAACGATCGTCCTTTATAATAATAATAGTCAAGGTGTTATCGTTATTTTGTGGGGAGGAGCGGTAGTAAAAACAGTTTTTGGTAAATGTTACGATTCGCAAATCCAGCTGAATATAGTCTGGAACATTCCTAAACATGTCCTAAGGCTATTTTCATTAATATTTTTTTCTTTTGTGTGTGAGAAAGTTGTTTTTATCAATATTTAGTTGGGTAAAAAATCAAGTGTGCAGTAGTAAGTTGTACAACGGCTGCCTACTTCCGCAGAGTGATACAGTGACATTACAACTGTAATTGGTGTTTTACCAATCTAAACTTTCGTAAATGCGCAGATTGCTCACTCCTAATGGAATGCGTATAAAATGAATATTTAAATATATGTAGTACGTATATGCCATTAAAATGTATGTAACAATAGGGCTAATGTTACATCAATGTATCACAGAAGCAGGCAACCATAGCACAACTTGATACTGTGCACTGAATTTTTTACCCAACTAAAGATTTGATACAAAAACAACTTTCCGATTAAAATATAATAATGAAAGTAACCTTAGGAATGATATAGACTAATATTTAGCTGGATTTGTGAATCTAAACATTTACCCAGTTTTTACCTTGGACCACGTGCTTAATAAACCTTTTATTTTGCAGAGTGCAGCCGTTGTCGCGAATTGGAAACATTGCCATGCAAGTCTGATGCATGAGCAAGGGCTACGACACACAGCCTACAGAAACAGTCCAACATTTAAAGAGCACAAGTTAAAATGGTAAGATATAATTTCTTCAAATATTGAGTTTTATTGATAACTTATTACTTGTATAGTATTGTATTTCTAATTGTGATAACATTTTAATGTTTTCAATAACACACAACACATACGGTCAAATATTCCTCTGCCATAATATAGTGTATGTACATGCATTTATGTGAAGACAACAACAGTCTATAATTATTGAGGTAACTAGTTAGATTAACAAAACAATCAGTTTATCACCAGTAGTAGAAACTAATTGATAAATAAGTGTATATTTAGTTGTTAATTAAACTCCAGGTATGATTTGGTGTAGTAATAAGTGATATAAAGTTGTTTTATTTTTAAGTCAATTCCTACTTGAATCAACAAAGAAAAAATTAGATTTTAGTATTTTTATTTTAGAACTACAGTTAATATAAATTAGTACTGTATATACATATGTCAGAATAAGAAAATATGTGGCAAAAGAGAAAGCAAATATCCTTGAAATTTTCTATTTTCTTTTCTATGTTTGGTGTTGGACTATTATTTTTGTTATTTATACGGTTTTTTTTGTTACCTTTTGCATTGTCCGTTTGTGAAACCAGTTTAGATACCGTTGATCCAGTTAGTTTTTTTAAAAATAAATTCTTTTCATTTGTTGATTCCATCTTGGCGTGAGCTACTAGTAATCACCTGCACTTTTAAAATGTTTTTAAAAAACTTGCCTATAGTAGCACTTACTTTGCTTGTTGAGGACGGTCGTTTCGGGAGATGTGTCCCTTTGTCTGAGTTGACAAAGGGACACATCTCCTGAAACGGCCGTCCTCAACAAGCAAAGTAAGTGCTACTATAGGCAAGTTTTTTAAAACATTTTAAAAGTGTAAGTAATTCTTTTCATTTATTTTTAAT
This sequence comes from Prosapia bicincta, assembly GCA_036971475.1. NCBI lineage: Eukaryota > Metazoa > Arthropoda > Insecta > Hemiptera > Cercopidae > Prosapia > Prosapia bicincta. The sequence continues at coordinate 200,967,755 of JBAIZL010000002.1, forward strand.
CCCAGAGCATTATTTATGATATTTTGTGGTAACTATGGAAGCAATGTAAGGCTGTGCAAAAGTAGTTACGATGACAACCAGATAAAGGCCAAAGAAAAATTAATATACTGTGCATCTTTGAGAAGTTCATTTCTAGCTGTGGGAAAGTTAGCTCATTGCTAAAGCACTAAATTTTTATAATTTAATCATTGAATATTAGATATTTGAAAAAAAAACTTTCAACACAAATTGTCATCTACTATAGGTTTACAAAAATGTATTTGAACTTGACTGGATGAATAAAAACGTATTTTATTAACGATTGAAAATTTGTGCAAGATATGTATAAGGAGAGTGTGAGCTAATAGAAGGAATTTTAAAATAGTTATGTAAATGACAGACCTTATCTTTTCTGTCAAGGATGTTAGTATGATTTTGTCTTATGTTGAAAATCTCTATTGTTAGCACAGAAACAAAAAAATGTAGATTTTGTAGATAAGCCTAAAAAGTAATTTTGTTAATCTTTTTGTGAATTTATAAATACATGGTACTGCGTTTGTGTTGCATTATGTAGGTTATTTATTGCAGTAAATCTATAAAAAATATAATAAGACCTCTTTCTGAATCTTTATCGATTTTTTATAATAATTTTATACATATACTTAAACAAGAATCTTGGTATATTTACGAATCGACTTTCGAGAACTATTAATTGAGTCTTGCAGTTTTGTGTTATACATCTTGAGGCTTTTTAAATTGCTACTTTTGGTATCACTTGGTAACAAAAACCACTACTTATTAATTTTTTCCAACACATGTTACTTACTTCTTACTTCTTATTACGAGCTTCCAAGGTTGGCCTCGATGGCTCGATGTCTCCTATACACACACTCTGCCAATGGCCAGAAACAACTTTCTTTCAAGATTCTGTCCAGGGTACATTCCCGTCCTAGTTGCTTTATCAAGGGACTCCTTGTTGCTGCTGTTACAGGACACTTCAAAAGTATGTGCTCTAATGTTTCCTCTTCTTGCTTGCACACTCCACAGATAGAGTCGTTAGTAATATGAAACCTTTTCAAATATGTATTGGTGACAATGTGTCCCATACGAGCTCGTGCCGCAAAAGATGCCACTGAACGTGATAATGACTTGAAGATCTTTGGATCATTAGGTTGTTTTTGTAATGAATAATATTCGCGCCCAGTATTGCATTCTCTCCATTTCTTTCTCCAACAGATGTGAGATTCTTTATCAACTGCCTCTTTGCAATTAGTTAAGGAGTAACAACTTTCAGGAGATGGAAACAAGTTGCAAGACGCCTTGGCAGATCTGTCAGCTTCCTCATTCCCAGGAACACCACAATGACTGGGGATCCATTGAAATACAATATTTTTCTGTTCTAAGTTTTTTAACAATTTAGTTATTTCAGATGTTCGAAAATGGTAGTCTGTAGTGTGCTGTACTTGAAGGGCTTGAAGGGCCGACCTGGAATCGGTGAGAATGCAGATGTTCTGTGCATCCATAGTATTGCTAAAAACCAAAGCAGCATTTAAGGCCATCAATTCAGCATTCATACTTGAAGAGGAATCGCAGGGCACATAGTAATCCTCGTTTAATTCTGGACAATGAAAAGCTGCACCTCCCCTATGGTTCTCTTTATCAACGGAACCATCTGTGTAGATTTTTACAAAGTTGTTATATGTGGTGTTTATCAATTCCATAGCGACAGATTTTAGTAGGTGAGGTGAATTTTCTTTTGTGAGTGAACCAGGAATTTCAAGATTGGTTTTTATTGGGATTCGAAGCCAGGGTTGTTGTTCCAAAACAACTGGAATTTTTCCTGATTCCATTGTGTTTAATGATTCGCAGGGTTTGTTATGATGGTAGAACAGTGACTGTCGGATGTTAGTTACCAATGCAATGTTAGAAAGAGTGTTAAGTGAAATTGCCTTCATCTGAAAATGTTTCTTCCATGTTTAGGTCAGTGCATTGTTCAATGCCTTGTCTGTTGATCACAGCATTGAACAATGCATTGATCTTGTGTAAAATGCGTCTGCTGAAAAATATTAAGTAGTGTTTTTTTTTTTTTTTGCAAAGTGATACGGTGCTCTCATTTTCAAGTTTGTTTGAAAGACGTATGGTTTCTTGTGGTTGGCAGGTTTGTGAGAATTCCGTTGTAACGTGGTGTTGCCTTGCTGTTCTGTTTTCAGTTCCACTGCACTATGAACTATAGAGCTAGTTATGGCCTGTCTTGGGGTTAAGTTGAATAATTTATCATTTGTTAATATTATTTGTATTTGCATGTTAATTATATTGGTTTTGTGTTTATATGAGAGGTTAGGTTTGCCAGACAAATTAAATATATTATTTTGGCCTAAATGTTTTCAATTGCAAATATTCTGTTTTTCCTGTTAAATACTTAATTTTGTACTTCATAAAAACTAAATTATGGATTTTAATATCCATTATGATTGAAAAAACTTTAATGTTTAAAGTTGTGTATACTTTGATAAAAAAAACTTTAATTTTGTATACAATTATTTTTGTTTAAAAATATTTTTCAAATTCAGAATTATATAATCAGAAAATATACAAAATAATTTTTGTAAATGAATCCATTTTGTACAGTTTCAGAATCTTTGAGGTTTATGAAACAAGCTGACAAAGATGTAGAAATTATAAAATGACTGTGAACACTCTTATAGCTTTGCAGAGTGTTGAAACACTTCCTATGAACTTCTGTAGCAGCTGTTTTTTGTAAGTACATGAATGCTTTGACAGTTTATTAGTTAATGTAAGGTTAATTATTAACAAACTTGTTATTTATAGGTTAGCAAAGATACTGGAAAATTTTACAAATATTCTAATTGTTATGTGTTTGCTGTCCTTGATGTTGGCAGTGTTTCAGATTTCCTTAAAATGGGGTTATGCTTTTAGATTACAAATAGAGATGTTTTGGTACCTAAAATTTTTCTTTCAATTCTCGATTCTTTTGAGTTACATAGGCCTACTTGATATTCTCTAATAAAAATTTAACATTTGTTTATTCCATCTTCGTGTGAGCTACTAGTAATCGATTGTAATTGAGTTACGGCCTGAATTGACAAAGGGACACATCTCCCGAAATGGCCATCCTCAACAAGCAAAGTAAGTGCTACTATAGGCAAGATAAAAATTTAGTCAACATCTTGGTCATATGGAGAAGATTTTTTTAAATTAATTTTTAATGTAATAGGCTACACAAAACGTTCATCCTTGATTTATGAATAGGAATTTCTGAAAGCATGACAAACATATCAGATAAAAGTAATATAAAAATGCTTCCGATTGTCTTTGTTGTTGTAAATAAATGTCATCATAAATAATAATATTTTCGATATCTCAAATCAACATTTCCTTTAATTCATTCAATGCAACTAATACATAAATAAGCAACAGTTGATAATTAATTATTTTTTCGATAAATTACACAACACATATTAGTTAAAAAAACAAAAGTCGGATCGGCACTATAATAAATACATAATCGAGTTTCAATAATTGCTTGATATTATTAGGATGGAAAATTCTTAGAATGGAATATGAAGTTTTAATTTTTATGTATTTTGTAAATTGATGTTTTCTATAGTTCTAAGACTTATCAGAACTGACAATTCACTACATAGTTTTAATAGTATTCAGTTAAGGAACTATCTGTAGGTAGAAACCCAGTCTCTTACAGTCTATAGAAGTGATTGGCTATGCAATACCAGTTTTAAATGAAGTAACTTCAATGCTGGGGTGGACAAGTTGTTGCTCAGCAATTTCAATGTTCGGTTTGAAGGAATGTTTAAATTCTTAACAGAATCCTTTAGTTGTATTCTTTTTTATAGCGATCAACCCTAATTAGTTAATAAATAATTCAAACAAAATAATAACAATATGACTTTAATGGTCAAAATATTATTCAATATTTTTTTCTTCTCATAAGAAATAACCTAAGTAAAACTTTTTCTACAGCTGTTGCTTTGACCAATTGATGTTAGATCAGGAAGGAGTTCAACTCAAGGAAGAAACTCTTTTCAAGAGTTCGTAACACTCAAACTGGCAGTTATTTTTCCTTGTAATATTAAAAATAACAATATATTTTATTCTTTTAGAAAACAAGGAATAATATAATAATAGTGTTAGATCTATAAGTTTTATATGAAAGTTTATTTACATGAATATTTACAGTAAAGCATACAAATTAACATCCATACTTTATACGTAAAGAACAAGAACCAGTATTCTAATACTGATATCCCAAAATATATGTTTTGTGCAGAATGTTATGACAAAAAGAGTTATTATGGTTTATATATTTTAGTGTGTTACATTAAAATTTTATATAAATTATCTCTTACACAATATCAAGAGCAGAGTGGTACAATATATTACAACGAAAATATTGGAAAGAACCCCAATACCACAAAAAATAATCAAAAATAACAAATAAAACAAGTTACTTAAGATTAAACCCTAATGTACATTTTGATGACAGTTCTAGTTTGTAACTTCTTGTTTGCTAGATTGTAATTTTGTAATAAGACCCTCTGATGATGATGACATGGCCATCGAAATGTACATAAGGGTTTAATCGTAAGTAACTTGTTTTATTTGTTATTTTTTGTGGTATTAGGGTTCTTTCCAATATTTTCATTGAAATTATCTCTTAGTCATTGCCCATTAGTTTTTACCAAAAAATCGCTGCTTATAGGTTTGCATTCACTTCTTTGATTCAGGTAATAAGTTATGTAAGTCACTAGAGCAACCAGAAGAACTTTCAACAGACATCTTGCACTAGATTGTAATGGTATTTAATAAAAACACTATAACAACGAGTATATGCAGTATAAAATAAACCGTAACAAAAGTTATACACCATTTCCTGTTTAGTAACAGTATTGTCATACCAACTGTTGGCTGTGTAATAATTAAAACTTGTTTACTCTAAGCCAAAAACAAAAAATCATTACTTCGGGGATGATTCGATATTTATGATAGATATAGACGTTTTTGTATCGAATAGGTACCATATTAAATAATCGTTTTCATTATACAGATATAAAAGTATGTGTTTACTAAACCCTTACAAATGGAGCCATTTTCAGGTGCTGCCTTAAACTAGGGCCTGATTTGCTTGATATTGGGCTTTAGCTACTTCAAAAGTTATAAAAACTGTTTCTTTTGAAAAGTTTTTTTGTTTGTTGTTTAGGCATTGTCTAAGGTAAATTTATACTAGTGATGTGATAAATAAAACATATTTTCCAATAGTAACTTGATAATCAAAATGTTTTCATATCTGGATGAAAATAAATACACAAAAATTATATATATTCTGGATAAACACATGTACAAACATCCATACTAAATTAAATATTCTCCACATATTAAACCATTGTAAAAAACTATTCTAGTTCACGTAAATATTTTTGTTAGAAGGAAAAACTTGGAAATTATATAAATGTTGATGTATATGTGTTTTCTTGTTTAGTAAAGTAAAATTAAATGAAACTAAACCTAAAAACCTAATTCTATTTTTTTGGTGCTTTCTATTAACATTATATTTTAAAAGAGATTTATTTAATTACAGCATTAGGTTTTGAAACTGACAGGTACTTACTTTAATATGACAATTATTCTATAATAATGACTATATTATAATTATATATGTCATATAACAATATGATATTATAGATAATAATGGGTATTATCTACTTTTATTTAAATAATAGCTACTTTGTTGGAAGTGGTATTAAACAATGGTTTTAATTGTGAATAAAAATGAGATCAAATTTCCATTATCAAATCAGTTATTAAAAGTAGGATTTATACACATATTAAATGCAAGAACGTTCTAATAAAATAAATAAATACATCTCTTTTATTAAATTAATCTTACCATTTTTAATTTTATTTATTTTCTGCATGTATTGATTTATGTAGGTATAAACTAACATTGCAACTACTTGCAATATGACTATGTGTATTTTACTTTTTGTTTACTGACATTTAATTTTTTTATAAGTTCAGTAATTATTATTGAAGCAAATAGCTATGTTCAACATTACATGTATTGAGATGCCAGAAAGCACCAGCGATGGAAAGTAATAAACCACTACAGAAAAATATGAAATACTCAAATATCACACAACAGAAGAAGAACATATCTACCACACACACTTTGAATCCAATATCGTAATCTATTAAATAATGAACAACAAGCTTAACCCTATTAAATCTTCACTCATGAATCATATGCTCGCAACCTTGTGAGAACCCACGACATTAGAGTGTCAGATTCGTAAATGATACTATTGTTTCAAAACAATAACTTGTTAGTTATGTATTAATTTCTTTATAGTATTCTGTATACTTTATTTGTGTGGTCAGTTAGAAGAATTAAATAACTGATTTGTATCTCTGAGTCTAGAATTCCAAATGTCTCATATATATAAAGAACTAAGTCAAAATAAATATTAAACATTTAATATTTCTGATGATGTTGGTACTGTTAGCCAACGAAAAGCTTTGAATTGTAAATTCAATTATAATTCTTGTATTTGTATTTTTACTTAGATCTTTATTAATACACAAGAATACATATTGCGATATATATATATATATATATATATATATATATATATATATATGTATATATATATATATATATGGATACCATATATGGATATATATATGGATTTACATGGAACCATATATATATATATATGGATACACATACCATATATTTATGGTATTTAACATTGCCCATTATTGTTCCGTTGCACTGAGTATCTAGAGTTATTTATGTTATTGTAAACAATTATTATACCACCTAATAGTTATTAGATGCAATAAATTTTTACCTTATATGAGGTACCTTTCGGTCACTTGACCATGTCAAATCACCACAATGGTCATGACCGAAAAGTACCTCACATAAGGTAAAAATTAATTACACTTGATGATGGAATAATTTTTTACAATAACATAACTCACTCTCTCTCTAATAAATAAATAAATATATATTTAATAAATAAATAAAATAAGTATTTAAATTCCTGTTTTTAGGTAATTATATCCTTATTAACATCAAGGCATCTTTAAACCATCGTAAATTAGCATTATCAACAACCAGCAACATCAACACCTACAGCATCAACGCAATCATCACCATCAATTGCAAGCTGCGTCTTTGTTACATAAATAAGGTAAATTTTCTTTGCATTTTTAGTTTTTAAAACTGTCTTTTGCAAGGAACAGGAAATTTACGAATGTGACTATAAGGTATAGAATATTGTAAATAGGCGGAATGTATTTTATGTCTACTTTCCCTAGCATTGCCGTTATGTTTTTTGCAGGTGAGATTTGTATAGTTGAGTTTTGTACAAAATCTCTGTATCTGTTTATTTACAGACAGTTTTGTTGAATATATTCTGACATGTTATAAATATTGGTTTTAAAGACGAAATCCATTTCAACTGTTCATTAGATATTGTTTCGTAGTTATTTTTCAACTGAACTGATTGAGATTTAACTGTCAAAAGAATTTAACTGTACACTGTTTTGTGATAGAATTGGAAGGAGCAGGCATTCTGGTGTCGTTGCGTTTTGAAACATTGTTTAAACTGGTAGCAAACACATTAAAATAAAACTTCATTCAATTAATTTAGTTACTGACGTAAGTTACCTCATATTACTTGCACACTATAAGTTCCGCTCTGAGTTGGCTGCGCACTAGCCAGTTTGCTTACGACTCTCCCCCTCTTCCCGCAGTGGATTCAGACTGTGCTGCCTTTCCAACATTAGCAAAACTTGTATAGCTGTATGTTTTGAAGTTCCACTTCATTAAACTTCGGTCTGTATGTATGTGATTTCTACACAGAATGAATAACGGTGTTTTTGCAGAATAACAGAAAACCAATGTTTGCAAAACTGCATTGATTGTGTTACCCCTCTCACCCTCACAAGGCATCACTTGTCATTCAAGGCCAGAGCAGAACTTATAGTGAACCAGTAATAACTGGAAGATTGAGTGTTATAGTAAATAAATACATTTCTATTTTCTATTTGAGTATTATTTAAAAGTTTTATTTTGTTGTGTTTGGTTAATTTATAGTCCACAGTTGCTCAAGAGAATTATTAATTAACTGATAGTGAATTAAATATTTTTTTAATATTGTAAAAAAATTTCTCTTATTCTAATATTTGCTGTTAATATCAACCTGTCGTGTTTTAATATCAACCTGACGTATTGACCACATCTCTTTTATGTCTTTAGTTGTCACACCTTCTTCAAAATCCTTTTTATTTTATTTTTCTAATTGTTTAAAATAAAGTTAGGGAAATTTCCTAAACTAGAAAAACAACGCAATTAAAGAGCAGGAAGTACAAAACTATTAATATATTACTCTTATTTGTAATAGCAGTTGTTTAAATAAATTATTGTATATTAAAGTATTGATTTTGCAGTTTTTTTAAACATTTTTGTCATCAGATCACTAGAATGTTCCTTTCCCTTTTTGGTAATCCTGAATATTTTTATTGTTGTATTAAATGAACCTCTGATCATTAACACACTATCTTAGTTATGTCTATTATCCAACAACCTTATCTTAATTCATTGATACATTTCCTTATGTTATTGCTGCGCTAAACTGGCTTGCAATTATTACTTCTAATTCCTGATCCCTTCGAATCCACGTCTTTCCGTAATCAGTTCCCAAAATCTCACTTCATATCTGTAGTTTAAACGTTGTTTTCAACTAAATTTGTTTTCCAGGTTGACAGCACTGCTAAGGGTTACTTCATCTTCACTGCTGTAATTTTTCAACATTATAGAAAACAAAATTATATTTGTGAAATGAAGTTTTACTGGATTATGCAAATATAACTTTAATTTCAGCTGTACGAAATGTTTTTATTTCAAATACTTTGCCTTTCCATCCTTGTAGAATTCCTTTTTCTCTTGATTTCATTTGCAATTTTTTCTTAGCAAAGGCAGAGATTTTCTTAGCAAAGATTTAAAATTGATTTTTTTTAAATATCTGTAACAGTCAAGTAAACTTGTGTCTGCTTATCTAGTAATATTCTATTGACTTAATAGAATTCAATTAAAAATTTAATGTTCATTTACAGAACCTTGTAAGAGACACAGATACAAATCTATAGCTGTTCTCAGATGTAGATGTTTATTATCTACGTCATAATTATTTCTAAACACTAATTTCTCATTTTGTTCAATTGATGTTACTGTACAATATACAAGTAAAATAAATTGTTGAAAATTTTAAAATTTTGGTAGAAATCATTTTAAATACAACCTTGTTAGATTTGATGTAGGGTCTGGAATATTGTGTAAGACAAAATTTGTTGATCTGTGAAGGCAATTTTTACTTTAATATGATGTGAATCTAATACAGATTGTAAATTTGCATTTGTTTTTTTTTCTATAAACATAATGAGGTTTTGATGTTGTAACAAGCATAATTGCTTAGGCCAAAGCTATTTTAGTTACACATTGCCTAGTTGTGTCAGCATACTTTATTTGGTTTATCAATTAATAGGGGCATTTTGATTTTGTACAGTGTTCTATGTATATAATATAGATAAGGCATGTACAATTTTATGTTGTCAAAGTAATTTTCTTTCACGTCTGGATCTTCATTGTTTTTGTACATTTCTTATGATTCTGATAGATAGGACTAACCACCCATGTAATGTGTTGGCTTGATCGTCCGAATAATTCTATTAAAACCACAAAAGTAATGTAACAGGATAATAAGAAGATTAGGCCATAGTTTAATTATTCAGACACAATATAATAGTGTTCATTTTAATCATTTGACTAAAACTTATTAACTTGCCTAATGGTATAACACTTAAATTTAACATTGAAATGTAGATGTTTAGCCTGCAGATTTAGCATTGACGTATGGTCCTTGACATTTAGCACCTACATGTAGTCCTGAGGTTTGGACACAAACACACTACCAGTGCAATCAGAGACCTTGATACTGTGACTAAATAAAAGATTACTACATTATTAAAAACGTAGTTTTGTAAAGATATGGTTTTACCTGTTAATACAAACATTCAAATCGTTAATAAGTTGATACTGGGAACTGTATTTCAAAACACTTGAAAGACTTAACTAACTTAATTACATGCTCTCATTTTCAAGCTTATTTTGAGATTGGCAGCTTCTTGTAGTTGGTAGTTATAAGGTAATTCCATCGTACAGTCATTTGGTATAAACTACTCTGTTATTTTCGGTTTTCCTGAACTGTGGGAAAGTTTTGGTCTGTCTTGGGGGTTAATTTTGTCTATTAATAATAGACAAATAATTTTATGTATATACATTTATAAACATAGTCGAACTCTTATTTTAAGGTGTTTTACAAAATTTTCTATTGAACATAATTTTTAACAAGATTTTACTGCTGAAATAATTTACTGTACTATTTGAAAAACAGTTACGAACATCTTAGCATTCCATGGATTCACCCATGTGGCATAGGAAGTACCCACGGGACTTGGGATTCCAGGTGTAAGTTTAAGAGACCTCTTTGTGATTATCATCGACACGCCTTTACTACTCATGTTACCCCCTCTACCTAGCCAAATGTCATAGAAGCCTGCTAATGCAGTTTTAGATACTTGTTCTAAAGTAGAACTTACTGCAGTTCTCGACAGCCCAAAATAAGATTCTGTGTAACAAAATAATAAAAAATATATAACATTTTTCCTTTTCAAGAATTCTTGGAGCTACATGCGAAAATAATGATCAGTTATTTAGGTAATAAAAGTAAAATTGACAAAACAAGATGGAACAATGCAGTAATTAATTTTGAAAGAGCTTTGGCTAGTCATTCGTTCCTTTGCTCTTCGGCCCAGGCTGGTAATATCTGAACATATAGTTCTTGTAAGTGTTTCAGGCAACAACAAATTTTGGCATGCAAATGCCAAAACGCATGATTTACATAAAACTTGGAACAAGAAATGCATTTCAGCTTCTATGAAATTATGTCAGAAACTGTAATTGCTTCAATGTGGTATTAAGGGCAAATTTTAAACGAAATAGATAGTGGTCATAAAAAAGATAACAATTTTCCAACTATTGTATCTAGCAGTTTACCAACAATTTTGAAAGATAATATCTTCTTTCCACCAAACATGACAAAACTTCAATCAAATAACCTGTGAATAATAAAAATAAAACATCAAAGCATACTACCAGAAACATATATGAATAAAAACCTTATTGGCAGTAGAAGAGAATGACCCATTAAAAGCTCAAGTAACTCTTTGAGTCTGTGCCTCAGACATTGATAATGTTTGAAAACATGATGCTTCCTAGGCTTCTGTCCAGAACTCTTTCAAAAAAGCTGGATTTTCATCAGAACTTGACTACATAATGAAGAAACGAAACTGGGATTCATTTTTAATAGAACGGAGTATTTGACAACGATCTGGAGACAGATTATGTCAACGGGGACAGTAACATACTAATTTATGTTTCTGACAAGAAAATGTGAGGAACAAAGAATATGAAGAAGACCAGATCAGAATCTGTCAGACAATTCAAACTATAATTTGTATTTCAATTCATGCCAGGAAATAATTTTTTCTATTAAAAAGCAGTATGTAGTATCAGTATAGTTATCCAAAATATGAATAGTGGAATAAAGGGATTTCACTGAATAAATACAAATATGGTAGACCTATTTTTTTTTCTGCTCTCAATCTAGATAAGGTTTTCCATGCGAATATAAAGATTATTCTATTTTACACAATTTTTAAAAAAGATTTATCAATTTTGTAATAGAGGTTGGATTGTGTGTATGTATTTCAATTAAGTAATCACAGGCACTTTTATTGCAACCTTATTACTCAATTTTACAGTTCAGATTTAAAACACTTTTGGTATTAACTTGGGAAACAAACCATTACTTACTGATATTTTCAGCAGACGTGTTTCACACTAGGTCAGCGCATTAGTCAATGCTGTGAGTTACGGACAAGACTGTTGCTCAGGTGTGTTGTGTTAGTGTGAGTCTGGGGTGTATTGGTGTTCTGTGGTGTGTTATTGTTCAGAGTAGTTGTTAATTATGTGTTCACCGATATTATATGTGAGTGTGTTTTGTCGTTTAGAATGTGCTGCGGATAGTATTTGTGGTGTTTGTATATCTTGTAGTTTTCTGTTGTGTATAGTTTTGATGTAGTGTAGGATTTTTAGATTGGTGTCTATATTAGTCTGTGAGTGAAGTGTGTTTTGTATGTGTAAGGAGAAATTTGATTTGGGTTATTTTTTTTATTTCTGCTATATGTTCATTGTATCTCGTAAATGTTCCCCCTATTTGTCCTATGTAAAAGCTGGGCCAGTTGTTGCATGTAATCTTGTTTACTCATGCCTGCCGTGTTTATTCTGATGTATTTTTCAACTGTGTAAATGTTTTTTAATTGTGTTGGATGTTTTTAATGCTTCTTTGTATTTAAGTTTGCGAGGGAAACTACAAGACATACAAATACTATTCACAACACATTTTAAACGACAAAACACACTCACAATTAAATACAATATTTGAACACATAACTAACAATTACTCTATGAACAAGACTCACACTGAGCAACACTCTTGTCCGTGACTCACAGCATTGAATAATATGCTAATCTAGTGTGAAATGCGTCTGCTGAAAATATCAGTAATTAGTGGTTTTTTTGCCATGTTCATACAAAAAGTGTAATTATAGAGAAACCTCAAGATGTACAACACAAATATTGCAAGTTAGAAATAAAAGTTTTCTGTCAACTAACAAAGTCTAAAACACAAAACCTAGTAAAAAAAACAGCTGATATTGGATGTCAAGTCAATTGAATAATACATGTGGACTTCTTTAAGTTCATTCACTTGAATAGGTCTAAGAAACTGTAGACCAGTTCTAGATGTGTTGAAATTGCCAAGTTTTACACAACCATCTGAGTGTGTTGCAAGTTGTTGTGTGCGGAAGTGTTCCAGCAGTGCGGAAGTGTGTGACAGGTCAAGGGTTGCATGAAACAAATTATTTAGGAATGTGGAAAATAATTTTATTGAAAATACTATCATCTCCCACCATGTTCATTAATTTTAACATTTAGGTCAAAGCATTCTGAGGACAGTAGAACTACACCCATCCTCTAATCCAATACACAAACCTAGTTTTACAAATTTCAAGTACAAACTAGTTTATATTTATATAAACTTTAATTTTAGAATGTAAACTTTCCAAGCGGCAATGATTTGTCTTGCGTAAGGCACTATTTGAGATATTTTGGTCTAGATAGGAGACTGACAAACTTACCTTGATGATGGTCCAGGCTGTAATTTCAAAGTAGATACACATGAGCAGTAAAATAATGATACATTTCTTTTTCAGTCAGAGAGAGTGAAGCGAGTAACAATGTTTATAGAATCATAGATATCTAGATGTATAGTTTAAAAAGGTGTAAAGTTATATGTATTGATGGTTATATCTTGGATATTATTAAGTTCCTTCTATTAGCTCACACTCTCCTTTTTGTTAATAAAATACGTTTTTATTCATCTATCAAGTTCAAATATTCTTTTTAAACCTATAATGGATGAAAATTGATCTTAATAAAGTTTTTTCAATAATAATCAATAACAGTGTTAATATTTATTTAATAATTAAATTATACAAATTTGGGGGAGGGGGGGTTCGAACTGTGAATCTTCTAGTTCAAAGTTTAGTATGCTTTGGGATTGCTTCAACTTTCCAATATCAAGAAATCAATTTCTCAAAGACATGAATGTCCCCCCCCCCATCTGGTTGTCATCGAAAAATTCCACTGTACAATCTTAAACTGTTGCCATGGTTACCACAAAATATCATAAATAGTGCTGTAAGGTTAAAAATGAATGAAACGAATAAAATAAACAAACAAACTGGAAATAATGATAATATTTTTTCTTTCATAACTAAAGTAGGAAGTTACTCTGAAAAAATGTTTATTGTACTTGTTTTTTTAATACAAATTAAGGTCCATCAGAAAGAAGGCGAATGGAGTTATCTAGTGTTGACTTTAGGTTAAAGGTATTGATGCTAGAGGGTTCTTTAAACTTGGTGTATCATTAGTATAGCTCCCATCTTCTCAGTTCTGAGGGATAGCAAACAGGAGAGAGGGGCACTTAAATTATTTTTGTGGTATAACAATCATTGAGAAACTTCATGTTGTGACTAGCAGCACATTGAACAGTTGAACATTAATTCATGATTCTAATTACTTGTCTGTCTCCATTCATTCTGATATCTAGACCATCCGTGATTACAATATAATGTGCTAAGCAAAATTTACATTGCAGCTGGTATACAAGTGTGATAACACTGAATCTTGAAAACCATTTTGGTTAATAGGCTAGACTATGGAATTTTATAGCATTGTTTTTATTATACACTATGCGCCAAAATATACAGTACTAAAACAGTTGTAAGATTTTATTTTATTCACATAGTTACAAACATATACAAGTAAAAAGAAGCTAGATTGGTTAGACTCGGCTATACATATGTTCTATATGATTTCTGTTCAATTTGAGCCAACACTCGCACCGTTCTTGAAGGTTTTACATCATTTTGGTGAAGAGGGGTTGTTTCATGCTCGTTATACATACGGTTATTTTTTCCTGTAGTTGGACGATGGTGGTTGGTGGGTCGTCATGTAAAATCTTCTTCATCATTCCCCAGATGTAGGCATCAGGTAGTGTAAGATTGGGCTGCTGGCTGGGTAAGGAAAGTTTGTTCTAAGGTATAAGAGGTTGTCAAAAGTTTCTTGAAGGAAAACAATGTTGTCTAAAGCTGTGTCACAATAGTTGTGCTATTTTGCTGGAACCATTGTGAACGAAAAGGCAGGTTTCAGACAACAAAATCTTCTGAGGTCTCCTATAAACCAACCAATATTTAACAATATTTAAATTTTTTATAATCTTAGGTTCTTTAATTTTAGATAATTATAATCACAATTAGTTTTAAACATTTATTTTGTTTTATTTTGATTAGTTTTATGTAATATTTATTTTAAAAACTTATTATTTAAAATAACTTTAGTTAGGCGATGATAACCTTGATAGGTTTTTCGCCTGGAAAAAAAAAAAATATAAACCAACCAAGAATGACTATATACCTGAGAGAACCAATTACAGATAATTCAGTTTCAGTACTGTTTAATTCCCTGTGCATATGGTAATTTTCTCTGAAGATGATTGCTTTTCCGTTGAATCTCCATAAAGATTTAAATAAGAAATATTATGTTTGGTGAAGAGGTTTTATTTATTTAAATTGAAAATTATGCCACAGTTGCTTCAAGATGGTATTTTCCTCATGCCAGCCAACTTCGTTGTGTGTTTTTTCATATTGCATTTCATTGTATAAGAGGAAGTTCTTGGTATGGAAATAAATATTAATACAATTAAAAACTTTGTTAATAATTTAATATTCATTATGATTCTGATTAGTGAGAAGCAGGACAGATTTAAAAAATTTAAATGATGATCTTTCAATACTGATCAAATTGCAATCTCTTAATCATTTGAATCTACAGCATTGACTTTAAAAAGGGGACTTCAGTTTCATTTTTATTACCATGTAAAATGTTTTTAAAATTTGGAAATGGCTGCCATTTTACAATACGTTGACAAACTTTAAAATTTATAATGGAAACTCTATTGTTATTTTGGTTTATTTTTTTTTTTACAATTCAAAACATTCTTATTCTTAAAGCTTTTTAAAAAAATGTAAAGAATAAAAATGTTTAAAATCAGTTAAAAACCAAAACTGATAAACAAATTAACCATTTCCCTCATAAATTTATAATGTAGAAAATGTCACGATTTTTTCAAAATTAAAAAAAAATTTAAATTGAAAGGGAAATCCTCCATTCAAACTATACTGTAAAATCAAGAATTTTGTTAGATCCCAATGGAGGTATACTTACAAAGATCAGCCCATATATTAACAATTTTACATTTTTTATTTAATGAAAGCTATTTGTGTAAAATTTATGTTTGTTGATTCCGTCTATGTAAGCTATTAGTTTCCACTAAAAAAACTTGTAAATATTTTACAACTTGCCTATAGTAGCAGTTACTTGTCACAACCTAAGATACAGTCTGAGTTGACAATGGGACACATTTCCCGAAACGGCTGTCCTCAACAAATATAAGTAATTGCTACTATAGGCAAGTTGTAAACTATTTACAAGTGTTTCAGTAAAATTTATATTTATTTAATTTTTGAGAACCAAATTATTAGATTTAAAAAATTACACACAAGCTGTATCCAACTCGTGAAATAGTACCAAGTTTCTGATGAGAATCTAGTTGGAAGCAGAGTCTGCCCAAATCTCTGTATCTTACTCTTTAATTCCCGAAGTTGAATGTTGCTTTAGTATCAGGGAATTGAAACAGGTCTGGTCCCACCCTGTTGATGTCCTTGATAGTCTCCATAATAACAATTAGGTTGATATATAATGTTGAGTTTTTTAAATTGTATTGTATTTTTCCTTTTACAACAAACAAAAATGCTGGTTATTTATAGATACTGTCCAATGTTTAGTAATCATTTGAATATGAAGAATAAATTTTACTACCATGCCTGTAATACTTTATAGAACTTACGATTTCTGAATATTGTTTAAATGTTTTATAAATTTTGTGGATAACAGTGTTAGATTATCTTAAGTGTATTTTAAAGTTTTGCAAATTAAAAATAAGAACAATTTGCTCAGCTTGTCATGATGTACACAATTTTTTTCGCAGACCAATGCTGCATCTATGGAGGTAGATATTGACTTAGCCCTATATGGATCTTTGATTCATTTTAGACACACTTTTGTAAGCAACAGGTTGTATACAAAGAGCTACAATATGTTTCTTCTAAGCATTCCTATAAATAAAAGTAGAACACAACTTTAAATTTCTACTAACTAATAAAATTGTCTAGACTTTCTATTTTCCTAATAGGCTAGTTAAATCACCCACACTCAACCTTGTTATATAGACTGAACATTTATTTAAATATTAGGTTTGTAAATATTTTAGAACGTAATTATTCAACTGAGAAAATAATGATAGATTCAATAGTGTCAGCTCCCAACCTTTAAAATTGTCAGAGTTTTAAAAATCACAAAAATACTTGCAGTTTTTGTGTTGTACATATTGAGATTTTTAAAATTATTTTTATTAATATCACTTGGCAATAAACCTGATCAACAGTCTTGACTGGGACTCAGCATGAACAATGCACTGATCTAGTGCAAAACGTGACTACTGAAAAATATCAGTAAGTAGTTTCGTCTTTTTCCCAAGTGATATTAATAGAAATAATTCATAGAAAAGTCTAATAAAAACAGATCTATTATAGCTGTTGCCGCCTCTCTGTCCCCAATTTCATCAGTCACACGTTAATGCCTCTTCTAAGTTTCTTTAGTGATTGCTTTGTCAATGCCATTGCGCCAACTTCTTTGTGTCAGTCCTCTTTTTCCTTTCTCAGGGGGAATCCATTCTAGTACCTTTCGGGGCCACCTATCTTCTGCCATCCTCTTTACATGTCCAAACCATGCCAATTGCCTTATTTCTATTTCCTTCTTTACATGTTTATCAATTTTAGTTAATTTCTGATCCTTTTAAGTCTCGATTTCCTGCAACTCCATCATGAATAGTCTATTTTCATGGTCATTAGTTTGTTATTATTAGCTTTGGTAACATCCCTTACCTCTGAAGCGTAGAGTGTAATACTCTGAATAATACCTTTATATTTTATAACAAAGAACCTGTGTTTCTTTGTTTCTTTCGTGATTTGTCTTTTGCCAGAGAAGAGAGTTTATTGTTCATGTCACTGTTCTGCCTCTGTTTATTCTTTCCCTGATTTCATTCTCACTATCACCTTTCTTATTAAAGATCCCCCCCCCCCCATTAGATATTTACATGTTTGTAACCCCCTTGATGTCGCTGTTTTCTAAGCTAAGGTTTAGAAATATAACAATTTTAAGCTGTAAATAACGACTACTCACTTTAAAAAAACAAATTTTGAAGAAAAGCTCAGAGAAGTCCTTATGAAATTGCCAACAGACATGAAATAATTTGGGGTGGAGATGCCGCAGTAGGGGAAGAAGCAGATAATAGAGTAATAGGTATACATGGAAGAGGATATAGCGAATGACAACGAAGAACAACTCATAAATATAACTTAAAGATTCTGAATGCTTTCTTTGCCCACAAGAATATACATAAGTATGCTTGGTATCGACAAACAAGAGGTCTAAACACCATCATAGAGAACCTCATATTAAAACAACAAACTAAGCTGAGAATACAAGACATAAAGGTGCAAAGTTTGCCTCAGATTATTAATTAGTAGGATATATATATATATATATATATATATATATATATATATATATATATATAAAACAAAAGTCAAAATACAAATACAAGAATTATATTCAACATATATTCAACAAATACAATACAATGAATTGTAAATTCAAATATAATTCTTGTATTTGTATTTTGACTTTTGTTTTTTATTAATACACAAGAAAACATATTGCGATATATATAAGTTACGTTTTATATTAAGCAAGAAAGGTTTTTAAAAATGATTTTATTTTTACAAACCTTTGTTAATTACGAAACATTTAATTTAGAAATGGTTACAATAATTTTAGCTTAATAAAAACAAATACAATTGATATGCACTCAATCGGAGTGGAAAACGTCTGTGCGATACAGAGGCGACTTACACACTGCCGGGGCTCTGTTCTCACCACCTATATAATACTAAAGCTGCGTAAGCAGGAATTTTCCTAGCACGCATTTAATTATGAAATGTTCACATAAAATGTTTATATAACTTATATATATATATATATATATATATATATATATATATATATATAATGAATCTTCCTAAGCTGTATTTGAAACAGCTTAAAAACCTGGCTTTTAAAATCTCAAAAATAAACATGCATATACTGTTTTTAGAAGCATGTCTAAATCTAGGCATTACAGCAAAGGGTTTATAATCACTCATATGCTCATGGAAACAATATATATATATCTTTAATCTGTGCATCTGTGACATCTGATTTCTACTCTACACAATCTGTGATTACAATTTATATTTATTTTATTTCATTCTCTCATATTTCTTTTTGTGTTTTCTCTTCGATTGACAAAGACCACTATGTGGTTGAAATATATCATTGTTTAAGTGCTTTTATGTGTTTCTATTTCAAGACTACAGAGTGGACTCTTACCAAGGTAAGTCTGTCAGTCTCCTAGTCCAAAAAATCTAAATAATCTTTACCAACCAAAACTAACCTAAATATATATATATATATATATATATATATATATATATATATATATATATATATATATATATATATGCATACACACACACAGGGTGTTTCAGGATAAATATGTCACCTGTACAGGATTATTCCTCTCATCAAAAAAATGAAAAAAGTTCATATAAACATTGGTTCAGAAATGCTTCATTGTCGAGTTATACAGGGTCAAAGTTTGCACTTAAAATTCAGCTCCCTCAGTGTAATTAACTCTCACTGAAATTTTTATTGCATTAATTTAGTTTGTTAATTATATAAGTCTTATGTAAAATAAGCTGACAAATCGTATAAAACCTGTCCCAGAACTCAAACTCCAATAGCATATGAGAAAATTGGGGTGAAGAAAAAAAGGTTAGCGAAGAAAACACACTTGTTTGCATTTCGGCTACAATAACTTCATTGAATTACCTATAAACAAAAATAATGTTCAATAAAATTTGTAGGGAATTTTATTCTCAAAGAATAATGTTATAAAGTCAATTAAAACAGAATAGTTTTCTTTTAAATTGAATTATATTGGCTACTTCGTTAGCATTGCGTGATTTTCATAATTTTTAGTTTTGTGTGTTCCTTAGTAAAATTGAAGTTAAAAGCGTAAGTTAATTTCATTGAGGGAGCTGAATTTTAAGTGAATTCTTTGACCCTGTATAACTCAACAGCGAAGCATTCCCAGGCCCACGTTTATATGAAAATTTTCCATTATTTTGGTGAGAGGAATAAGCTTGAGCAGTATGGGAGATTCCTCCTGAAACACCCTGCATATGTACCTTTTGTAGACAGGGAGTAAGAGGAAATAAACAAAAAAAAAGTTTAAAAATTAGGCTTAGGAAAGAAAAGCTTTTCAATTAAACATATTATTTTAATATCATAATAACAAATAGAATCAAATAAATGAAATAACATAACAATTTAATAGTGACAAATAGGTAAGTTTCATTATGTACATTAAATTTTAAAAATAGTGAGGTGAAATTTAGTATATTTTCTTATGTGCTACTTAAATGAATGCCACATCATTTTTTAGCTTGAGAACTGCAAGTCTTATACGGAAACATTTTTCTTTTGTTTCAGGTTTTTATAGTCTGAAGCCCAGAGCTTGCAGACAACAGGTCAGTGTTAGCTTAAGCCCGTGTCCATAAACAAAATTACACAAGATGAAGTTTCGTGTTTCGGTATATTTTTTTTCGCAGAAATCGTTACAAGGGGGTATGCAGTCGTGCTTAAATTTATATGCATGTTAGCAAATAGTAGACATGTCAGTTAACCTGTGTATCCATCACCATCTTTGAGTTTCTTTCCTTTTTTAAAGTTGGCTAAAGCCAAAAAGGTTTTAACTTAAATAATTAAAATACTCCAGATAGCAGGGTGGTTTTATCATGGGCCTTGTTTGGCTTATATGTACTTTTTCTTTCAGGTACCTTGTTTTGTGTTTTCAGAAGTTATTTTTTATATTTCAGGTATTTATTTTTTAATTTCAGATCCGGAGAAGCCCACCCCTCAGTTAGTGTTAAGTTAGTTTTAAATTACCACCCTGCCTCTGATTCTCAGTTAGGCAAAGATGTGATGGATTTCCCTGAAATCTAATGGAATTCACTTTCGTTTTCTGCTAACACACGCCTTTAAAAGGTATCAGTCTCTCTATCCTACCCACCTCTCTCCCTGTTCTATTTCATTATATTTCTTAAATTTGTTCCCTGTGAATATTATATATTAAAATTTGGCCTTACAGTATTTAATAATTAATTTTACAGCACAAATAAAAATAAAACTTATGAAGTTTTCAATTGTTTATAAAAAATTTGAAACAATTAGTTTCCCATAGAAATATTAAATTTGTTTTACTTTATTGAAAATTTAGTAAAAAAAATTGACACGTTATTTCTAAATTTAATACTAGTGTAATTAAATTTGAAATTTGTTATAAAACATAAACATCAATAAATTTAAAACTACACAAGTATGAATTGATAATATTATATAAAAACTTATTCATAACTTAATTGTAAAAATTAAATTTAATATTTTTTATAAAACATAAATATCAATAAATTTAAAACATTTTTTCATAAATTAATTTTAAAATTCAAAGAAATTCTCAGAAAATATATTTTTTATACACTGCAGTAGAAATATATAGCAATACAAAATATTGGTTAAAATGCTGGTTTAAATATTCGTTGTTTTCGTTGAACTCTGACTGGACTCTGACAAGACTTGATGACTTTTATGTTGTGGGTAATAAGGTTTAGGTAATACGGGTAGGAGCTATGGGAATGATAGTATTGTATTGTTTAGTAGGGCAAAACTTAAAAGCAAATCTCCTTTATGATCTTGTTTATATAGCAAGGCAATGTTGGGATGCTTTTATGTTTGTACACCATTCTGTAGGTAAGAGTAGGTTATTTTAGGTTTGATCTGATAGGCTTGGCTTATTTAGGCAGGGATTGTTTTAGCTATATTATTGTATGCTATATATATTTTACAAGGACAAATAATACTGTTTACGTTTTAAAAGACCTGCTTTTAGTTTTTACCGCAATTTAGTTTATCCATTTATTAAAAAAAAAACAACTACTAATATTATTTGATCCCATGTTCAAACTTAAGTTACTAATTTAACTTGTTATTAACTTTATTAAAGTTACATTAAAGTATACAAGTAAAAATCACAGATACTCACTCACACATAAATAAATATTTTATCAGATATTGTTTTTCCTGAAGATGGTAATTCTTATTAGCAAAACGCTATGAAAATAAATAAATTAAAACTATTTCTTAAATTTGAAATATTTTTATTCATTAGTTATATACATAAATTAAATGTGTGTAAAATAAAATTCTCTAGAATGTAAAATCAAAAACTTGTACAACTAACAAGTTTAAATAAAGTTAAACAATTTTTAATCAAATGTTTACTGAAGAGTGGAAAAAATTTTAAATACAAGATAAATTGAAGTGATTTAAAAATGAATACAGAAACTCCTGCAGGGTTAGCTGTCATGTCATTAGAATAAACTTTAGTTTTAAGTCTTGCTACCATTTCACAAACAATAAACTATATAGATTTTTTGTAAAACTGGACCAAAAAATCAGTAAAAAACATAGTTATACATATTATAAATTTTGTATGCCTTTGGATTTACTAGCATAAAACCATACATTTATTTATAAAAAAGCTTAGGTAGTTTTAGGGAAAAATATTTATTCCCTTAGATAGTTTTAGGGCAAGAAAATAATGTGTTCTGGATCAGGATTCACTAGCATAAAACTATAAAACATTTATTTTAAAAAAGCTTAGGTAGTTTTAGGAAAGTGTTCTTATTTCTTAGGTAGTTTTAGGTAAAAGTTTTATTTCCTTAAGGTAGTTTTAGGAACAGAAAATAGTGGGTTCTGGATCAGGATTCACTAGCATAAAACTATATAATATTAATTTTAAACATTTTTAGGTAGTTTTAGGAGGGAGTTTTTATTTCCATATGTAGCTTTAGGTAAAGAAAATAGTGTGTTCTAGATCAGGATTCACTAGCATAAATCTAAATAATAATTACTTTAAAAACGTTTAGGTAGTATTAGGAAAATGTTCTTATTTCTTAGGTGGTTTTAGGTAAAAGGTTTTATTTCCTTAGGTAGTTTTAGGGAAAGAAAATAGTGGGTTCTGGATCAGGATTCACTAGCATAAAACTATATAACATTTATTTTAAACATTTTTATGTAGTTTTAGGGAAAAGTTTGTATTTCCTTAGGTAGTTTTAGGGAAAGAAACTAGTGTGTTCTGGATCAGGATTCACTAGCATAAAACTATATAACATTTATTTTAAACATTTTTATGTAGTTTTAGGGAAAAGTTTGTATTTCCTTAGGTAGTTTTAGGGAAAGAAACTAGTGTGTTCTGGATCAGGATTCACTAGCATAAAACTATATAACATTTATTTTAAACATTTTTATGTAGTTTTAGGGAAAAGTTTGTATTTCCTTAGGTAGCTTTAGGGAAAGAAAATAGTGTGTTCTAGATCAGGATTCACTAGCATAAATCTAAATAATAATTACTTTAAAAACGTTTAGGTAGTATTAGGAAAATGTTCTTATTTCTTAGGTGGTTTTAGGTAAAAGGTTTTATTTCCTTAGGTAGTTTTAGGGAAAGAAAATTGTGGGTTCTGGATCAGGATTCACTAGCATAAAACTATATAACATTTATTTTAAACATTTTTATGTAGTTTTAGGGAAAAGTTTGTATTTCCTTAGGTAGCTTTAGGGAAAGAAAATTGTGGGTTCTGGATCAGGATTCACTAGCATATATCTATATAATAATTATTTTAAAAACGTTTAGGTAGCATTAGGAAAATGTTCTTATTTCTTTGGGAGTTTTAGGGAAAACTTTTATTTCTTTAAGGTAGCTTTAGGGAAAGAATATAGTGCGTTCTGGATCAGGATTCCCTAGCATAAATCTACATAATAATAATTTTAATCTTTTTTTGGTAGTTTTAGGGAAAAGAAATAGTGTGTTCTGGATCAGGATTCACTAGCATAAAACTATATAATATTAATTTTAAACATTTTTTGGTAGTTTTAGGAAAATGTTCTTATTTCTTAGGTAGTTTTAGGGAAAAGTTTGTATTTCCTTTGGTAGTTTTAGGGAAAGAAAAGAGTGTGTTCTGGATCAGGATTCACTAGCATAAATATATATATAATATTTATTTTAAAAACGTTTTAGGTAGTATTAGGAAAATGTTCTAATTTCTTTGGTAGTTTTAAGGAAAGAAAATAGTGTGTTCTGGATCAGGATTCACTAGCATAAATCTATATAATATTTATTTTAAACATTCTTAGGTAGTTTTAGGGAAAAGTTTGTATTTCGTTTGGTAGTTTTAGGGAAAGAAAATAGTGTGTTCTGGATCAGGATTCACTAGCATAAATCTGTATAATAATTATTTTAAAAACGTTTAGGTAGTATTAGGAAAATGTTCTTATTTCTTAGGGAGTTTTAGGGAAAAGTTTTTATTTCTTTATGGTAGCTTTAGGGAAAGAAAATAGTGTGTTCTGGATCAGGATTCACTAGCATAAAACTATATAATATTAATTTTAAACATTTTTAGGTAGTTTTAGGGAAGAGATTTTATTTCCATAGGTAGTTTTAGGTAAAGAAAATAGTGTGTTCTGGATCAGGATTCACTAGCATAAATCTATATAATAATTATTTTAAAAACGTTTAGGTAGTATTAGGAAAATGTTCTTATTTCTTAGGTAGTTTTAGGGAAAAGTTTGTATTTCCTTAGGTAGCTTTACGGAAAGAAAATAGTGGGTTCTGGATCAGGATTCACTAGCATAAATCTATATAATATTTAATTTAATCATTTTTAGGTAGTTTTAGAGAAAAGTTTGTATTTTCTTTGGTAGTTTTAGGGAAAGTAAATCGTGTGTTCTGGATCAGGATTCACTAGCATAAATCTATATAATAATTATTTTAAACATTTTTAGGTAGTTTTAGGGAAAGAAAATAGTGGGTTCTGGATCAGGATCCACTAGCATACAACTATATAACATTTATTTTAAACACTTTTAGGTAGTTTTAGGGAAAGAAAATAGTGGGTTCTGGATCAGGATTCACTAGCATAAATCTATATAATAATTATTTTAAACATTTTTAGGTAGTTTTAGGTAAAGAAAATAGTGGGTTCTGGATCAGGATTCACTAGCATAAATCTATATAATAATTATTTTAAACATTTTTAGGTAGTTTTAGGTAAAGAAAATAGTGGGTTCTGGATCAGGATTCACTAGCATAAATCTATATAATAATTATTTTAAACATTTTTAGGTAGTTTTAGGTAAAGAAAATAGTGGGTTCTGGATCAGGATTCACTAGCATAAATCTATATAATAATTATTTTAAACATTTTTAGGTAGTTTTAGGGAAGAGATTTTATTTCCATAGGTAGTTTTAGGTAAAGAAAATAGTGTGTTCTGGATCAGGATTCACTAGCATAAATCTATATAATAATTATTTTAAACATTTTTAGGTAGTTTTAGGGAAGAGATTTTATTTCCATAGGTAGTTTTAGGTAAAGAAAATAGTGGGTTCTGGATCAGGATTCACTAGCATAAATCTATATAATAATTATTTTAAACATTTTTAGGTAGTTTTAGGGAAGAGATTTTATTTCCATAGGTAGTTTTAGGTAAAGAAAATAGTGGGTTCTGGATCAGGATTCACTAGCATAAATCTATATAATAATTATTTTAAACATTTTTAGGTAGTTTTAGGGAAGAGATTTTATTTCCATAGGTAGTTTTAGGTAAAGAAAATAGTGGGTTCTGGATCAGGATTCACTAGCATAAATCTATATAATAATTATTTTAAACATTTTTAGGTAGTTTTAGGTAAAGAAAATAGTGGGTTCTGGATCAGGATTCACTAGCATAAATCTATATAATAATTATTTTAAACATTTTTAGGTAGTTTTAGGTAAAGAAAATAGTGGGTTCTGGATCAGGATTCACTAGCATAAATCTATATAATAATTATTTTAAACATTTTTAGGTAGTTTTAGGTAAAGAAAATAGTGGGTTCTGGATCAGGATTCACTAGCATAAATCTATATAATAATTATTTTAAACATTTTTAGGTAGTTTTAGGTAAAGAAAATAGTGGGTTCTGGATCAGGATTCACTAGCATAAATCTATATAATAATTATTATAAACATTTTTAGGTAGTTTTAGGTAAAGAAAATAGTGGGTTCTGGATCAGGATTCACTAGCATAAATCTATATAATAATTATTTTAAACATTTTTAGGTAGTTTTAGGTAAAGAAAATAGTGGGTTCTGGATCAGGATTCACTAGCATAAATCTATATAATAATTATTTTAAACATTTTTAGGTAGTTTTAGGTAAAGAAAATAGTGGGTTCTGGATCAGGATTCACTAGCATAAATCTATATAATAATTATTTTAAACATTTTTAGGTAGTTTTAGGTAAAGAAAATAGTGGGTTCTGGATCAGGATTCACTAGCATAAATCTATATAATAATTATTTTAAACATTTTTAGGTAGTTTTAGGGAAGAGATTTTATTTCCATAGGTAGTTTTAGGTAAAGAAAATAGTGTGTTCTGGATCAGGATTCACTAGCATAAATCTATATAATAATTATTTTAAACATTTTTAGGTAGTTTTAGGGAAGAGATTTTATTTCCATAGGTAGTTTTAGGTAAAGAAAATAGTGGGTTCTGGATCAGGATTCACTAGCATAAATCTATATAATAATTATTTTAAACATTTTTAGGTAGTTTTAGGGAAGAGATTTTATTTCCATAGGTAGTTTTAGGTAAAGAAAATAGTGGGTTCTGGATCAGGATTCACTAGCATAAATCTATATAATAATTATTTTAAACATTTTTAGGTAGTTTTAGGGAAGAGATTTTATTTCCATAGGTAGTTTTAGGTAAAGAAAATAGTGGGTTCTGGATCAGGATTCACTAGCATAAATCTATATAATAATTATTTTAAACATTTTTAGGTAGTTTTAGGTAAAGAAAATAGTGGGTTCTGGATCAGGATTCACTAGCATAAATCTATATAATAATTATTTTAAACATTTTTAGGTAGTTTTAGGTAAAGAAAATAGTGGGTTCTGGATCAGGATTCACTAGCATAAATCTATATAATAATTATTTTAAACATTTTTAGGTAGTTTTAGGGAAGAGATTTTATTTCCATAGGTAGTTTTAGGTAAAGAAAATAGTGGGTTCTGGATCAGGATTCACTAGCATAAATCTATATAATAATTATTTTAAACATTTTTAGGTAGTTTTAGGGAAGAGATTTTATTTCCATAGGTAGTTTTAGGTAAAGAAAATAGTGGGTTCTGGATCAGGATTCACTAGCATAAATCTATATAATAATTATTTTAAACATTTTTAGGTAGTTTTAGGGAAGAGATTTTATTTCCATAGGTAGTTTTAGGTAAAGAAAATAGTGGGTTCTGGATCAGGATTCACTAGCATAAATCTATATAATAATTATTTTAAACATTTTTAGGTAGTTTTAGGTAAAGAAAATAGTGTGTTCTGGATCAGGATTCACTAGCATAAATCTATATAATAATTATTTTAAAAACGTTTAGGTAGTATTAGGAAAATGTTCTTATTTCTTAGGTAGTTTTAGGGAAAAGTTTGTATTTCCTTAGGTAGCTTTACGGAAAGAAAATAGTGGGTTCTGGATCAGGATTCACTAGCATAAATCTATATAATATTTAATTTAATCATTTTTAGGTAGTTTTAGAGAAAAGTTTGTATTTTCTTTGGTAGTTTTAGGGAAAGTAAATCGTGTGTTCTGGATCAGGATTCACTAGCATAAATCTATATAATATTAATTTTAAACATTTTTAGGTAGTTTTAGGGAAGAGATTTTATTTCCATAGGTAGTTTTAGGTAAAGAAAATAGTGTGTTCTGGATCAGGATTCACTAGCATAAATCTATATAATAATTATTTTAAAAACGTTTAGGTAGTATTAGGAAAATGTTCTTATTTCTTAGGTAGTTTTAGGGAAAAGTTTGTATTTCCTTAGGTAGCTTTACGGAAAGAAAATAGTGGGTTCTGGATCAGGATTCACTAGCATAAATCTATATAATATTTAATTTAATCATTTTTAGGTAGTTTTAGAGAAAAGTTTGTATTTTCTTTGGTAGTTTTAGGGAAAGTAAATCGTGTGTTCTGGATCAGGATTCACTAGCATAAATCTATATAATAATTATTTTAAACATTTTTAGGTAGTTTTAGGGAAAGAAAATAGTGGGTTCTGGATCAGGATCCACTAGCATACAACTATATAACATTTATTTTAAACACTTTTAGGTAGTTTTAGGGAAAGAAAATAGTGGGTTCTGGATCAGGATTCACTAGCATAAATCTATATAATAATTATTTTAAACATTTTTAGGTAGTTTTAGGTAAAGAAAATAGTGGGTTCTGGATCAGGATTCACTAGCATAAATCTATATAATAATTATTTTAAACATTTTTAGGTAGTTTTAGGTAAAGAAAATAGTGGGTTCTGGATCAGGATTCACTAGCATAAATCTATATAATAATTATTTTAAACATTTTTAGGTAGTTTTAGGGAAAGAAAATTGTGGGTTCTGGATCAGGATCCACTAGCATACAACTATATAACAATTATTTTAAACACTTTTAGGTAGTTTTAGGGAAAAGTTTGTATTTCCTTAGGTAGCTTTCGGGAAAGAAAATAGTGTGTTCTAGATCAGGATCACTAGCATAAAACTATATAATATTAATTTTAAACATTTTTTGGTAGTTTTAGGAAAATGTTCTTATTTCTTAGGTAGTTTTAGGGAAAAGTTTGTATTTCCTTTGGTAGTTTTAGGGAAAGAAAATAGTGTGTTCTGGATCAGGATTCACTAGCATAAATCTGTATAATAATTATTTTAAAAACGTTTAGGTAGTATGAGGAAAATGTTCAAATTTCTTATGTAGCTTTAGGGAAAGAAAATAGTGTGTTCTGGATCAGGATTCACTAGCATAAATCTATATAATATTTATTTTAAAAACGTTTTAGGTAGTATTAGGAAAATGTTCTAATTTATTAGGTAGTTTTAGGGAAAGAAAATAGTGTGTTCTGGATCAGGATTCACTAGCATAAATCTATATAATATTTATTTTAAACATTCTTAGGTAGTTTTAGGGAAAAGTTTGTATTTCCTTAGGTAGCTTTAGGGAAAGAAAATAGTGTGTTCTGGATCAGGATTCACTAGCATAAATCTGTATAATAATTATTTTAAAAACGTTTAGGTAGTATGAGGAAAATGTTCAAATTTCTTATGTAGCTTTAGGGAAAGAAAATAGTGTGTTCTGGATCAGGATTCACTAGCATAAATCTATATAATATTTATTTTAAAAACGTTTTAGGTAGTATTAGGAAAATGTTCTAATTTATTAGGTAGTTTTAGGGAAAGAAAATAGTGTGTTCTGGATCAGGATTCACTAGCATAAATCTATATAATATTTATTTTAAACATTCTTAGGTAGTTTTAGGGAAAAGTTTGTATTTCGTTTGGTAGTTTTAGGGAAAGAAAATAGTGTGTTCTGGATCAGGATTCACTAGCATAAATCTATATAATATTTATTTTAAACATTCTTAGGTAGTTTTAGGGAAAAGTTTGTATTTCGTTTGGTAGTTTTAGGGAAAGAAAATAGTGTGTTCTGGATCAGGATTCACTAGCATAAATCTATATAATATTTATTTTAAACATTCTTAGGTAGTTTTAGGGAAAAGTTTGTATTTCGTTTGGTAGTTTTAGGGAAAGAAAATAGTGTGTTCTGGATCAGGATTCACTAGCATAAATCTGTATAATAATTATTTTAAAAACGTTTAGGTTGTATTAGGAAAATGTTCTTATTTCTTAGGTAGTTTTAGGTAAAAGATTTTATTTCCTCAGGTAGCTTTAGGTATAGAAAATAGTGTGTCCTGGATCAGGATTCACTAGCATAAATCTATATAATATTTATTTTAAAAACGTTTTAGGTAGTTTTAGGAAAATGTTCTAATTTATTAGGTAGTTTTAGGGAAAGAAAATAGTGTGTTCTGGATCAGGATTCACTAGCATAAATCTATATAATATTTATTTTAAACATTCTTAGGTAGTTTTAGGGAAAAGTTTGTATTTCGTTTGGTAGTTTTAGGGAAAGAAAATAGTGTGTTCTGGATCAGGATTCACTAGCATAAATCTGTATAATAATTATTTTAAAAACGTTTAGGTTGTATTAGGAAAATGTTCTTATTTCTTAGGTAGTTTTAGGTAAAAGATTTTATTTCCTCAGGTAGCTTTAGGGAAAGAAAATAGTGTGTTCTGGATCAGGATTCACTAGCATAAATCTATATAATAATTATTTTAAAAACGTTTAGGTAGTATTAGGAAAATGTTTTTATTTCTTAGGGAGTTTTAGGGAAAAGTTTTAATTTCTTTATGGTAGCTTTAGGGAAAGAAAATAGTGGGTTCTGGATCAGGATTCACTAGCATAAATCT
This sequence comes from Prosapia bicincta, assembly GCA_036971475.1. Classification (NCBI taxonomy): domain Eukaryota; kingdom Metazoa; phylum Arthropoda; class Insecta; order Hemiptera; family Cercopidae; genus Prosapia; species Prosapia bicincta. The sequence goes on from JBAIZL010000002.1 coordinate 200,998,209, forward strand.
ATATAATAATTATTTTAAAAACGTTTAGGTAGTATTAGGAAAATGTTTTTATTTCTTAGGGAGTTTTAGGGAAAAGTTTTAATTTCTTTATGGTAGCTTTAGGGAAAGAAAATAGTGTGTTCTGGATCAGGATTCACTAGCATAAATCTATATAATAATTATTTTAAAAACGTTTAGGTAGTATTAGGAAAATGTTTTTATTTCTTAGGGAGTTTTAGGGAAAAGTTTTAATTTCTTTATGGTAGCTTTAGGGAAAGAAAATAGTGGGTTCTGGATCAGGATTCACTAGCATAAATCTATATAATAATTAATTTAAACATTTTTAGGTAGTTTTAGGGAAAGAAAATAGTGGGTTCTGGATCAGGATTCACTAGCAGGGAACTATATAACATTTATTTTAAACATTTTTAGGTAGTTTTAGGAAAGAGTTTTTATTTCCTTAGGTAGCTTTAGGGAAAGAAAATAGTGTGTTCTAGATCAGGATTCACTAGCATAAATCTATATAATAATTATTTTAAACATTTTTAGGTAGTTTTAGGGAAAAGTTTGTATTTCCTTAGGTGGCTTTAGGGAAAGAAAATAGTGTGTTCTGGATCAGGATTCACTAGCATAAATCTATATAATAATTATTTTAAACATTTTTAGGTAGTTTTAGAGAAAAGTTTGTATTTCCTTAGGTGGCTTTAGGGAAAGAAAATAGTGTGTTCTGGATCAGGATTCACTAGCATAAATCTATATAATAATTATTTTAAAAACGTTTAGGTAGTATTAGGAAAATGTTTTTATTTCTTAGGGAGTTTTAGGGAAAAGTTTTAATTTCTTTATGGTAGCTTTAGGGAAAGAAAATAGTGGGTTCTGGATCAGGATTCACTAGCATAAATCTATATAATAATTAATTTAAACATTTTTAGGTAGTTTTAGGGAAAGAAAATAGTGGGTTCTGGATCAGGATTCACTAGCAGGGAACTATATAACATTTATTTTAAACATTTTTAGGTAGTTTTAGGAAAGAGTTTTTATTTCCTTAGGTAGCTTTAGGGAAAGAAAATAGTGTGTTCTAGATCAGGATTCACTAGCATAAATCTATATAATAATTATTTTAAACATTTTTAGGTAGTTTTAGGGAAAAGTTTGTATTTCCTTAGGTGGCTTTAGGGAAAGAAAATAGTGTGTTCTGGATCAGGATTCACTAGCATAAATCTATATAATAATTATTTTAAACATTTTTAGGTAGTTTTAGAGAAAAGTTTGTATTTCCTTAGGTGGCTTTAGGGAAAGAAAATAGTGTGTTCTGGATCAGGATTCACTAGCATATATCTATATAATAATTATTTTAAAAACGTTTAGGTAGTATTAGGAAAATGTTCTTATTTCTTAGGGAGTTTTAGGGAAAACTTTGTATATCTTTAAGATAGCTTTAGGGAAAGAATATAGTGGGTTCTGGATCAGGATTCACTAGCATAAATCTACATAATTATTTTAATCTTTTTTAGGTAGTTTTAGGGAAAGAAAATAGTGTGTTCTGGATCAGGATTCACTAGCATAAAACTATATAATATTAATTTTAAACATTTTTAGGTAGTTTTAGGGAAGAGTTTTTATTTCCATAGGTAGTTTTAGGTAAAGAAAATAGTGTGTTCCAGATCAGGATTCACTAGCATAAATCTATATAATAATTATTTTTAAAACGTTTATTTAGTATTAGGAAAATGTTCTTATTTCTTAGGTAGTTTTAGGGAACCTTGTTTATTTCTTTAAGGTAGCTTTAGGGAAAAATAGTGGGTTCTGGATCAGGATTCACTAGCATAAATCAATATAATAATTATTTTAAAAACGTTTAAGTAGTATTAGGAAAATGCTCTTATATCTTAGGTAGTTTTAGGGAAGAGTTTTTATTTCTTTAAGGTAGCTTTAGGGAAAGAAAATAGTGGGTTCTGGATCAGGATTCACTAGCATAAATCTATATAATTAAGTTTTTAAACATTTTTAGGTAATTTTATGGAAAGAAAATAGTGGGTTCTGGATCAGGATTCACTAGCACAGAACTGTATAACATTTATTTTAAACATTTTTAGGTAGTTTAAGGGAAGAGTTTTTATTTCTTTAAGGTAGCTTTAGGGAAAGAAAATAGTGGGTTTTGGATCAGGATTCACTAGCATAAAGTTATACAATAATTATTTTAAACATTTTGAGGTAGTTTTATGGAAAGAAAATAGTGGGTTCTGGATCAGGATTCACTAGCATAAAGTTATACAATAATTATTTTAAACATTTTTAGGTAGTTTTATGGAAAGAAAATAGTGGGTTCTAGATCAGGATTCACTAGCATAAATCTATATAATAATTATTTTAAACATTTTTAGGTAGGTTTAGGGAAAGAAAATAGTGGGTTCTGGATCAGGATTCACTAGCATAAATCTATATAATAATTATTTTAAACATTTTTAGGTAGTTTTAGGGAAAGAAAATAGTGGGTTCTGGATCAGGATTCACTAGCATAAATCTATATAATAATTATTCTAAACATTTTTAGGTAGGTTTAGGGAAAGAAAATAGTGGGTTCTAGATCAGGATTCACTAGCATAAATCTATATAATAATTATTTTAAACATTTTTAGGTAGTTTTAGGGAAAGAAAATAGTGGGTTCTGGATCAGGATTCACTAGCATAAATCTATATAATAATTATTTTAAACATTTTTAGGTAGGTTTAGGGAAAGAAAATAGTGGGTTCTGGATCAGGATTCACTAGCATAAATCTATATAATAATTATTTTAAACATTTTTAGGTAGTTTTAGGGAAAGAAAATAGTGGGTTCTGGATCAGGATTCACTAGCATAAATCTATATAATAAAATTTTTAAACATTTTTAGGTAGTTTTATGGAAAGAAAATAGTGGGTTCTGAATCAGGATTCACTAGCATAAATCTATATAATAATTATTTTAAACATTTTTAGGTAGTTTTAGGGAAAGAAAATAGTGGGTTCTGGATTAGGATTCACTACCTTATTTGAGTACTACAAAACATTCTTTAAAAAATGAATTACATCAATTAGTATACATTTTCAAACATAATAAATGATGTCTTATTTTAATATATATATATTTAGGAAAATATAATAAATAGAGGTCCATATAAAAGAATTTATTTAAAATTTACATTTATCTACTTTTAACAGCAAAATTTGTTAATTTTCAATCAACATGTTTTAACATGATTTTGCAACAACCACTCACTTTTGAATCAGTTACAACATTTTTGAAACTTATGAGTTTTGTTGTTTGTGAAATAAAGCAAGATAGTTTTAAAGCTTTATTTACCTAACTTGTACTTTCTCTTTCAGTACACCTACTCTTAGAGCTCAGTAGAAGGGTGAGTATAATCTTCTCTGAGCTATCATCACATACATACTAGAATAAGCAGAAGTTACTTCTGTGATGTCTAGCACCACTACACACACTTGACAAATAGCCAAGTGTTACAATCTGGATGCTTCTTCAAGCGTAAGTCCTCTTGTAAGGCTGCATTCAAGGTAAGGTGCTATAGATTTTGGGGGGTTGAATTTAGATAGAATCCGCGGCCCCTTTGTCATTTTATGACAACTATGTTAGGATGTTCTGTTTTATAATGTTTGTGTAGGATGTTTTTTGTTTCAGGTTTTTAGGTAATTCAATAAGTCAACAGAATACATGAATGATTTCTTCAAAATCTTCAATAAAAAGAGATTTGAGTCTCTCTACATCATCGAATGGGCTCTTTTAGTTTTAAGCAATTTTAGTTTTAGATATTTTTCTTATTATGAAGTAGGAAACTAGTTTTGTTCTTATGACATCAAAGAAGATTTGTTTGGAGAAGAGAAAGATTTGTTTGTTCTTTTTTGGATGAAAAAGAAGATTTGTAACTAGAGCAGATAGTGAAGAAATGTCCTGCAAAAAATAAATGTGAGTATGTGTATTGCTACTACCTGTTTTTAACATTTAGGTGTGTTTTTGACAATGCCATTACATAAGAGATGTTAAGTGTTGGTTCAATGATGTTAGGTAGCTCATATCAACCACCATTTATCAACCCTGTTATGATTTCTCTGATGTAATGGTTGTGTGTGTGTGTGTGTGTTTGAGGCATTTTTATTGACACCAGTAGAGTTAATTTTCATTTAAATTTTTCAAAAACAGCCTCAACACTCTTGCTTGGACGCTGCCATCTTGCTTGGACGCTGTCACAAAGGAAAGAATAAGAAGAGGAAGTTCTATATTAATGGGTATGTTATTTATTAAACAAAATCATTATTCCTCTATAGTGTTCGATTTTAAACAACCTATGACACTTACGTTGATTACTAAAATTTCTCCAGATGGCTTGTGACCTTCATTCAAAGTAAAACTTTTACAGATCAAATTGATTTTTTCAAAATTTCTGTCATGAAGAAAAAACACTTGAAATCCTAAGTCTATATCATCTGTTAGGTCCTAGAATAATTCTTTTTCAGATTTGGTAAATTATTAAGGGTTGTCATCCATTTAAAATGAAGAGGTTTTTTTTGTGTACGTGAAATATGAGTCTCAGAGTTAGCGAATAGTCATACAGCTTGTACTCTTAACCTTTATTTGAAACACACATGTAAAGAAGCTGTGTATTGATCCTCACTATGAACTGCTTTAGCACACACTTGAAAGAAATTCAGTATCTACTTGAAAAATGTAGTAAGTTGTTTCCAGATTAGGATGTTGGCAGAAAAATAAAATTATTAGTGTTTAGTAAAGATTAATCTTGACATTAAAAAGTTAAAGGGTTTAATATTTTAATACATAATGATACACTATGAAATAATAATTTATTTCTGTATGTAATGAGCACCATAATGTCGTCATATTTATATAATTATTCAATCAGTTCTCCACTTATCACAAGCTAGAACAATTTGTCTTTGTAATGTCATATTTTTTTCACAAATACAGGACAAACTTTTAAGTCCTGAGGACTTAAAAAGTAACATTAAAAGTACAGTAAAATCTCTCATATACAGATCAATGTGGAGATAGTGCGAGCCAGATAACGAAAAATCTGAATATGAGAGGGGTTTTGTAATGATGTACATTTGTACTATACAGTATAATCAAAACCATGCCATTTGGAAATATATGTATGATTGTTTTAACTGAATAAGTTAACTTATTGAAAATGTAATTATATTTTAATAGCAATATAGAAGTGTAAAATTTAGTTACATGCCTGTATGCACAGTTCTGTAATATTATACTGAGCATAGTTAAGTAGATTATCAGTTTTGGAAAAAAAATTGTAATGAGGGATTGATTGTTTCATTGGTGAAATATCCTTCCACCTTCGAAAGAGTAGATGATAGATTGCTGTTGGTTCATCTTGATGGACATAACAGCTGGTCTAATATACCTTTAAAGTTCGCTACGCATCATGATTTGTTTCCTTTTGTCACCTTTGGCAGGCGCTGGCTGTGTGCTCACTAAGTCTATAGAATCACTTAAGTCATGAACTTCATCCTCTTTCATCCATTCATTCACGCCACTGTTCGTCCATTCATTCACGCCACTGTTCGTCCATTCATTCAATACTGTTCAAGTCCTTACGTGAATGTTGCGACGCCTTGGAATGTTTCGGAGAAGATCAATGATTTCATTTGTTTCACTAACAAAGATTTTCATTTATTTTCATTATATGTCCAGATATTGGAGGTCCCAAATACAAGAGGTTTTACTGTAGTATTAAAAATTTTTTTAAAAAATTATGTATATATATATATATATATATATATATGAAGTTAATATATTACTATTGTAAGTAATTTTTTCCACCATTAAGTGCAATGATTTTACCTTGAGTGATGAGGGGCCTTTCGGTCACTTGACCATTGTCGAATCACTCAATTGATTCAACAATGGTCAAGTGATCAAAAGGCGCCTCATCACTCAAGTTAAAATCATTGCACTTAATGGTGGAAAAAATTACTTACAATAGTAATATATTAACTTCATAAAGTCAGTGCAACGGAAAAACAATGGATAACGTATAATATCAAGAATATATATATATATATATATATATATATATATATATATATATATATATATATATATATATATATATATATACATATATATACTCTGTAAGTTATATAAAAGTTTAATTTTTATTACTAATTTTAATGTTACATTTTAAGTATTCGGGATCTATTTAAATGTTTATAAAAAAAATTTGTAAAAGAAATATGCCATTTCAAAGACTATATTGTTGCAGCATGTGATAAGGGCAGAGATGTTTGAGTAATTATATAAATGTGATTATATATATTTTTGTATGTGTGATATTTAACAATGTCCATACTTATTCTATTGCACTGGCTTTATCCATTGTAAACAATTATTCTACCATTAAGTAGAATCAATTTTTACTTTGTGATGAGGCACCTTTCGGTCACTAGACCATTGTCTAATCACTGAATTATTTTTCTGATGTCGTTTTTCGGTCCATAAAACAACATCAGAAAAATAAAACAAAATAACTGAGGATATTCAAACACAAGAACTATTTATTAATTTTCATTATTCAAAGCTCACGTTGGTAAACAGTACCATCATGATAAGGAATGAATAATGCAACTGTATTTAAAAAGTACTTAACTAAGTGAATACCTTGAGTCTAGAGTTAGCGTCATAAAAGGAATGAACGTTTTGAAATGCCTCAGTAAGTAAGCCATTACGTATTCACTTAGTTAAGTACTTTTTAAATATAGTTTAATCAGTGAATTCAAGATGATTACATCAAGCATTTGAATAATGCAATCTATACAACATATATATATATATATATATATATATATATATATATATATATATATGTTGAATTAGAAGAATCAGCATCATTGTTGGTAAATAACTAAAATATTGGCAAGTTTATCTTGTTTGCTGTATCACTATAGATATTTAATATAAAAACAAAACTTGGCAATATTGTAATAATTTTGGTAACAATGATACTGATTCTAATTTAAAATATGTATTTAAAATATAAGATAGTAAACGTGGTCTTAGTAATAATTAAGAACAAGTTAACAGACATTAAATAATTTAAATAAGTTAACAAAGAATCATAACAATATAACATTCAAAATAAATAAATGGTAATATAATTGCAAAAATCATAAAAAAGAAATAAATATTAAGTAAATAAACAGTAGAGACTGATGGTGCAACTCAACACAAAGCAAAAAATAGACATGATAGTCCAGCCCCAATACACTACTGCTGGTTCTATTTTTCCTAATCAGTGATTTGGGTGACATAAATATCACAGGATCAGATCGTCTAACTAGACGTTCAAAACTTTGGAGTAATGAGGAGTTACTCTCAACAAACAGATGACCATAAACTGTAGGTTGTTGAAGTAGTTTGTTGTAATCATCTTGAATTCACTGATTAAACTATAATTAAATAATACTTAACTAAGTGAATACGTAAGGGCTTACTTGCGGACACGTTTTGAAACAATCGTTCTGAGTAGAGGACTCTCTTTGTAAAAGGAACCATTGTTTAAAAACGCGTCAGCAAGTAAGCCCATACGTATTCACTTAGTTAAGTATTATTTAATTATAGTGTAGGTTCTTGTCCGTAAAGTGAAGTTTGCAATCACTAAAGATTCAAAAGTCACTTCATAAGCCTATAAATATAAGGTAAACATATTTTTGAACATTTTGTCAGCTTACATTTCATAACAAATGTCTGGTATCAATTCTGGAAGGAAACTGCTATATCAATAGTTCAAACCAACATCTCCCCTTCATTTACCCCCTCTAAACCAGGTTGCAAATTTGAAACTACACCTGCAACCAGAAATGTCCAGAGAAATGTTGGGCCCCTGATGTAATTATTTTACAATCAACATAATGTTGTGTAAGTACTGAAATAAATTTAACGTTAAACTAATTTTGTTAGTAACTTTTATAGCTTTTTGTCTGCAAAGTCTTCAATAATCTCACTAAAATAGACATTTCAGGCAAGACCACCTTCCATCGGCAGAGTTGTTATTCCAGATCTCAGTTGTTTTTATTTCTTTTATGGATCTTGCCACACGAATAATTATTATCTGCTCTAAAAAAACACCAACACGCCCCTCGGCATTTGCCCCCCACTCTTACACTACAAGCCGGCCTCAGCACCGCCTTTAACATAAGAGATTTTTATGTTTATGTACTAAAGCTACAAAGTTTATAATTTGAAACAGATTTTAAAACTAGAATTTTTAATACAACCAAATACTACTCTAGAGTTAACTGTAGTATTAATTTATTGCATTCATACAATGACCTTACTGACATTGTGGAATAAAATAAAAAATTTTAAATTTGTATAGTTGTATAAAGATATGAAAATGTTAAAATTCCTACAACACCTTTTGGAACTTACCCACTCTGTTTATTATCGACACATGTTGAAGGCAGCATCACAGTTAAAACTAAATCATATTATTTTACTAATCCAAAACTCGTGGGATATTTGGTAACATTTACTTTGTTTCCTACAGATCAAGCCGACCTATTAGAATTTTATACTTTGAAAACTGAACAGCCTTAAAACATTTTTGAAGTGAAAGAGCCTATTTATTAGTGTCAGCATCAAACACTTCCGTGAAGTAATTTATTAATTATCTTATTTTACTAGTTATAAGACACTAGACCTAAAAAGAATTTCTGTGACATCTTAATTACCAGACATTTGTTCATAAAGTTATATGAGGTATGTCCAGAAACTAAGTTCCATTTTAGAGGAAGGAAAAACAAATATTTATAGAAAAAAATATTTTCAAAGATTATCTTTAAGGGAGGGCGATCTAATTTTTCCCAGTCAAAATCTTGTAAAAGCTATAAAGCTATTGTCACATTTGAAGGTGTGATGTGGAACTCAGAATTTGTTTTAGCTGTTTTCAGGATGCGAAACTCCTGATAACATTATATTACTTTGAATATATATATATATATATATATATATATATATATATATATATATATATTTTGGACTAAGAGACTAACAGACTTACCTTGGTAAGAGTCCACTCTGTAGTCTTGAAATAGAAACACATAAAAGCACTTAACCAATGATATATTTCAACCACATAGTGGTCTTTGTCAATCAAAGAGAAAACACAAAAAGAAATATGAGAGAATGAAATAAAATAAATCATTTATTTGTTTTTGTTGATTTATTTTATTTCAATCTCTCATTTCTTTTTGTGTTTTCTCTTTGATTGACAAAGACCACTGTGTGGTTGAAATATATCAGAGTCCACTCTGTAGTCTTGAAATAGAAACACATAAAAGCACTTAACCAATGATATATATATATATATCCAATCTTCAGCATGCACATCCATCTTGCCATCTCTCACCATTAAATAACATTTTGTCAATACACAAAGTTCTGATGATTAATTCAAAGTGGTTTAATTAACCTTCCTTGCATGGTTTAAGCCAATTTCAGATATAATATTGTATAAAACGGGATTTTCTATAAATTTAGCTATACAAACACCATGACGTGTAATCAAGTACTGCACTAAAAAAACATGTTTATTCCTTCATAACTGAAGGTTATTACCCTGAATTTGTAGAACTGCAATCACATTGCTGCAACTGCAAGAAACACAAACAGAACTTGCTTTCTAGATATACCTCTTACACGTCACTAGAACACTTTAAACATGTAAGACAAATTTTGATTATTTTGTTTAAATAGAAAAGAGCTACACAAAGATCAACATTATCATAATGCAGACTTCACCATCTTTAATTGAATACCAACATCAACTGTAATTAGCATTCATCTTTACTGCTATAACGTCATTGACCAGAATGTTAGGTAAGTTTATCTATTTTACTTGCAATTTTTGTTGTTGTGGCTAGTAGCCGGTTTCTTAAAACATAAATGTTTAACCCTGATGATCATATTTCTTAAAATGTTTTTTCTGATTCTCTTGTGAAAGTTTTAAAGAATCTTAAAAATATCATAAGTAATTATTTAACTGAGTGAGTACTTCTGAACTTACTTGCTATCTCGTTTCAAAACAATTGTTTTATTGATGAAGCTTTGAGCAAGTCGGTTTTGTCAATGAAACACGCCAGCAAGTAAGCTCAAAAGTATTCACTCAGTTACGTAATAATTGCTTATAATTTAATCAGTGAATTCAAGATGATTACAACAAGCCAACTTGAAAAATGTAAATTATATTGTACTATACGATGGTCAGTCTATAATTATACACAATGAAGTTAAATTTTATTGCAATACCAGTAGGAAACTCATATGCATATCACTGTATAACATACTCTTCTTGTTATCATGACTTGGTTTATCATTGGAGATCCTTCCTGATACCATCAGATAAGGTTTTTGGTTGAGCTGCGAGCCATGAATGCACTGCTCCTTTCGCTCTTTGATCTGACTAAACAAGTGATAGTAAAAAAGGGGCTAGTTGAAGACTATAAGGAAAATGAGGCAGTACTGCAAAGGCAAGTTTCCAGAGTTTCAGTTTGTTAGTGGGCATCTCACTGTAACGAGCTATTAGTTCTTGCGTCCCTCTTCTGATGATGACCTAATATAGAGAACATTAATCCTATGTGAGTCCCAAAAAACTGTAAGCATCAGTTTTCCTGCTGATGACTGGGTTTCAAACTCTTTCTTGCGGGGCGAATGTGCATATTTTCATTCTATACTTTGCTCTTTACCCTCCAGTTTGTTATAAAAATCCATATTTATCTCCAGTGACGGTTATGTCAAAGATGTCACATTAATTACCATAGAGATCTAAACATTTTTGCCGATGTCAAAGCTCATTTATTTATACAGCTGTTTGTTTCGGAACCCACTTTGTAAAACTCAAGCGTGTTGTGGATTATTTTGAAAGCACAACCTCAACTAGTTTGCATACGATATTAGTCATTAATAGTTATTTGCCTGTCTCCTAGAATTATTTCACACACATGTTTAAAGTTTTTCTACTTTGTGTATAAATAGGCTTGAATCTTGCCAATTTACAAAGGAATATACAATTATTGGTAAAAGCGATTTTAGTCAGTTTTACAATTAAGAGTTTGTGTCCAAACCCATAACTTTGTGAATATATATTCTTTTACTTAGCCTTTAAGCCTTAACAGGTTACTCTTATAAGGTACTCTTTCAAATAATGTGTGTGTTTAATACAGAAATGGCAATATGAACTAATGCTGTTAACAGAAGATGCTGTTAGTGGTGAAATGTTTTTTGATAACTGTCAAAAGTTTCAATATTTCTTCTGTAACTTATTATTTTCTATTAAATCTAGTTTTCTGCTAATTATAGTTTTATCTGGTTTACTTTTGTCAGTTTCTTTATATTCTACAAAAATATACATCAGATTATTAGAGATAACAGGATTTTTATTATTTTGAAAATTGTGGAAGTTTTGGAAGAAGTAATTTTCAAACAAGCTTACATAAACACAAGTATATTGAGTAGATTTTGTAAACAATTCTTGTTAAGTATACTTGAATAATTTATTAATTGGTGATGAATATTATCTGTTAATGATTCAGAAATTGTGGTATAAGGAGTTTGTACTCATTTTTAAATAGTACTTAAATTTATACATACATATATATATATAATATCATACAAACTTTTGATTGATTTTCTGTTTCAGCTTTGAAAAGCATAGCTGGGTGAGTCGCAGATATTCTCCGACGCAGCTAGGTGAGTCTTAGGTACTGTCCATCGCAGCCGGGTGAGTCTTAGGTAGTGCCCATCGCAGCTGGGTGAGTCTTAGGCAGTGTCCATCGCAGCTTGGTGAGTCTTAAGTAGTGCCCATCGCAGCTGGGTGAATCTTAGGCAGTGTCTATCGCGGCTGGGTGAGTCTTAGGTAGTGTCCATCAGCTGGGTGAGTCTTAGGTAGTATTTGACATGTCAGTTAAACCTATATCTCTCTTTATAGCTTACTTAATTTCTGCATGTGCATGTTTTGTAGAGGTTCATGAGGGGTCTAATGTCTTTGTCGTAGATGGAAAACGCTTTGCATGATGTAGTTAGTTGATATCTGCTGTCTATTATAGGTGTAGTGACTAACAATAAGGTGTAATGACATATCTTTATAATGGAATAGAGGTTTGTTGGCCTTTCGTTTATTTATTTCGGTATTAATCTTTTTATGTTCAATTCTGCAACCCTCTACATATCAATAGATATTCTACACAAAAACAATCCTCTGTTTCATCATATGTTTCTATAAGCATTCATTACCTGGTCCTAAATGTTCAGCTGACATGTTTATTGGTTTTACATTAAAACAGTTTTTTTGTTTCAGTTCATCAGATTTCTACTAAGTATGACATGGATATTTTTAAGCCCTCTTAAATTGAAATAAAAATTGCCAAAACTTTTAGGATACAAAAATTAATTATTATGGTAATATACATTAAGTTGCTAATATAACAAATGCTAAATTCTGTTTGTTTCGGTAGAATTTTTGGACAATATATTGAGGAGATGAAGAATGAATGACTTGAATAAAAAACAAAATAATGGTAAGTAAATCAAGGTGCATATATCTCTGCTGTCGTGTTTTAAGAAGAAATACTTATAAGTATGTTTTAGTAGGGTTTAGATACGTCATCTATAAAGAGGTAGCTTTACAATTGTAACTGGATCTGACGAATGCATCCCTTCAAACAGAGGAGGGTCAGAGAATGAAAGGTATGTATACAACTATGCTGTTACACACAGTCTTAATAGAAACATTTGTCACATTTTGCCAATCTTAATGATACATGTCTTTAAAACAAATCTTACAATTGATCACATAGCAGCAATAAAATACTATGTACAGTAATTGAAAAAAGCCTAGAAGCACATTTTAAATAATCGCATAACTATAACTTATTTAAATGAAAAATACAAACTCTTTTCTTTTGTAAGTGAATTTTTTTATCTATTACTTCCCATAAGAAATCAAGAATTTTTAATATAAGACCTCTTCCATAAGTAAATCAAGGTGCATATATCTCTGGTGTTATGTTTTAAGATGATATACTTATAAGTTTGTTTTAGTAGGACCTGGATACTTCATCTGAAGAAGTAGCTTTATGATTGTAACCGGATCTGACGACTGCATCACTTCAAACAGAGGAGGGTCAGAGAATGAAAGGTATGTGTACCAATATGTTGTTCTCTCTCTTGACTTGGGAGAGGGTTTAAAACTGCCCAAAGCACTGCTACCTTAAGGTATATTGTACTTACCTCCCTGATCTAGTCAAATAGCCCCTTCCCTCTTACCAGGTTTAGGAGTTTTCTGACTAGTGTTTTACCTTCAGCATCCTCTTCCAGAGCTGTGCTATCTCCAAAGAGGTTGAAGATCCTCTCGGCAAGTCCTTCACATCTATAAATGATGTGTGTGGCGGTCTCCAGTTCTTGCCCGCATAATCTGCACACTGGTTCATCTTTGTAGATACCCATATTATGCAGATGTTTCCTTAGTCCACCGTGTCCCGTGAGTAGACCTGTGGCTATCCTCAGTTCCTGCCTAGACAGATAGATGAGACTCTTCTGCAGCCCCAAGGAAGGTTTCCTAAGGGTTAGCTTACTGTGTCTCATCCCTTCAGCCCTGATCCAGTGCTCACAGTGTCTTTCAGCCATCCACCTTCGCACTGCCATCTTGACCATGGATTTGGAAATACCTACCGCAGGCTCCGGTCCAATCATGGGAGTCGAAGACCCCTCTCTGGCCAGCGCATCTGCGGCTTCATTTCCAAGTATTCCCCTATGCCCTGGCACCCAACCTATCTTGATTTGATTGTGCCTTGCCAGGGCTTGTAGGTTATTTAGGCACTCCCTGACTATGGCCGAGGTGACCACATGTCCGTTTAGTGCCTTAATTACTGCCTGACTGTCGCATAAAATAGCAATCCGGGTCCCGTGTGTTCCCCTTCTCGCTATCTCTCCCAGACAGGCATTTATAGCATATATTTCGGCCTGAAAGACAGAGGTATGCCTCTCCAAGGAAAAAACTAGTTTTACCCTTGGGTTTTTACAATACACCCCCGGTCCAGTGCCGAAGTCCATCTTGGAGCCATCTGTGTACCAGATCTGAGCTCCCGATGTTAATGTCCCTGACCATTCCATCATAGTATGGTGGGCCTGGTCAGGTGCAAACGTTCGAATAATGTGGTCGCTGCCCATTTCCAAGACGGGTTCTTTGACCACGCACTCGATACTCATATGTCCCGAAACATCTGGGAGGTTAGCCCAGTTGTTCGAGTTGCGCAATCTCCATGCCGCCAGCCTCGCCTCTCCCCTGAGGACAAGCTCAAGGGGGGGGGGGAGGTTAAGCATTACTTCCATTGCTGCACCAGGTGTAGTTGACATCGCTCCCAGTGTGCACAGACAAGCCAATATCTGGATAGAGCTCAGTTGAGCTCTTGCCTGTGCCTGGTTGGCCTTTGTCCACCACACCAGAGCACCATAGGTAATCATAGGTCTTATCACCCTCAGATACATCCAGTGCATCATTGATGGCTTCAGTCTCCATTTCTTACCCACCATTCTTCTCACTGTCATCAGTGCCCTTTTGGCCCTGTTAACTATCCTCTCAAGATGTGGGTTCCAGGTGAGTTTCCTGTCCAGAGTAACTCCCAGGTACTCCACCTCCCCCACAAACTCAAGGTATTCACCAAACAACCGACCTGGTCGTCAGATCTTTTTGCTGTCTGGTGAAGTTAATAAGAGCAGTCTTTTTCGGATTTACCCTAAGGTTCTCCTTATTACACCACTCTTCAATCAGTCGTAGAGGATTTCTGATTACCTCAAGGACTGTATCAGGGAATATGCCCAGGATCAGAACAACTATGTCGTCCGCATATCCCAGGCAGAAGTACCCCTGTTCATTCAGGAGTTCAATAAGGTTGTCAACCACTAGGCACCACAACAGAGGAGAGAGAACCCCCCCTGTGCACAGCCCAGACTTGTCTCTGCCCTTCTGACCTCCCCTGCCACCTCTACAGAAATGCTTCTGTTTGTTAACATGGAACTTATCCAACCACAAGTGGTCGCATCCACTCCATGATGTCTTGCACCACTTACCATCGTCTCCACTGAGGGGTTATTGAAAGCCCCTTAAATGTCGAGGAAGGCACCTATGGCACAACCTTTCTTAGCGATCATATGCTCAATCCTACCAACCACTTGATGGAGAGCTCCCTCGCAGGATTTCCCTGGTTGATAAGTATACTGGTTCCAATGCAGTGGTTTTATGGCCAAAGCACTCCCCCTAATAAGCCTATCAACCAGTTTTTCAAGTCCCTTAAGAACAAAGGACATGAGTGTAATAGGTCTGTATCCTTTCCCTTCCGATTGGTTATCGGTGGGCTTAGGTATAAAGACCACCTTACTAGATTTCCAGGCTGCCGGCACATGCCCTAGAGCAATGATTAGCCTGTATAATTTAGTAAGTACCAGCACCAGCATATCCATTCCCTGCTGCAGCAGCACAGGATAGATCCCATCTGGACCTGGAGATTTGTAGGGTTTAAATGTGCCAATAGCCCATCTTACTCTTTGTGGAGTTACTATCCTCCTTGCCACTTCCCAGTCCTCCCACTTACCACGTCTTGTGGAGAGTTTGGCAACTGGTTCAGTGTCTGCTCCTCCAAGTTTCCTCAGAGTACTGGAAGGGAAATGTGTTCTGATTAATTCTTCCACAGTTTCCCCTGCAGTTTTTGTTATATTTCCCAGTGGGGTTCTTAGCATCCCCACCGGGTTAACTGGGTCCTTAGAGAGCACTTTATGCAGTCGTGCCCCTTCCCGAGTTTTGTCAATCTCTTGACAAAACTCCTTCCAGGACTTCCTGCGTGCTTCTCTAATTGCCCTGTTGTATTCGGTTAGTGTTTTCCTATACTGGTCCCACTCCCCGTTCTCTTTTGCTCTATTAAAGAGTCTCCTGGTGGTCTTCCGAAGTTTGGCTAGCTTCTTGCTCCACCATGACGGATCCCCTACTTTTCTCCCCTCACTGAGAGGGCAGTTATCAGTAAAGGATTCTACTATAGCCTCGCCAAACAATGTGGCAGAGTCTTCTAGCTCTCTCCTCCCACCATACTCCAATCCAGCCTCCTCAATCCGAACACCCAGGTCCCTCCTGTAGGAGTCCCAGTCTGTTCTTCTTGGATCCCTGGTTGGCCGAAGCATGGCTGGATTTAGGGAGATATCATACCTAATATGTCTGTGGTCAGAAGAAGATGGTTCATCCGACACATGCCAGTTTAGTACATACCTAGCCATCTGATTCGATGCCACCGTAATGTCCAGGACCTCCTGTCTGGCCCTAGTGACAAACGTCGGCTCTTTCCCCTGATTTAAGACTAGTAAATTCTTAGAGCTAAGATAAGCTAAAAGTTCCTCACCTCTAGTGTTGGTACCTGTACTTCCCCACGAAGTGTGATGGGAGTTAGCATCCATCCCCACCAGCAGCTCCTCATCCACAGCCCCGCAGTGCTCAAACAGCCTCCTCAGCTCTTGTGTTGGTAGAGCCCACGCGTAGTCAAAGGGGAGATATGCAGTGGCCAGGTTCAGCCTCTTCATCCCCCCTCCAACCGCAGCTCCACCTTCACTGCTATCAAGTTCCTGCAGCAGAAGTCTGTTAGTACAAAAGCACTCAACCCCCTCTTAACCAGGATACACGTCCTGGGAACACCGGAGTCCTTATCGTACAACAACTTACCTTCAGATGTCGCCAGCCCGCATAGTCGTCCTCCAGAAATCCATGGCTCCTGGATGAGAACAAAGTCCACCTCTCCCCTGTCCAGCATCCTACACACGACAGCACTAGCCGCCCTGCTATGCTGTAGGTTCACTTGGAGGATCTTGATCATTGTTCTGTTTACTTCGCAGTTGCCTGGGTCCGCAGAGCAGCCCCAGGACTAGACATCATGCTCAACTCTACAGCCACTTCACTGATTTCTGCAGTCGGCAGCTTGACAGTCGCCCCCGCACCCCCAGTGATGGTTGCCGTTGACACATCTGCTACAGACTCACGGTTTGCCGTTTCATTAGCTCCCGCTGTCTGTGCAGTCTCGAAATCAATTCTTTTACTTACTTGGTCCATTAACGTCCGACGAGTATGGGGGAAATAACGGTCGACCAGAGCAGAGCCCCCACTGCCCTGGCAAGACAACATACAATGAGGTTTTGTCTGGTTCCTCAAGGGGATCGTGTGCGACTGCATTTTATACCCTGTAGCCATTCATCCTTCGGCACGATGCCTTCCACCTTGGATTGGGTATTCAGTCACTGACCTTGAAGCACACCCGAAGTTCAGGACATTATTAACTGTTGCTCATGGAGCGAACAGCCTGCTTTACTCTCTTTTTTACAACTGTGTCGTTAGGGTAGTTTCCCGCCCATACTTCACTGTCGCATTGCCCTTGGTTCACCCGGGAGGTGAGAGTAGCATTGTGAGGACTTAATTTCCAACTACCCCAGTCAGAGCAGTTATTTCTACCACACCCAACCGGTTGACTGACGAGGAGGGATAATTCCTCACCTTTGAACCATTGCCTTGGTCCAGGTCTGCATATTCAGAAACCTTCCGGAATCCTTATCCACAGGTAACCTACATTTCTGTAGGCCGTCCCACTATCCGCCACCTGTGGACCCGCCCGGTTGCTAAGGCCAGCTAGCCGGGAAGAATATGTTGTTACACACAGCCCTAATAGAAACATTGTCACATTTGACCAATTTTAATGATCAATTTCTTAAAATCAATTTTATTACATTATTTTATATAATTGGATAAATATAACTTATTTAAATGCAAATACACACATCTTGCTTTTGTATGTGAATATTTTTATCAGTTACTTCCTGTAAGAAATTAGGAATTTATATTATAAGACCTCTTCCTACAGAAAGTCTATTTAAACTTCAGAAACAGCCAATGAACTTTTATTAAAATTTTTAAACACGAATATATTTAGTAAGTGTTATTAAGTTCATAGTCTATCAAAAATTGTATACAATGACAGTTTAGGAGAATTGCCTGAATTCCCGCACACCACTAATAGTTTCTTGAATTTTGTAGTCCATTATGTTCAGTGAATCTTATTAATCAATTAAACAATAGTTTATGACTATCCGAACTTTATATTTAGTAAATTTGTAAAACTTACTGAGACAGAATGTTTTCGATCTTCATTAGTGTCTTCTGCTTGGAGATGTTGGGTAAGCGGTGACGGTTTTAAAGATAGCTTTTCGATAGTATCAAAGAGTATGTGTGATTTGTTCGTTTAATATGTTTGCATTTTGTGTGTCTGTAAAAAAATGTGTAGAACAATATGAAATATACAGACACACAAAATACAAACATATTAAACGAACAAACACAATACAAATCACACATACTCTTTGATACTATCGAAAACCTACCTTTAAAACCGTCACCGCTTGACCCAACATCTCCAAGCAGAAGACACTGATGAAGATCGGTACATAGCGATCGAAAACGTTCTGTCTCAGTAAGTTTTAACAAATTTACTAAATATAAAGTTCGGATAGTCATAAACTATTGTTTAAGTGATTAATAATAGTTTCTTTCCTTATTTAAAGTCAGCAATATTTTTTCAACTCAGAAAACATCTTATCATTCAACCAATTTAATGTTTGTGTTATGCTAATTATAGCTTTTTGGCCCAATGGGCATGATTGCTGAATATGCATGTGTGTGTTTAGTGTATTGCTTAGTAGCTATCTTCCACAGCTTTATTTTTGGAAAATTCCATGCATTGCTTTCATTACCCACATGGAATATCTTTCTAGCAAAATATATTTCTCTTATTTTTTTACGCATCTTGCATCTACAGTCCTTATGCCTTCTTTAACATTCAAGTAATCCTACACTGGTTTGCCAAGAACATTATCATCAATTCGATTAAATCTATATATTAGTTGTGGCTTGATACACACCTTCCAAAGTAATCAACATATACAGTATAAACAATGAGTCTTAACATTTTGGAAGTTTATATTTTTAATTACTAAGATGTATTACTTGGATGTTCAAAGTGATAACAAATAATGTTCAAGATCAAGGTCGAACAAAATACCAGTTGTTTTAAGAATAATGGACCTCAGAACTTTCCACAAAATGTCTGTAATGGGTTTGGAAAATGTACAGATAAATACAAAAAAGAGCTATTAATACAAGGGCACCATGGGTCATGTTCTACAACAATGTAAACATAATATAAGACAGTTGCTAAATAAATGTGGTTGACTTGTGAGTCAGCTACAACTATTTATTCAATAACAGGTATGTTATCATCTTCAGCCTTATCACTCCTGCATGTAAGCGTATATGCGCTATTTTCATAAATATACCAGGGTTATGTCATGGCGATATTTTTCAATATAGTGCAGAAAGAACAAGGCCTAATGACAATAAGGTACCTGTTATTGAATGTATCTGTTGGCTGTATAAATAAGTAGTTGTACCTGACTCTCAAGTCAACCGCTTTTATCAACAGTAATCTCGGCGAGTGTAAACATGATTAATAATATAATATGATTATAGAGCAAAACCTCCAACCAGTGGACATTGCCAAAAGTCAATTGTCAACTATTTATAGAGGTCAATAAAGATGACAGACATTTTCTGTAAAAATAAATGACATTCCAATTTTTCATTGTAATATAAAGGGATTTTTGAGTAGAGTGAAAAAAGGAGAATTTATCAATTGAAAATTTCAAGGTACAACTAGTTTTGTAAATTTTTAGTTTCAACTCTTTACTACAGATCACTTAGCTATATTGTATTGTAATGATCTAACATAACTTTATTTTATCTCATTCAGAATTAACAGTAATCATTTTACCTATTTTAGAGAGAAATATTTTCAAAACATTATTTATTTTACTGTATTAACATATGTATGGTTTTACTGTATAAACATATTTGTACATAGCTTATGAAATATAGCACATTCTCTCTGTCAACTATTGTAAATGCTTTCATTGTTTCTAGAATCTGCAAGTGGCTGCTGTACTCCCCTTCTCTGCCTGACCCTCCAGTGAGTATTCATATTTGTAAACTTAGTACTGTATTAGTATTTTTGATAAAAATATTAGTATTTTGTTGTTTTCACAGCCTAAATTATTAATTTTGAATAAGATTAGCAATATTAAAATTACTAAACAGAAAGGATGAAAATTAATAAAACACTTTTTAAAAACAGGTTTTTATTTTGAAATGATCTGAAAACAGTAAAATAATGTTTTAACTACTGGGTTTAAGGTATGGGAGATATCAATAGCTACTTAGCCCTTAATCGCTATAATAATATTGGAGATATAGTGTAAGGTTGAGACATCGAAAAGAGAAATATGAATATATTGAAGATATTTTCGGTGGAAATATTGACATATCCGATAAATCAAAAACATCGATATTTCAAGGCAATATATTTACACTTGAAATATAAAGAAACAAAAATTTATTTATGGGTCTATTTTGATGTTAAAAAGACTTAAAAATCACAAGACACAGAGCAGTTTAATTTCAGAATTTTTGATCATGTAAAAATTTTGTATCGATTGGTTTATCCTTGATTTCTACAAGTATAATAAACATATATGTAAATGAAATTGGTGAGAAATACAGAGGGGGTAACATACAGCAGTAAGGGGTTTCAAATATAAAGATGAGTTGGTATGAAAGAGTTAATAGGGGCAACAGTAGGCAATCAAGCTTTAGACTTGTCTAGGGAATAATCCAGTCAAGATTTGGAAGGATATTTCACCGCCAAACTTGTTCCTACATCAATTGACTAAAAAATATCTGTCAGTTGATAGAACATCTGTTCCAGAAGAGAGACATTTCTTGAAAGGAGCAGTCTAACACCCAATCATGCAAATTGCTGATATTCTTGGGCTCTCTTGGAAGAGAATTTTGTTTGGGTAAAATAGTTTTGTAAAGAAAACAAAAAAATGTATATATTTGTGAATGTAAATTTTAATTTTCAATTCCTTAAAAATCTATTTTTTACATGATAAAAAAAATCAAAATTTCTTTATCTAGTTACTAATTTTAATTCCCTTACTAACATTACCTTTCCCATTAAGATGAATAGGAATTTTCTAAAATTATTTTGTATCGATATCGACTGGTTTTAACAGTAATATCTAGATATTGATATTCACTGATAGTTTGATTATTGATATCACTGGATTTCGAATATCGATATCCCAACCCTAGTATAGTAGAATCAAGGAAGTCAATGATTGTGAAATTACTTTTGTTTGTGATTATATGAATATATAAACACACACACATTATATATAATAAAATTTGTGTTTGTTAATATAATTTATAAAAAACATCTTCCAGTATAACCAATGGATAGATATTCTAAATTAAAGCAACATTTATATTACTACATAATCTTAATTCAAAGAGTAACAACTACGTTTTAAAAGTTTGACTACGTAATATGAATTTAAGCATTACCGACATGTTTGGTGTTTTTTACAGGGGGTGTGAAGTTGGGCGCCTCCACGTGGTGCACCCTGGGTAATGCTAAACGTTCAACAACCTGTTCTCTGTCAAAACACGTCAAGGTAACTATAATATATGTAATTTGAGTTTTAACTCTAATATGTGAAGGTAACTATATAGTTCATGCATGGAAGTGTAACTGAAGGTGTTGCTCTAAATAAAAAAATCTACTTAATTTTGTAAAGCTATCAATTGAAAGTGTAGTTGTTCTTACAGAAGTCGTCTGACTTTTCAACCGAAAAAGCGCGATTTAGTGTGTGTGTGTGTGTGATGGATCTTGCCACACATTATTTTTCAAAGCTTGTTTGTTCGATGAAAAGCGTGTTATTGAGGCTTTATTTTCTCCCGACGAAGATCAACTGTTTGAAGTGCGATAACACAGTCAAGATCAAGGACGACTTCAAGTTTAGGTGTGTGAAGGTTGTTTTATTGCCAAAGATAGGCCAGAAAAGTGTG
The DNA here is from genome assembly GCA_036971475.1 of Prosapia bicincta. Classification (NCBI taxonomy): domain Eukaryota; kingdom Metazoa; phylum Arthropoda; class Insecta; order Hemiptera; family Cercopidae; genus Prosapia; species Prosapia bicincta. Next base: position 201,020,261 of record JBAIZL010000002.1, read on the forward strand.
AGGGGAGGGTTTCGACCAAGGTAGGTTTGTTTTTAGAGCAAACCAAAGTGAACATAAACCAACTTGGTGCAAAATCAACTTTATATTCACCAAAATACCTCTAAGTTACGCTCCTTAGTTAGGTCGGGTTAGGATAGGTTGGGTTAGTTTATTTTATGTTAGTGTATGTTTGTCGTAAAAAATAACTCCAAATTCATGTTCAGCATGATCAAACTGACAAGGAATAAAAAAATTTTGCTGATCAAAGTAGTAAGCACTGATCTTAATAATTACCAACTTTTTTAGTGTTTGAAATCACAAAAGTCATGACAAAAAGCTAATCTATCCCACTTTTGTATGAGGTATAACATTATGACATGGTGGAAATGGGTACTTTCGTCTTGTATACGAGTATTATAAGCAATGCAAGATGAATGCCAAAAACGTCTCCTCACAATAGAATTACAATATGAGTTATAATTACTCCATCAATGTTCAACTGAATATTTTTCATTTTTATAATAACAATAGATATTTACCTAACCTCAATTTACATAATTTAAAACAGCTGCTCTCTTATTTGATCCAAAGTCTACAGCTGTTCTATTCATTGGCTATTTACCAAATTAGACATGACAGTTTACTTGAGACAATAGCTACAGCTGTTCTGTGGCAAAAAAACACTGTGATTATAAAATTTTGCAAAATCCTTTTTTAGGCACACCTTTACATTACAGACGAAGATTCCCTTCAAATTTCATGCCTGTAACTTTTATAATTTAGGCTGTGTGATGATTGTAATTCAGTCAGTCTGGTCATCTTCTTTTATAAATATAGATCTACTAGCACTCCCCTTTGTGGCTTTTTCCACTCTATTTTTAGGTTATTACAATATATATAAATTTAATAATTTTTCCAGTAATCAGTTATGTATAGCAATTCTTGAAAGAGGACTAAAAAAATAAAATTACTGCATTGAATTTTAAGTCTGCTACAGTCATATCTGTAAATAGCACATTTAACCAGTGTTGCATTCAATTATGATACTTAAAAGTTACAATTTAAAATTGTAGTATAAAATACAATTGTGATTATAAACAAACAATAAAATTACAAGGGTAATTCCAGAAAGTAAAGAACGTTTTGGTGTAGGTCAATGAAAACAAAAGATACGAGGATGAACATTTATTTACAACTATTTATAACCTTACTCTATTTTTCAATAAAATCACCAGAACCGTCAAGGCATTTGTTGTAGCGTGACACCAATTTTTGAATACCGACGTTATACTCTTCTGCCGCCAAGGAATGAAGCCACGTTTTTACTCCTTCTTTGAGATCATCGTCGTCCAAAAAGTTTTTCCCGCCTAAAAACACTTTCAACTTTGGAAACAAGTGATAGTCACTCGGAGCCAGATCCGGACTATACGGAGGATGTCCAAAGATTTGTCATTTGAAAGGTTGAAGTCCTGCTTGGGTTTGTGCACTGCAATGAGACCGAGCATTGTTGTGGATCAGCACCACCTTCGACGACAGCATTCCGCGTCGTTTGTTTGGAATAGCGCGGCGAAGCCGATGCAAGGTCTCGATGTAGGCCGCTGAGTTGATTGTTTCTCCTCTCGGCATGAACTCCACATGGATTAGGCCTTTCCTGTCCCAAAAAACTGTTGCCATCACTTTCCTGGTGTTCAAATTTGGCTTTTCTTTCCAGTTTTTTTTCGGCGAATTCGAGTGATGCCATTCCATTGACTGGAGCTTTGTTTCCGGGGTTCGATACGAAACCCAAGTTTCATCACCCATTACGATGCGGTCAAGAAACGTCTCACCATCTTCGTCATACTGAGTCAAAAACTCAAGCGCTGCTCCCATCCGTTTGGTCTTGTGGACATCAGTAAGAATCTTAGGCACCCAACGAGCACACATCTTTCGATAACCAAGACGCTCCGTCACTATTTCGTGCAAAAGCGACCTTAAAATTTGTGGAAAAAATGCCAGTAGACCGCTCAAAGTGAAACGCCGGTTTTCTTGAATTTTTTCGTCAACTCGTCAGTAACGAGTAACGGCCTTCCATTTCGTTCCTCGTCGTGCACACTAGTTCTGCCTTCATTAAATTTAATGCACCATTTTCTCACCGATGACTTGTTCATTGCATTGTCACTATACACTGCCTTAATTTGCCTATAAATTTCTATGGGTCGAACATGCTGCACATTCAGAAACCGAATCACACTACGGACTTCACACTTGGCGGGATTTTCAATTGGCGCCGCCATTTTGAACTTCCACAAGAGACACAAACGTGACCTCACGGCACCGCTACATAGCTCAAACTGAAGCGGAAGGTTTGGACTAAAGAATAAGCCCACTCCCGCGGTGGTGGGGGAACTGCGCCGTCCGTGATGTGCAATTGTTCTTTACTTTCTGGACGACCCTCGTAGTTACAAAATTTATGGTGTCATAGCGCTATGTGTGTTTCAATTGCTCTCTATAAACTTACGTAAATGCTATTAAATTTCTTCTATTAGCTCACACTCTCCTGATATGTATCTTGTACACATTTTCAATCGTTAATAAAATAAGTTTTTATTCATCCAATCAAGTTTATATACATTTTTTTAAACCTATAGTGTAAGACAATTGATGTTAATAAAGTTTTTACAAATATTTATTCAATAATTAAATTATAAAAATTTGGGGGATCTAGCCGGATTCGAACTGAGAATATTAATATTTGAAGTCTAGCTAAATTATAAAAATTTGGGGGATCTAGCTGGATTCGAACTGAGAATCTTAATATTTGAAGTCTAGCGTGCTTCAGCACTTTGTCAACCTTCCAATAACTAGAAATTTACTTCTCAAAGATTTATACGAATTTTTCCCCTATCTGGTTGTCGTCAAAACCTCCATTGTACAATTTTAATTAAAACAACCTCTTACCACAAATTCAACAATTTTTATTTTAACCTTATGTACATTTCGATCACAAAGTAATCAATCATCTTCAGAGGTATTTTACAAATAACTGCAGTAAACTAAGCTTTTGTTACAATAACAGTTATTTGGAAAATACCTCTGAAGATGATTACTTTGTGATCGAAATGTACATAAGCTTAAAATAAAAATTGTTGAATTTGTGGTAAGAGGTTGTTTTAATTAATAGAAACATTTACGCCACAGTTGCTTCAAGTTGTTATCCATTGTACACGCTTAAACTGTTGTCTTGACTACTACACAATATCATAAATAGTGGTCTAGAGTTAAAAATGATTGTAAAGAATAAAATAATCAAACTGGAAATAAACAAACAAGGAAATAATTTTTTTCTGTATTCTTCAATTCGTTCTATTAGCGCTCACTCTCCTTATCTCTTGTACAAATTTTCCTCAATCGTTAATAAAATACTTTTTATTGAACCAGACAAGTTCAAATACATTTTTTTAACATATAGTGGATGACTATTGATGTTAATACAGTTATTTAAAATACTTACTCATCACTTAAAAAGGTGAAAGTCTCGGTCGGATTTGAACTGAATAACTACAGGTTTGAAATCCAGCACCTTGCCACAGAGCCAGCTTTACCATAGCTATAAGTCTGTTACTTAAGGTTGTACATGAAATTATAAAAGAAAAGTTTTTTTTTGCCATAACGAAGCATTAAAAGAGATGGATAGCATGAGAAATTAATCAGCTCCATAAATTAGAAACTAAAAATAAGGAAGCTAATAAATGGTAAGAAACAAAAATAGTAGTCCAACACCATGTACTGTATAGAGAGAAGAATGGAAAATTTCAAGGAAATCGCTTTCTATTTTGCCACTTAATATTGTGATTCTGTATATGTATATACATATTTATATTAATTGTAATTATAAAATAAAAAGTAGCTATAATAAATAATTTGTTTGTTGACCTCAGTAGGAATTTACTTAAAAAAATGTACATTTGTTTTTTTATTTTAGTAATTAAACCTCTATAATTTATTTCTGGTAGCTTATTGGTTATTTTCAGGTTAATTTTTAGTTTATTTAGACTTTTTTGCTTATTCATATTGAGAGTACTAAATAGAAGCCTTTATTATAATTATTATTGAAAACCCACAAAGAAAAAGGTTATTTATGAAAATTAATAGCACTTATACTAAGATACTCTTCTAACTAAGCTTTTTTTACCGGTAAAAATCACAACAAAGAACAAAACATCTATCTCAGGTTTGTATGTTGTATGAAACTATAACACAGCGAGCGCGCGCTACTATACCATTCATTCCATTGGCATGAATCTTTGAGTAGTTGTAGAGTACACACCCAATAAAGTTCCTGGCATAGTACATCAATCCTTATATTCTATGTAATTGATGGCACCTGTGTCTATATAAAAACTTTCAATTAAGTTGATGGAATTCATTTAAGATATGCTACTATATTTAAACTTAGCATTCAGTTACTGCTATTGTAATCTAAAACATTATTAATAATCAATACATGGTGCTAATCACTCTATGGCCTACAGCTGATACCTAGAGTGGCCATCATGATTTCATTTTAAGTTATGATTAGGTTAGTTTGCCCAACACAAATTCAATTAAATTGAATAGTGGATTAATTTATGGTAGCTATATGTTTGTATAGCTAATGTAGTATAATAAAATGTGTTGTTTTATTAATGAAACTTCAAGTTTATACAGTACTGCTATTAAAGTTATATCACTTGTTCAGTGTTAACATATTTTATATATTTTTTTACAACCAAAGCTTACCTAAAAAGATACTTTGAAGGTATGATGTAAAATAGCTATATTTTGTACCAGTATAAAATCATGCCTTGATTTGTAATGAAAAATTAATTTTGTATAATTTTATGTGTTGACACATTCGAGTTATGTTTTAGTTTTTACAAAATTTAACCACTATTCTAAAGACTATTCAATCTATTGCGGTTCTAATTACATGTGCGCAGTAGACACCAGCGGGTACGAATTAATTTTTCATGTATATTTAGTTGTATTTTGCTACAAGAATATTCCCACTTATAAAGCACTAAATATTATATTTTGTATATATAGGTGCAATTTTCTTTTACAACCAAAGCTATCCTAAACAGATACTTTGAGGGTATGACGTAAAATAGCTATATTTTGTACCAGTATAAAATCATGCCCTGATTTGTAATGCAAAATTCATTTTGTATAATTTTATGTGTTGGCACATTCGAGTGGTTTTAGTTTTTTCAAAATTTAACCACTATTCTAAAGACTATTCAACCTATTGAGGATCTTATTACATCTGCGCCCTAGACACCAGCGGGTATGAATTAATTTTTCGTGTATATTTAGTTGTATTTCGCTACAAGAATATTCCCACTCATAAAGCACTAAACATTATATTCTGTATAGATAGGTGCGAATTTCGTTGTTATTTTCTACCTTAGTTATTTTATTATTTGTTACTTGATTATGTCTAATCATAATTAGTAAAAACAATTTAAAAGTTACTTACAGTTTGAAGTTTGCTTTAAATTCTAGGCTCCCAATATTATTGTTCATTTCTTTAATACACAAAAATACACTAATTATAAAAAATATTTATACTACTGACTGACACTGAGTAAGCCTATACTGAGCTTCTTACTCCAGTTGAAATAAAAACTACTGAAGCTTCTGTTATGATTAGACATGTGACAGAAGGCTAATTGGCAATGAATATGTTCCTTTATTTATGCTGTAAATGAAATAGTAGATAGAATTGCAAACGAATCTTGCATAATGTGACCTTGCGGTAGATTCACATTGATACAGTGCAAAAGTTCGGCCGACAAACATTTTAGGCTTCACTGAACAGATAGGTGGAATACAGGAGCCACGGGTCGCCACCTACACCAAATACAGCCAGAGCCCGCAAAAGAAGACATGTTTAATAACATCCCCCATTCAATAGAAATTTTTGCAGCCAGAGCACAAACAGGGCACATTGTGACACAGAGTTATCTTTACCGTTTTAGCCTCATGGATTCACCTGAATGCAGCCTATGTGGGATTGAGGAGGAGGATCTGGAGCACATACTTATGCATTGTCACATAGCAGCATTGGGCATCTTAAGAACACTGGTGTCGTTGTGGAGGGACATATTGAGAGATGAAGGTTACTGAACTCTTGCATCCATCATCTACCATGGACATCGGGCTATCGGCTTCACATGAAGCTGGACGCCTGTGCGAAGAAAGAAAGAAATTATGCTATAAGTTTCAATGCTCAATAAATATCCCTTAAGAAGCACAAACATCTTGTCTTAAGTGACAAATCAGAAACTAGACTCTCTTGAAACAAACACATCAATCAAACAATGTCGACATTCAAGACTAGCTGGGCACTACTGTGCCTTCACAGTATGTGACACTAATGTGATGCTTATTATCACTCGTTTCTTGTTTAGAATGTACTTTATCTTAGTTGCATACCTGGTAGGTGCAAAAAGAAAAAAATTGGAGTAAGTCCTGTCTGTAACCTAATCATTTAAATAAAACAAAGAACAGTGGTAACTTTGTATTTTTTCAAATTCTAGTGTCTGTTTCTGGTTTGCATCACTTACAATCCCCTTTTCAATTCCCACTATTAGTTCACATTCTCTTTATATATATATCTTGAACAAATTTTCAATCATTAATAAAATACCTTTTATTCATCCACTCAAGTTCAAATACAGTTTGTAAAACTTGTAGTGGATGACAGTTAATATTCATACAATTTTTTCAAATAATAATTCATTAATTATATTTAATTAGTTAATTTTAGTTTTATATGGAAGAAAAACTTTTCACAAAAGAGGTAAGGTATGCAATATAGTTATTTTTCACCATTTGGCTTAAAATAAGTGATATGATTTCAGAAAACAGCTGATCTTATACAATAGGTTATGTGGTACAGCAGCTGTTTTAATGCACAGGTTATGTTGCTTTACTAATATCAATTGTAATTATTTATTAAAATATAGCCAAGATAAAATTTTTCTTTGTTAACCTAAGCAGGAATTGACTGAAATTATATGTTTGTATTAATTGTTTCTTAAGTGTTTTTGAATAATACATAAGAAAAAAAATCTGGTAAACTGACTTTGTCAGGTATTTCCCATAATAGTAGGATACGACAATTTATACTTCCAGTTTTGGGAAATACTAAAGGAAAGTATAACTCTTATCTATAAATAAAAGTGTCAAATTTAAACTCAGAAAGACAACACTAGAAATCGTAGTTTTGTTTCCCTGAAAATTTGTTCAGCCGTTTCTGGTTTTACATTTTAATGACTTGAAATAGGTATATCTTTTAGGAAGCTAATGAATGGATGAAATGTTTATAATAGAAAAATGTAAATAAAAAATAATTTAATTCAGAATGTAATTAACTTCTAATTTCTTTAGCACATTTCGCTGTGGCACCAAATAACCAAAACCCCACCAAACACTATTTGTTACTGAGATTATAATTATCTCCCTGTGTCAGGTAGCTGATCTGGCGCTACTGCCATAGTGAATGTGTTAAAACATATAATTATTATTTCTTGGAAAAGTTTGGCACTAAAATAAATGGATACAAGATATCTTAGTTATTATTCAGTTTTTGAAAGTTTTTTGCTTGCTTCTTTTTTCCAGTTTTCCTTTTTAATTATATACCTTGTGTTTGATTTCAGACAATTTATTTAACATTAATTTGAAGACAACTATAAAGCATCAACCTATCATGATCTTTATTTTTTGCCAACATATTTGTCTCTTAAACAAGGTAACTACCTATACATTATTTTACAAAAATCATTTAGTTTATATTTACAGTAGCATGCAAATAATTAAGAATACAAAGAACTTTTGGTTTATTTCTATGATTAAGCTGTTTTGTAAGGGGTTTGAGTGGTATCAAATTATTTGTCTCTGTTAGTTAAGCCAATATTTGTATTATTTAAAAAAACAGTCTTAATAATTATTTTAAAACTTAAATCAATATGGTAGGTTGAAGTTATTTATGTTTTACTATTTTAATTTTTATTTATGAGTGCTTACAGTGTTATGAGAATATGTAACTATAAACAACCAAATACCTTTAATAAATAGTTTTCAAAAAATCCATTAAATGATAAGTGTTTGAAATATCACGACATATCTTGCATTTTACGGATTGTAAGATGGTTACAAAATCACCTGAGTGTGATTATTACACTCCGAATTTTAATTGTAAAATATATTTATAAATTTCAAATTATTTTTTAATAAAAAATAGGGCAGAGCCCTTGGATCTAAATTGAAGGGGTTCAGCTTTGTTGTCTCGCGCTACAGTATATAAAAAAATATAAAATTATCATATTTAATTACAATAGATATTGTTTATTATAATATAACTCCCTGGAACATTAGAAATGATTTTTTTAAATTTTGTAAATTTTACTCAGTGAATGGTTTACACAATAAACTAAGGAATAAATAATAAATAGTTAAAAAGTTATGTATAATATAACGTATAAATGTGAAAAGATTAGTGTTATCAGTAGCGATTAGACGGCCTTCTGTTCATTGCAATACTTCTTATCTAAATCTCTAACAACACCTGTAAAATTTATCTATAATAATTTTGTCTTCCTCATGTTTCAAATGCATTTAAAATATAATCCAGTAAATGAATACCTTTGAATGCAATAAGAAGGAAAAAACTGACAGAATTTAAGTGAAATCTGAGCAAAGAATAACTCTAAATTTGTACATTAATTAATGGTAGAACATAAATAATACACAAAAAATGACTCTTCTAATTATATTAATACTTAATAATTTTTAAAGACTTTTATAGTGCATTTCTAACTATTTAAAAAAAAAACAATCTATTTGAATGAACAGTTTTCTAACAATTAATCCATTGTTGCGATGGATGTCTATGTATCTCATTATAGTAATTAATTCTGACAAAAAAATAAAAGCCCTTTCTTTTAAAAATGTAAAGATTTATAGGTAAAAATATAATAAGGTATTTGAAATATTACTTTTATTATATTCTTCATCAAAATTTAATTATAAAACATTATTTATAAAATAAATGTAAAAAAAATATTTGGCATTTTTCATTTAAAACTACTAAAATGTAATAGAAAGGAAATGTTTTATAAAGTTGTAAAGCTATAGCCTCATTCAAAAAGATATTTCCTTATACACCAATATATGTCTACAAAAAAAACTATAGTACATTTTCATTACTATTCTATAAAACATTCATAAGCAAGTCTAGGGGCTTAAGCCACTATTTTATTCCTCAATTTTAAAAATAAAACTTTTAAGCTAAAAATAATAAAGGCAGTTATGAGTAAATACATGCATTATGAGTATATTTAAAATTTCAAGTTTTATTTGAGACTGAGATATTCCACTTTCCTGTGATATAAATTATATAATTTTAAATTTGTTCAGTTTAAAATGGTAGAAGCTATCAGCACTGCTAATAGCAATTTGTTTTAGAAGATTACCACAATGTGGTACTAGTAACTAATTATAGTGGGGACCATTTAACTGTGCACTTGACCTTGAGAGATCACAATTAGGTGAGGCAGGAGATAGAGGCCTATGTTGAGTCAGTATAAATACTTTCCTATAAACATGATAAGAACTGTCAACACACTGACTTACAAGAGACTATCAATATTAGATAAATTAGCTCCTGTGTGAAATAACAAACAACCTTGAAATATGTGTAGACACATCTGATGCAGAAGCTGTTGATATATAAAACATTCTGAAAAGAGACATGTTTTCAGAAGTGATGGTACACGAGAGAGCAAAAGTGACCCAGTACATAGGATGCAGCTACATTGTATATTCCATAATGTCAATTAGTTGTGTATAACCTTCCCTTTGCATTCCATATTTTTCAACTTTTAGTCACCTATGTTAACTACAATGAAAATAGAAATTTAGTGATGTGGTGGTGGTGGTGTGAAATGTCCTGCTATGCTGTTTGCGGTATAAAATACTAATGTTTATTCAGTTACAGCTGTTTGTGTTCCTTAGCATAGTTGTTAAAATTGTTAGAATAAATTAACTAACAAAAAACTGAGTTATCACAAGTTTTAGTCAAGGGTGTGTATTGTTTACAATAGAAGTAAGCTCAGTACAGTAAGGAAAGCATGCTCCAATATTGTAGACAAAAGTGATAACAATGCGGCCTAACCTGCGCCAAAGGCACAACAGCAAGATTTCAATTCCTCCCTAAATACATTGACCAACAGTCCACCTCAACTTGATTGGAGATACATTGCATTATTAAAATAATTACCTTAGATCAAAGAACAAAAAACCCTAATACAATAAAAAGAACTAATATTACAATTTAATCACTTAAACAATAGTTTATGAGTATCGGAACTTTAGTATCCGGACCAAAGTTCGGATAGCTATAAACTATTGTTTAAGTGATTAATAAGATTCACCGAACGTAATGGACTATAAAATTCAAGAATAATATTACAAGTTATCTAAGACTAATCCCTTATGTACATTCCGATGAATATGTCATCATCATCATCATCATCAGAGGACCCTATTACAAAATTACAATCATTTACAAACTAGACTGACCTGATGATCTATATTGTAATTTAGTAATAGAACTCTCTGATGATATGTTCATGGAAATATAAGTAAGGGTTTAATGTTAGATAACTTGTAAAATTATTTATCTTTGTAGTATTGGGGGTTTGCCAATATTTCTATTTTAACATATTATGCCACTGTACTCTTGATATTGTATGTCAGATCAAAGAGTGGGTACACATTTTTTGCATGCAGGTAGACTTTGGGATAATTAATGCATTTCACAATATAATTACACTGTTCTTAGTTTTCTTTATTCATAACAAGGTATATGAATAAATTAGGCTTTATCTGCAAACTTGTGGCTTATATGGTTTCCCTTTCAGCTTAATCACGATTGTTTTGAAATAATTGGACTTTGTACAATCATTGGATTTCATGCGATTTAATGTGTCCTTGGATCTAATAGAGCCAGTGAACAAAACTATATACCAAATTGCCTTGGAAACTTTAAACCATGGTATCCGCAGGAGTCCTGGGTGAGAATCTACACAGATGGATCTAGAATGCATGGTGAGGTGGGAGCAGGAATATACAGAGATTACTTCTCACACTATTTTACAACGAGCAATACCTTTACTGTTTTTGAGACAGAACTGTTTGCCATCAACGAGGCTCTTCAACAGCTGATTTTAAGACCGTGGCTTAATACCATATTGTTTTATAGGTTGACTCTAAATTCTTATTACAAGAAATGGCTAATAATGATAATACAGGTAGTGCAATTGTACAGAATATAAAAAAGAATTATAAAATTGTAAGACACAATGTAATCAATATTGTAATGCAGTGAATCCCGTCTCATATGGAAATACAGGGCAGTGGAGCAGCGGTTGTTCAAAAACCATCAAAAGTTTTATGACGGCAAGTAAGAATAAAAAGTATTAGAACACCCTACCAACAAGGTTTGAGAAATATAATGGAGGAAAGAACGAAGGACAAGTCCTATAATTCGTTTGAGCTGTTTGAGGCGAATAGAACACTCCTGAGAAAAACATCTGTTGCTAACTTCAGACTGGCCACAGGGCATGACTGTCTTGCCGGACATCTCAGTAGAATGAAAATATTAGAATCCAACAGGGGCAAAATATGTGCATGCCAAACATCTATTAGACAAGGACTACCTCCTGGTCTGCAGTGGACTAGATAAGGAAAGACAGTAACAAAGGGACTTACCTGGAATGTTCCTGTAATATCCAAAGATTCTTCTGTAATGTCTTGTGGATATACATCAATCCACATAAAGTAATGCCAGTTAATATTACTTAATTTATTAACCATAAGGAGAAACTAAAGGTTAATTTTTAAATTTCAATATTTAATTTTTTTTGCTGGCTGATCAAAACTTTTCTTTACACAGAAATAACAGTTTCTAAACCTAAAATTATAATTTACAAACTGTTATTAAAATGTGATCTAAAACTATAACAATAATTTATAAGTAATAATTATGTAACTGAGTGAATACTTTTGAACTTACTTGCTGACGCAGTTTGAAACAATTATTGTATTGACGAATCCAACCTGTGACTGTCGGTGATCGCTCAAGGTTGCAGGAGTATTATTTATGAGGCTGGAGCTGGGTTTGGATTAAGTGAGTTGTTCACTATATAATGGAATTAGGTGTTAGATTTGAAGTGTGTATGGTTATGTAAGATGTTTTGTTTTCTCTCCAACTCCAGATTTTGAATCTAACACCTTATTCCTCCACCCTCATAAACCATATACAAGTAAGTTCAAACGTATTCACTCAGTTACACAATAATTACTCAAATTTAATTATTGAATTCAAAATGATTACAATAAGCAACTTTTATAACAATAAATCCGAGTTTCAAAATTTAATATATACAAATAAGTTTTTAAAAATGTATAAAAAAATTAAACACTTTTAATAATTTATATTATACAATCTTATTATTTATAATTAAAGTATAGACAAATATACTCTACCATTACAAAATGGTACTTTTTCATATGTATAAAATATAGTTTCTGGCTGATTTAAATCTTGGATTATAAACATATTTCACAATATTTATGGTAATGGTTCCTGAAATCTAAAGCAATCACTCACTATTTTCCACTTGTCATCTTCTGCAGTTATTACAAAATTCTGCATAAATGGACGAAATGCCGAATTTCCTTGGTATTTTACAGATCCAGAAGTTTGTATTACATAAGCTAGGTTGTCCCCAACTGCGCAATCTGCAAAGTAATAAAAAAAAGCATAAATAAACCACCTCAATACAAGCAACAAAATCAGGCCTCTAGAGGTATATACAAAAATCACACTTCTGTTCTTCAGATGATTTGCAGTTAAAATTTTACTTCAATGAGAATTTTATACTCATTTCCCCAAAAGACTCATAAAATAATTTTTTAGGTTTTAAACAAACATAATCACGCTTAACTATAAAACCTGTCATTTAAAATTGATTCTTTGTTAATCTTTATTTTTTCTTTTGATAGATTGTAAACCTCTTAAATGAAAGATGTTTATAAATGAAAATCTATTTCTAAGTAATTGTTCCATAACCGAGTGAATATTTAAGAACTTACTTGCTGATAAGTTTCGAAACATTTGTTTTATTGACGAAGCCGACCCACTACTGCCGGCGATCGCTTAAGATTGCAGGACATATGATTGAATAAGGTGGAGGAGGGTACTACACAACCTTTCAACTTAAAACCATATCACTTTCTACACCAACCACTAGTTTCACCCACCCACAATTATATTGGTGGTTGGTGTAGAAAGTGATATTGTTTTGAGTTAAAAGGTTATGTAGTACCCTTCCCCTTATAAATCAGACCTCCTGCAACCCTGAGCGATCACCGGCAGCAACAGGTTGGCTTTGTCAATGAAAAAAATGTTTCAAAACGCGTCCGCAAGTAAGTTCATAAGTATTCACTCAGTTACACAATAATTAATTATAATTTACAGTGAATTCAAGATGATTACAAAAAACAACTTTGAAAATTTATTAAAGTTTTAACATACAAGATGGTAAATATTTCATCCATTTTTACTTACATCTATTTCATCATCTAGATTTCCATTATTAAATTCTTCACTGATTTTCTGTTAGAAGTCAATTCATTGCATTTAGCTGCAGAAGTAACTAATGTTTATTATGTCTATTATTGTTGTATTACATCCCACACTGTCATTTCTCATATACCAAACTTACTAGCATACCAGTTGATTAATTTTCTCAAACCTTTCAATGATTTTAAAACTTGTTGATAGTTCATTTTTTATATTCAATGTTTCGACTATTTAATCTTTCTCAAAAAAAAATTACTATGAAGTAAGTATTATTATAACTGTACTAACAATGACTTTTTGTTGCATTGAGTTTCTTAAGTAAATCCTTATTTATGTTCCTATGGCTAAACTGATCAGTTAGATTGTTTATAGTTGATCAAGACATTTATATAATCTATTTGTCATCATATAACTGCCTGTACACTTACTGTATTAAAACAGATTTATATTAGACCAAAATTTTACTGGAATTATTGAGAGTTGGCTGCAGTTTAAAGATTTTCATGAAGAATTACCAAAATAAGACTTTTTTATTACACATTTTAAAGGCTTTATATTATATCTCAATGGTATAAATGCCAGTGAAAGTGTAATATATACTTTAAATAAACATTATTAATTTTCAAGAGCTAATTATACAAACCAGGAATTTGTTGAACATCAAAACAATTATATGTATGTGTACAAGTTGGCAATTCTGATAAAAAACTTTGTATGCCATCTTTTCCTGTTGTGCCATTTCCATTCCACACTAAAGTAGCAGTTTCCATGTATAGTTTTGTCATTAACTAAAAATTAGAAAAAAAATGAAGGTTAATTGTTAGTTTATATTAGGTAATATATATGTTTTATATATAGGTGGAAAAAATTATTTACAAGTAATAATAACTTCATATATATATATATATATATATATATATAAAGAAACAAGACAATTTACAATATATATACATATACAGACAATTTATATATATATATATATATATATATATATATATATATATATATATATATATATGAAGTTAATATATTACTATTGTAAGTAATTTTATCCATCATTAAGTGCAGTAATTTTACCTTATGTGATGAGGCACCTTTCGGTTACTTGACCATTGTCAAATCACTGAATTAATTTTCTCTATTTTTCTGGTGTGGATGTTCGGTCCGTGATGTTGGTATTTGTAGTCGTCATACATATTTCTTCTTGAGGTGCGTGTATAATGTTTTTGAATAGTATGTCGTCTGCAGGTTCATTAAACTGTTGTGTATGGTTTTATAAATGTGGTATTTTTCTAGTGAGTTTAGTTTTATTGGGTTATTATTTATTTGAAGTATGGTAATAACCAAATAGAACTAAACTCACTAGAAAAATACCACATTTATAAAAATACACACAATAATTTAATGAACCTACAGACAACCTATGCAGACGACGTACTATTCAAAAGCATTATACACCCGGCTCAAGAAGAAATATGTATGACGTCAACAAATACCAACATCATGGACCGAGCATTCATACCAGAAAAATAGAGAAAATTAGTTCAGTGATTCGACAATGGATACAAGTATTAATAATAGCTTCATAAAGTCAGTGCAACGGAAAAATAATGTACGATGTGAAATATTATGATATATATATATATATATATATATATATATATATATATATATATATATATATTCTTGATATTTTACATTATCCATTGTTTTTCCGTTGCACTGACTTTATGAAGTTAATATATTACTATTGCACTAATATATTACTATTACATCAGAAAAATATCAGTGATTCGACAATGGTCAAGTGACCGAAAGGTGCTCATCACTCAAGGTAAAATCATTGGACTTAATGGTGGATAAAATTACTTACAATAGTAATATATTAACTTCATATATATATATATATATATATATATATATATATATATATATATATATATAAAACACATTTTCTTGTTCAATAATTTAAAACAACACAGGTTATTCAAATACAAGTTATACAAATACAGGTTCAAATAATAAATATTCTTGTATTTGAATAACCTGTGTTGTTTTAAAATATATATATATATATATATATATATATATATATATATATATATATATATATATATATATATATATATTGATTGTAATTTTCATTCCTGATGATGTTGGTACTGTTTACCAACGAAAAGCTTTGAATATAAATTAATAAATATTCATGTATTTAAATAACCTATGTTGTTTTAAATTATTAAACAAGAAAACGTATTATATATATATATATATATATAGATTTTTTGGACTAGGAGACTGACAGACTTACCTTGGTAAGAGTCCACTCTGTAGTCTTGAAATAGAAACACATAAAAGCACTTAAACAATGATATATTTCAACCACACAGTTGTCTTTGTCAATCGAAGAGAAAACACAAAAAGAAATATGATATTTATCAGCACAATGTAAACTTTGCTCAGCACAGTACATAGGCCTGACCATGGATGGTCTGAATATCAGAATGAATGGCCACAGACATGATGTTAAAATTATGAATATGGATAGACCAACAGCTCAACATGCTGCGAGTCACAACATCACAACTTTTGATGACTGCTATACCACAAAAATAATTAAATCACTCCCCCCCTGATTGCAATCCCTCAGAACTGAGAAGGTGGGAACTATCATACCAGTGGTATACCAAGTCCAGAGAATCCCCTAACCTCAACATCAGATAAATCAATTCATTTTTCCCCCTCCTAATAGCCTTATAGCCTTATCTCTTTTCCCCTGACAGACTTATATAAACTATAATCACTCATATGCTCATGGAAACAATATATATATATATATATATATATATATATATATATATATATATATATATATATATATATATATATATCTTTAATCTGTGCATCTGTGTCATCTGATTTCTACTCTACACAATCTGTGATTACAACTTATATTTATTTTATTTCATTCTCTCATATTTCTTTTTGTGTTTTCTCTTCGATTGACAAAGACCACTGTGTGGTTGAAATATATCATTGTTTAAGTGCTTTTATGTGTTTCTATTTCAAGACTACAGTGTGGACTCTTACCAAGGTAAGTCTGTCAGTCTCCGAGTCCAAAAAATCTATATATAAATAAATACATATATATATATATATATATATATATATATATATATATATATACACTGGGTATCATATATAACGACATCGCTTAATACGATGTACCGGCTGTAACGACAAAGATTCCCGGCCCCTTGATTCTGTAGTACCTGTTTAATGCATTTTACATCACCTATAACGACACCGGGTAAAACAACGGATCGGTTAAAACGACACTCATTTCAGGCCCATCTAAAAAAAATCGAGTGTAGCGACGGAACACTCTAGAATTCACCGAACGGTAATCCTCTCGAAGTAAACAAAGCTTTCTAAGAATCGTGATCCCCATTCCATTACAAAAATGATCAGTTCGAGTTATACAGCCGAAAGTGAAACACGTATGTACGTTCGTAAAATGTCAAAAAGATAATCTGTGACACTGGAAGAAAAGTTTCACATTTGTTGCGCCTGGAAAATGGGGACAATAACTGACTTATTTACTAGTAAATAAAATAGTTTTTTAAAATATGTACGTACATAGTCTAATTTTAATTATGTAACATTTAAATAAAATAATAAACCCGTTTTTGATGAAGTTAATTTAACACTTTCAACACGGCGGCGATATTGGTGATCTCATCAAACTACTGTGTTTTTCGTTAACTTCCAGCTCTGACGGCAGTGGAACGCCATGCGGGTTGCATAGCTTGTCGTTGCCTAATTATCAAGCCCGTTGTTTTCATCTCAATAATTTTATTTCTAACATATACATGTTTATGGTGACATCAGAACAGTGCATTACACTCTAAAATATTGTTTTATTTATTGGGTCACAATTTAAAAAAAGAAATACAAATGATAAATTACTGTATGACAAATAAGAAAACACAATAAAAACGACAGAGAACAAAAGAAAATATATATACAAAACTAAAGACCCTACTACTAAAATAAGCACTTAACATTTAACTCGGAATGTTTGTTTGTTTCTGTTTGTGCCAAGTGTTTCGGAGATCGATAATGTAAACGGAGACATAGATAATACATATGTCACGTCCGAGACTATTTATAGCCGAGTTAAGCTGACATTTGTTTACTACAATCTTATATTGACACATTAGGTTTTACGATCGTTGTTTTTCCGGATATTTTGCCGCGTATAATGGTTCAAAGTAAAAGAAAACATTAAAATATAAAAGTTAAACCAAATTAAATCTGTTCATAAAATTCCCTAAAACATTGTTACAGTTGAAGCATAAAAAGTTAACTTAGGAGGGTTGGATTTAAAAACGACTCAGGCACGATATTCTCCAAACTCTTCTGAAGCATTGACGTAAAAAACAAAACTTTACACAAACACGTATCGACACTAGAGAAGTTTCAATTAGCCTGAGAGTGAGCGTGCCGTATCTAGGAAAATAAGCTAGGAGCGCATCGGCACGCTCTCTGTACCTCGTAAGGGAACCCAGAGCGTGCCGGGCTTTATTATTCAGTCTAAAATTCTCCCCACTCCATCTTGTAGCTTGGTACTGGATATAATGACGCCCCTGGATATAGCGACCTAATTTTCATCCCCCCTTAAAGGTCGTTATAAACGATATGCAGTGTATATATATATATATATATATATATATATAATGTTTTCTTCCATAGTAATCAAAACAATTGAGGCTATTCAAACACAAATTATTTAATCACTTTAACATTAGTTTATAACTATACGAACTTTAAATTTTGTAAAACCTTACTAAGACAGATTGTTTTCGATAGCTACGTGGTGATCTTCATCAGTGTCTAAATTTTCTGCTTGGAGTTGTTAAGTTAAGCGGTGACGGTTTTAAAGGCAAGTTTTCAATAGTATCAAAGAGTATGTGTAATTTGTATTGGGTTTGTTTGTTTAATGTTTGTATTTTGTGTGTTTGTAAATTTTATGTTCTTCTAGATGTGTTCCTTTTTTGTTAAAGTGTAAAATTAGGTTATGGTAAATGTCTGTCTATTTGTGTTCTGTTTCTTTTATGTGATTAAAAATGCTGAGTTGGTTTTCTGTTTGTGTTCCTTGACTCTTTGATCGACCAAAAGCTGCGACCTGTTTGCCCAATGTAGATTTGTTGCAGTTTAATTTGTATATTCTTAGAGCTTGTAGTTTATCTTTGTTGTTTGTGTCGTGTTGTATTGTAAATTGTTATTAGTTTTGTATGCTATTTTGTATCCTGTTTTTTTAAATTCATGGGCTATTTTATTTGATGTTTCGTTTATGTATGGTATTGTGATGTATTTGTTTTCCCTCTCTGTAGTGTTAATTTTAGTGTTTTTTTGTATATTGTGCTATAGTTTGTCTATTATTGTGATGTTGTATCCATTTGTGTATGCAAAATATTTAATGGTGTCTAATTTTTTGTTTATGTTTTCCGTGGTCATTGGAACTTCTTTAAGTCTATGGAGCATGGATCTGAAGGCAGCGTGTTTGTGTTGGATAGGGTGGTTTGAGGTGTTGCGGATAAGTGTGTCTGTCGTTATAGGTTTCCTGTAAATGTTGAAGATTTGTTTTTGTGTGAGGCTTTCTGTTATGGTGAGGTCGAGGAAGTTTATTGATCGGTTGGTTTCAAACTTTGGGGCGAAGTGGAGTTTAGGGTGTATTTTATTAGTGTAGGTGAGGAGTTTTTCGCATTGTCGGTTGTTGCTTCCGTATAGTGTTATGATATCATCAACATAAGTGTGCCAGTAAATGATTTTGTGTGCGTGTGTATTGTTTGCGAGTATCTTGGTGTTTTCTGTGTTGTAGGAAAATTTCGCTTAGGACACTGTGGATAGAACTTCCCATGGGTAGGCCATCTGGTCATGAATAGAAGTTTGAGTTGAGGGTGAAATAGTTTGGTGATGTTTTGGAGGATGCTTAATTATATTTACTGTACAAATTATTTATTAATTTTTATTATTCAAAATATTTTGTTGGCAAACCATATCATCATCATCAGGAATGAATAATGTAATGTACAATACATAATTTATTTTACATAAAATTGAATAGATATATTATAAAGAAACTTTGAATGTTCAAAATATGAAAAGAACTAGGAAAAACGTAAATGTTAGGCAGATAAAGTGTTACATCTGTCAAAACACTACATTTATCACAATAAAAAATATAAAACAGAAACTACCAAAAGTCCTAAAATTGTCAATCTGGGAACAGTTAAAACATTTTTATTAACACAAAAATAAAATAATAATTAAAGAAATCCAAATATAATAAACTCTTACTTTATTAGAGAAAGTCACATTGAACAACAAATAGATGCAGAGAGACTAAAATTAAACCATACGAGGTCTGTTCAATACGCAGACTGAGGTCATAAAAAAATGTACTTAATTTGGAAGTTACACGTCTGGGTCTCCTTCAAAGTACTCTTCTCCCCAAAGGCGTTTCCACTTGTTAAAACAGTCCCGGTATGCTTCTTTTGAGATGGCTATCAGCTCCTTCGTCGCATTTGCCTTAATCTCTGAAATCGTTTCAAATTTTCCTTTGAGGGGTTTTTTGAGTTTTGGGAATAAGAAAAAGTCACAAGGAGCAAGGTCAGGTGATTAGGGAGTGGGGTGGGAAAGAACAGTGATCGAGTGTTTGGCCAAAAACTCACGAGTTCTGAGTGAGCTGGAGCGGTCGTGATGGAAAAACTAGTTATCACTTCTCCACAGTTTTCGCCTTTTGCGTTGGACGGCGTCCCTCAGACATTTCAGTACTTCAATGTAGGTAATCTGGTTGACTGTAGAGCCTTCAGGGAGGTACTCGTAGTGAACAACACCCTTAGCATAAAAAAAAAATCAGCATCACCTTGACATTTGACCGAACATGGCGAGCTATTTTGGGTCCTTGGGGCGTTTGACTTACCCATTGGGATGATTGGACTTTCGTTTCAATGTCGTAACCATACACCCATGATTCATCACCGATTATAATTCTTGACAAAAAGTTCACATCTTCATTTGAACGATCAAGCAGTTCCCGTTAAACCCGGACGCGATTGGATTTTGGTTGTCGGTCATCAGGCGTGGCACAAATTTCGCAGCGACGAGGTGCATCTTCAGGCTGTCCATTTTACAATCCGACAAAAAAAAATACTCTTTACTAAAACTGTGTGTAACTCATCAACAAATGAAGATATCTGCGACTGAAATACCGTGTTTTAATCAGCTGATTTATACGAACCTAGCGACACCAAGAAGATTCTCCTGAAACTAACTTGAGCTGCGAAATTCAAACAGTCCGTGTATTTTTTGAACAGACCTCGTATACTGTTAAAACATGCAAGGGCAGAAATTCTTAGTATCCTGATCTTTTTTATTATATCACCAATTTAGGAACATTTGAATACAGAGTGTGTATTTACATACATAGACTTTTTTAAATTTATACTGAAATAAGTAAATATACTTATTAATCCAAATTAATAATTTAACAAAATATATGAAAAACTTACTAAGACATTTCTTATCACACTAAGCAGCATCACCTCTGTAGTATTACTAAGCAGGTTGATCTCTGGGAAGCTTAGTAGAGCTAGGCAGAAGTGGTTTTAACCGGGGAATGCTCATGCTGTTAGATTAAATCTAACATTTTTAGTTGCGCTGAAGAAATTATTCTATCTCTTCGTTGTATGCGACTGAGCTTCTTATTATGCTTTCTCGAGGATGTTAATCAGCTATTATCAAAATTTTAAGTAGATAGCTTGATTGAGAGGCTAACCAGGGGTGAGAGAAGTGGCAGGTGTTCCCCATTTTAGGAAGCACAAAGGTGTACGAGTGATCACGTGAGTGCTGTGTTACGAGCAACCTAACAGTGCAAGTAATTACGTAACCGTTTATACTCTAGTTTTTCTATCTGTAACTTTACATATAAATATGACATAAATGTATTTAATAGATTGTTTTTATATCAATGAAGAAGTTTGAAAGTGTAATATAATCCATACAATTAGAATTTATAATTTTAAACATATGATAACAAATATTGCGATTGTTAGATTTGCCCTAACAACACAAGTAATAGCGGAAGTTTCCATAGCGCAAACGAGTCCGGATTAAAGGGATTTGTTCTGTATGTGAAAAAGTGAATGTGATTTCTACTAGGATTTTTCACTCAACCCCCTGAGGGTTGTTATAGTCCTTTCTACTATAGGTCACAAATATTGCATGTGTTTGTGTGTAGTTAGCAAACCTTAAGAGGTTTGTAATGACCTCTTAAGGGCAGTGTTACTTAAAAGCGGCCAAATGAAGTGTTTTAAGGTATTTTAGTGATAGGTTGGGTATTTGACAATTGTAAATTTTTGAGAATTTTTCAATAGTGTTACTTAGCATAGGTTTACATGACTAGGCCTGTTGATGGAAATAAACCAATATCCAAAATGTTGCCAATGAAATAAAATTTATATACTTGACTTGCAAATCAACCGCTTTTTACATTTATAGAAAACTAAGTTTTTGATAGACGACCAGAAGTGAGCTTGTAAATAAAACTTTTTCTGTCAAAAGTTACAGCTCAGGTCAAACAACAATATGTATGTTGATATCATTCCTCGAATACAAATGATCTGGGCATCATGCCACTGGGCTTATCAGTCAAACTCGACTAGACTGCAGTCAGTATGTTTAGTAATTGCTGTAATCAATTATTATTTGTTGATTCCATCTTTACATGAGCTACTATTTTTCAATTAAAAACACTTGTAAATTGTTACACTTGTTTATAGTTGTATTTACTTTATATTGTTGATGACGGACATTTCGGGAGATTTGTTCCATTCTCAACTCGAGGCCGTAACTGATCTCAAGATTTTTGTGGGTTAAGGCGGGCGGGGGTGTGGGGGTATTCTTGTGAGTATTAAAAGTTATGATGTCAAATAGTGTATTTGAGCTATAATGTAATTGTAGGGTGTAGTTTGAAATGGTTGTATATCTCATATTGTTTGGTTGTGTCTCGTCGGTGATTTTTTTTTTTAGCAAAAACACCCAATCAAACTTTGCCGAACATCTCTTATCCACAAATATAACATCTAACCTACAAATTCTTTACAACTAAAACAAAAATAACCAACAATACACAACCGAACAATACAAAATATACGAACATTTCAAACTACACCCTACACACATACTTAACACCTAATTACATTAAGCTCACATACACTTTTTGACATCACAACTCCTAATACTCACAAAAATACACCCCCCCATAATATCCCACCCCACCCTAACCTAAAAAAACCTTGAGATCAGTTACAGTCTGAGTTGATAATGAGACACATCTCCCGAAACGGTCATCCTCAACAATATAAAGTAAGTACTACTATAAAGAAGTGTAACAATTTACAAGTGTTTTAGTTAATGAATTATTATTGTTCCTGTCTATTTTAGCACTAGAAATAAGTATTGAATAAATAATAAACAGATTGAATATGAAGTTTTTGATTCGATATTCCACTGGTTTATCATTTATTCAATTATTAATATTATCGTAATTTTAAAAGAGAATTATTAAACCGCTCGAATCATTCCTATTCGCAAACCTGGAAAAGATGAATCGCAACTAGAATCTTATAGACCCATATCGCTGACATCCTGCCTGGGGAAACTCATGGAACGTCTAATGAACGCAAGACTGACATGGAGACTAGAAAACGATGATAAACTGAGCAATCTCCAATTTGGTTTCTGGCGTCAGAGGAGCACTGCTATATTTCACAGACCAAATTTACAAAGGTTTTGAACGAAAGAAGGCTACAATTGCGGTGATGATCGACTACGAAGCAGCTTTTGACAAAATTCCGCATGCTACGGTTATCCTCCAGTGTATGAAGCTTGGCATAAGGGGCAAGATGTTGAAATATATTGTATCTTACCTAGAAAACAGGTGCATTCAGGTGGACGTCAATGGAACCATCTCATCAAATCACATTGTTGCAAATGGCATTCCCCAAGGTGGAATTATTTGCCCAACCCTCTTTAATATCGTACTTCACGATTTTTCGGCCCAGCTCCCTCCTGGAGTGTCCAGCTGTACATTCGCGGATGACTGCACGATCTGGGCATCGGATGAAGACCATCTCAAAGCGATAGATTTGGTTCAACTAGCTCTACACAAGATAATGGAATGGTATGGAAAGTGGTCGCTTAAAGTATCTCTGGACAAGACAGAATGCTCTTTTTTCACGAGAAGAAATAATTTGGCAAACTACATACCGCAGTTACGAATACAAGATGTTACCGCGAAATTTAACCCTAACCCAAAATTGTTGGGAGTAGTGTTGGATTCAAAATTACGTTGGGCAAGGCAAGTGGACTATGTTTTGGAGAAATGCACATCGCGGCTGAATGCACTCAAAGTAGTGGCCAGTCGCAACTGGGGTGCAGACACAACAACACTAAGATCATTTTACTTAGCCTTTGTACGCTCCAAAGCTACCTATTGCTGTGAGGTTTGGGGAGCTGCAGCCAAAACACACATTGACAAAATAGGCCGCATTCAAGCAACGGCTCTCCGTACATGCCTTGGATGCCTGAGCACCACTCCTACCTCTGCTATGGAAGTGGAACTGGGTGTTGAGCCTATTGAAATATATATCAGAAGGCAAATGTGGACCAAATACTTAAGAATACAGTCATCGATGCCTAACCATCCTCTACACATCGTGATAAATGCAAGCAGTAACATCAGAAACTCATTCACGTGTCAAATTAAGTCCATGGCCTCCATGTTAATGTGTGGCATTCCTGAAACCATCCCAGTGACATATGATGACAGACCAGGCATATGGAATGGAGTGGAAATTGTTATGGAACTACCAAACCCGTTAACGAAAAACAACCACCCAGCAATCTTGAAAAGTGAAGCATTGTCCATGATAAATGAGCTTTATGATCGCCATATCAAGATATTCACTGACGGCTCAGTGGGCATTGAAGGAAAAGTTGCGGGTGCCGGTTACTTTAATGAAACAACTGGTGATAGGTACTATGTGCCAGCAAACTCATTGTCCAGTATGGATGCAGAATTACTAGCTATAAATGCAGCGCTTACAAGTTGTTTATCATTGAAAGTATCGCAGGTGTGTGTCTTAACGGACTCCAAAAGTGCTCTGCAGGCTATCTTGAACTCCGAACCTACGGCATATGCTTTTCATATCATGGAAATTAGACGCCTACTTCGTGAACTACAGAGCCATAGATGCGAGATTACTTTGCAGTGGGTACCATCTCATTGTGACGTATACGGAAATGAGGTTGCGGACCAAATAGCGAAAGCAGCCTCTAAAATGCAGCCTACAGATGAGAAGAGGGTTTCATTGCTTCACTGTAGGAACCAAAGCAACAAATATTTCTATAAAGCCTGGTCAGACAAATGGAATCAGTCAACCATTGGGAGACACCTACACAAGATTCAACCCCTACCAACTGACGGGAACTTATATAAAGGGATGCAAAGACAACTAGCATCTTTTGCAGCAAGAGCTAGAATTGGTCACATAGTTATGCAGAAGTACCTATTCCACTTCAACCTTACTGATTCGTCGCACTGTGCATTATGCGAAGACGATGAAGAGGACCTGGAGCACATTCTTCTGCGTTGCAGCTATCCAATTCTTTCACGTGACCTACTAAGAGCAGAAGTCAATGATTTTGAGGACATCCTTAAAAGTAAAAATCACTGGCAGCTTGCTTGTGCCGCGTACATTGGACACCGGGCCATCGGCTATGATTGATGCTGGACGCCCGTACTAAGACGTAAGAAGTAAGTAAAAGAGAATTATGGTTTCAAATATTCTTAATATGGTATATTGCATCTAATTACTAACATATTGCACATCATGTTCATTGTTTACTAGCATATCACCATCAACACTAATAATTCTATTATTGCTTATTAAGACTGTATTAACTTACATGCCTTTTACGATCCAGGCTGTCATAATAGAGTTTTAAAAAGTTTTCAGCAGTTCGACACGCCAAGTCAAATTGTGACTGCAACATGAACGGAAAAATCAGAATATGCAAGATTAGTATTTTTATAATCTCTTTCTACATTGATTCTGATTAAATTACAACTAAAGATAGTACATCTATATAAATTGGAATAGCTTTAAAAATATAACTTGACTATGATAAACATTGTGTGATAATGATAAAACTAAGGTGCGACTTGAAAAGTTTTCTAGCTTTACCAGGGTGTCTAGTAAAATAGCTTGAAGAAATTCCCTGAGTTTTCCCTGACTTTTCCAGGGTGTCTAGTAAAATAGCTTGAAGAAATTCCCTGAGTTTTCCCTGACTTTTCCTCTTTTAGATGTCTATAGAAAGCCCAGTTTACATTGGGCCCATCCATTGATATCTGAAGGATCTTGGATAAATCCAGACTTTGAAGAATGAATTGAGTAACTCTTTTGCTTTTGTGTCTGTAAGGAACACAGAACCAAAATATCGAGCTTTCACTTCATCTGTCTCTGCATCCCAATACCTAACACTCAAATCCATTTGGGCTCTTTGTGATATTTTGTTTAAACTTTCATCAAAGCCAATTACATAGTTAGAATTTGAATTTAATGATGTCAGTATCAGGTCTTTAAAATAATTTGATAAACCGAATACACCACTATAGGAAATTTTATCTTTCCCCAATCTCATGTTCTGTGCAATGGTGCTATCAGGGAACATCCTTAGAAAGAGGCACACACTACCTTCTGCATTGCGTAAAGAAGTGTTGCATTACTAAATTCACGCACCATATAATCTCTGCTTCAGTCACTTCATCTTTTAGTTTATATTTATCCTAAGGAAGGAGGGGAGGTAATGACGACATCTGCATGACGCGCTTGCCCGCTACGGCAATGAAAACTGGAACCTTCCATGTTGAAATAAACAGTGTACAAATAATCACCGTCAAATAAAACACGTACTATCACGAGTCTAGACAAATAGATGGCTACAAATGTTTACACAGCGTTCTGTGTGGTCAGAAACAAACTGAGTTATCTGTTATCCCCACCCATCCATATGATAACAGAACCACTGCGCACCCCAAGGCCACGGTCCAGGCTAAAACCTCCCAGCTGTACCAACTCGAACATTTAATATTTATTGACATAAGTCCTGAAGTCATAGCATTGGGCTTATCAAATAAATAATGGGCATCAAAATAAAGAAGTGTTATTTCCTGACTGCCCTGCCCCTAAACCGCTGGCTTACAATACCAAACATTCGAGAGCAATGGCCACTAGTTTTGTTTCTAATCAAAATTAATATTTTCCTGATTTTTTAAAATTTTCTCTGACTTTTCCCTGAATTTTCCAGAATCTTAAAATTCCCTGACTTTTCCAGGTTTTCCCGGTCACTAGACACCCTGCTTACTCAAAATCCAATAAATTATGACATCCAGTATAAGCCAGAGGCTAAACCCCAAAATAATAAAGTTTAGGACAAAAGAAATGTCTGTGTGGTAAAGCAAAAAAGATCAGTAAACACTAAAGGTGGCATACTTACATAAAGGGTCAACATTCTTCAAGAGAAAATCTGTCACAATGAAGAGAAATTCATGATGGTTGGAATACAACAAATAGGTTGGAATTCAAAATGTATTACCTGTCAGGTGGAGCAAATGTACCCATGACCATTCATGAGGACACTCAACAATAAGTATGAGGCTACATATAAATTAATACAGAGAAAAACTACTTTGACAGATAGATTACCTTCAAAACTCTAGCATCAACTATGCTTCATAAACCAAAATATCAGGAAAACTCAACATCTATATGGAGCATAGTAGCGTAATAATAATAAATAGCAATAACCCTTGCTACAAATATTTAAACACTATTTATGTACATTTTGCTAACACTGTTATCGTCATCAGAAGGTTACAAATATACTCATCAGCTTATTTATTTGTCCAAGGGTTTAGCTAGTTTATGTAATGACTATTCAGGTAGTTTATGATTGGTCGGCTAGACCCAATCTACCTTTGAGGTAGATTTTAAACAAAAGCTAAGATGAGAATTTGTTTAACATGTATAGCCCAATAATGTTAAGTCTGGCTTTTTAAATGTCTTGTCATATAAATAGACTTTCTTTATAATTGTAGACTTATGAAATATTTTTTGGCAATAATTTACCATTAGTCCAAAATTATTAGTCCATTACCAAAATTACAGAAACAGTTGTTCAAATTATTGCCATGATATTCCTGTTATGTTTAGTTTATTGCTTTTTTTCTTAATGAATTGTAGAACTTTTAGATCTGTGTCAATGCTGGTATAAGTGTATAGCGTGTTCTGTATGTGTATGATGAAGTTTGTTTTGGACTGTTTTTTTATATCGTTTTTGTATTGTGTGGTGATGTTTCTCGCTGTTTGATCTATGTAGAAGCTACGGCAGTTTTTTCATGTGTTTGTGCTAGAATATTTTTGTGTATGGTAGGTGTTTTTTGGTTGTTGGATGTTTTTAAAAACGACTATACTTTTGAGTTTACGGAATGTTGAAGGTATTTTTTCTGATTGTTGTGATATATTAACACAAGCCTACGCCCGAGTATAGAATGGACCATTTAGTTAACACTGATCGCATGTGTACAGCTCACAATCCCGTATTTATTTCCACCAGCATCGTAATTCTTGTGTATTCTCGGTCTCATCGATATCATTCTTTATGTTGATTATTCTATTTTACATGTCTATACCTTTGGGTCAATGAATGTTGCTTTAGCGAACAAAAATCTAATTTGTGAAGATTAGCGTCTGAGAGCTAGCAGACAGTTATTTGTGGTCAGGTAGTATGTGTTTCGTTAGTGCGAGTTGTTTTCATTTCAAATTTGTTGTCTTTTGCTTTAAATCTCATCTACCAGTTATTTTGTTTATTTAATTTGTAGTTTGTGTAATTTTTGTTTAGGTTTCAAGTTTGTTATTTTTTGCTTTAAGTTTTATCTTATTATCTTAGTTTATTTAATATTTTTAGAGATATTATGTTATAGATATAATGGCTAGAAACATTTTAAGAAGAGATATTTTTTGTTTTAATCAGTGACAGTGTGTGTTCAAAGGTGCTTCAAGTTATACCACACCAAATAAATTATTTGCAGTGTAATGTTGTTTTATTCATGTGATTATTCTTTGAAACTATTTCTTCAACTCCTACCCAGTATAATAGGATAGGTTGTGTAAATTATATATAACACGTAATATTTATTTTCATTCCAATGTAAAATACGTGTAGTGAAGTACAAGTACAGTGTTGCTATTTTTGTGACTTTTTTAATACATTGTTCAAAGCAGCATAACACAATCTATATGTAAGTAATCAATTCATATATATATATTTCTTGAAAGCTTGATTCATTACCTTTACAAAAATATATAATTTGCTATAAGTATGGTATTTTTAATAAGACATGGGTTTTTTATATTTTACGTAAAAACCTTCAGTCAGGTAGCGACGGGCGTGTATTACGGGATTCGTCTTCAAAGCTTAATGTTACGTACTTCTGTTTTTGTGTATTATTTTTTGGTGAATATAATGTTTTTAGCATATTATGTTGTCTATCAGGGTGTATCTGTATATCTTTCTATAGGCAATGTATTTTATAATGTTGAGTTTGAGATTTTTACTGACAAATCTCTATATAATGTTAATAATATTGACTTGACAATGTCGGATTAAATAATATTGTGGCAGAAAAATCTCCAGAGCAAACCTCTTAGTACCTCTTACAATAAAACTTTAGTACTGAGGTAAAAACCTAATCTAGTCAAAGAATTTTACAAACAATTTAAAAAACAATAAGTAATTTCACGTTTATTTCAAATGTTCTTAGAAATGAAATACAGAGAACCTAGTAATTACTATCATTTGTATGAACATGTTTATTTGATCTTTTAGAAACATTATTTGTTCACTTCAATTTAAGAAACATTTTTTCAGAAAACAAGAAGAGGTGATGACATTAAGAATACAGCATTTGCATAAATGTACAATTTGCCTAATAGAAATGGTTTAAACTTTAGTAATTATTGACATTCTACTTATCAATAACAATGGTAAAAGTTATTACGGCAACATAGATACACAGAAAAAAATCATTAAATTTGGTTCCGATACTTAAAAATTTTGACAACATACTTTAAAACACATAGGCCTACAAAGCCTTTAAAATCAATGTTTTTTTTTTATAAAACAATACATTACAATATTGCAACAAAACATTTGGTTAGGAGAGTTTTATTTTTAAGAAAATGTTTAATAATACATGAAAAGCTTAATCTTTCTGATTGAAAAGTATACCAAAATTGAGGCCATTTCAATTAATTTAGTTTTTTATGTAGGCTTTAGTGACAAATCACAGAAATTTTGCTTTTTTAAACACTCAATGTTTCGAATTTCTTTTTCAAAATTTCAACACTAATTAAACAACTATACAACATAACTTACAATTTATAAAATACATAACTTTATATAAAACAATAAAAATCAACAAATTATAAAACTCCTAATAAATATCCATTTACAAGCCAAATTTTTTTTGATAAAAAAATATTTTGACTTTTAAATGGATATTTATTAAGAGTTTTATAATTTGTTGACTTTTATGTTTTATATAATTTTATAGATCGTAAGTTATGCTGTATAATTGTTTAATTAAAGTTGAGCTCTTGAAAAAAATTTTTGGAAAGAAATTCAAAATGTTGAGTGTTTAAAAAAGCAAAATTTTCTGTGATTTGTCATAAGCCTATATACAAAATTAATTGTTATTAACAGACATTAAATAAAAATATTAATTAATTTAATTTTACATAGCAAAATTTATCCTAATAGGATATTTGGCAGCAATAATTTAATGTGGTACAGCATTGTGTTATTTCCTTAAAAAACATGACTTAAAACATTTTGTATGATGTGAAATAAAATAATTTGTAGAGAATGAACAAAACAATATTCAAAAGTTTTGGGGTCTCAATATTTATTTATTTTTTTGTTAAAAGACTATGGAGTGTTATGTATATTTTTGTTGTAGCTAATATAGAATGCAAGTAGAACGTCAATAATTACCAAAATGTTTCATGATATTTACTATTATGTAAACTATTAAAACAGACTGTCATTTACGAATTTTTATGTTAACAAAATATTGATAGCAACCAAAAATGCACGTGTTTCAGGTTTTTATTTAACCTATTTATTACACATCGTAAGTTAAAATAAAGTAAATAGTTATTTATAAACATTATAATTGCCATCACAAACACTTACAGGATCCATTGAAATAAACTTTGCGTAGATTTATAGGTTTATAAGCTGGATTAGATTTTATTCGTATTTTAAGGTTATCTTGTTATTTTTTAAACTTGCCTTTTACTAAACATAAAAAATAATTCCAGCCTTAGTAAAACACACTCTTTCAAACTACAAATTTTTAAACTTGTATATTGTCAAATCACATAAGTAATGATAAATCTAAACTTGAAAATAACATTTCACAAGTTTTAGACAAACTCAACTGTTTTCTTTACCAAAACAACTAACACTTTCAAAACATGAAAGTCTGACTCAATTGAACTGGTGCTTTTGAAGTCTGAGGTAATAACAGGAGTACCAAAAACCTAATTTAAAAAACTGGATCAAAAATAAATCGTGTTTAATTAGTGTTAGTTTTGTAGAAAAACGACTGGGCGTATAACCAGAAGTTTAATATTTGCACCTAATAAACGGAATATCTGTATTATAGAGTTCTGTACAAACACAGTTTAAGTTATGAAATTCTTATATGAAAAATTAGAAATATTTGGGTAAATAATGTGTGGGTGCAGTATGTTGGTTGTCCTGATGGAATCTGGATCTCAAAAATGTCTCGCCAAACCCGAGATCTCGCAATTTGGTCACGTGACATGAACTTCTACAGTTATTTTTTCAGGCATGATGGCGCCAAATGACAGTATCTCGTTTTATTTTAGTAATTTTAAGTGTTTGTGTAACCTGAACCCAATTGGATTATGTGTTTAATGTATGGAAATATTCCCTCGTTATAATAAGCAGAAATTTTTCCTTATGTGGTAAGCATCTTTACCTGTGTTGGAAGAGGAATTTAGAATGAGGACATGTTGGTTAGGCTGATGACAGGGACATGGCACCTTGTACAGTTTAGTGCGTTTGAAATAAGAAGTGTGTGATTTTTTCCATATTTAACTACAATTCACATGTTAATTAAATTACAAGGATTAGTTTAATATATAATAGAGTACATTTTAAACTGTGTTTTGTTGTGAAAATTGTGTTTTAATTGTCCCTACAGTGTAAAAGAAATGTCTTATCGGTAGTGCTGCCATCTGTGTTGTCAATGTTAATAGGCCTAAAACCAGCCGTGGGATAGCCTTTAATTACTAATATAAGGAATATATTTTAAAATTATTAGTAGTTTCATCAAGATATTATTAATTAATATTTCCTACATGTATGGAATATAAGAAACAGATCATAAAGCGTTCCGAAATGATATGGGTTAGTTACTGTTCTCAATGTTTACATCATTAATGGCCTATTGTGAGCCATCTTTCATTGGAAAATTTGAGCCTAATTCTTTTAAAAGCTAATATCTACAATGTTTATTCAAGGTGTTATAGAGTTAATTTTGTAACATTTAATAATTCTTGATATTAGAAAGGCAAAACTTAGGGTTAAGTATATCTCTGAATCTTACATCCATATAGCCTCCTATTTGGGAGTGGAATGGTTTTACACAGGGCAGGTTTGTTTTCTTTCATTTGTGATATTCTACATTATCTACACCATATTATCTTACTCACAATCATAAATAGCTATATCTTTAATAAGATATGAAAGCATTTGTTTTTCCATTAAAATTTAGGAAATGAAACATAACCTTAATAGTGAGCTTTAATAACTTGAGATAAAAAGGTTGTTGACTTGGACATTTCAACTATAAAAATGGTGTTTAATATTAGGTTCACTTCATGATTATGTTCGTATTTTATTGTATTGCTAATTTGCAAGGCTCCCCATTAAATACTATATCTAAACTAAACTAGAAACATTTATTTCTAGAAAACAGTAGCTTTATACATTAAGAAATTTTACATCAAAATTGAATAATCATTTTTATGGAAGTTTTTTAATGCTCTATTTCAGCTTTAACAAAAAGAACTAAAGACCCCAAAGAAATTAAAATTGGTTTACAAATTTTGTATTAAAAACAAGTAGGAAATTTGTATGCTTGAATAAAAATATTAGTTTTTACTGATAAAATGTCGGGAAATAACTATAATTTTAATAAACCTTTTAAACTTTTGCAGCAGTTTTTAAATTCTTATGACAATTTAGTTGCATTATTTAGACATAGACGATATTGCAAAAAAAATAATAATAAATAAAATTATACCTGGTGATGTAAAATGGCCTGTGGAATACAAACAAAATAGTACATCTTTACTGTTGCTATATTATTTAAACAATTTGAAAAAAAGAATATAATCCTAAACCTTTAAAACTCACATGATCAAAATCACTTAGTTTTTTAAATAAAATGTTAAGGTTTAGGTAATGAATGAATGAACCAAAGTACGACTTTTTTTTTTCTCATGTAGTGATATAACCTATATCAAAATATAGACACTTCACTTGTCAACAAGTTAGCTTATAACAATCTGTATAAATAAATAAGGTGAATATGCAATTTATACGATTTCCTGTCTATAAAATCACTTATAAACATGTCCTGAAGCTGTATACATAATTATTGTTATTGCCACTGAAGATTAATTTTATATACTTATATTGAAATATGCCTATCAAGTATCTAGTCAGAATAGATTTGGTTGTCATTTTATGCATGCAATTAAAAAAATATACTTATGTAAGGCAAGAATGAAGATTACATTTCTTCAACCTGCAAAAGGTATTACTTTGCGGAAACAGACATCTAAATGGATAATATTGTATAAAGTTATAATCAAATCTATCCTGATTGGACACTTTATAGGTATATTTTAATTAGGTACACACACACACACACACACATATATATATATACACACATACGCAATACGGCGGGCAGTTGACACTGAGCATGAAAAACCAATCCCCACAGAAAATTGTTGAAAAAATTGTAACCTTGTGGAGCAATATCAAAAATATATTGATGTTGTTTTAGGGTAGAATAGGAATTTTTTTCACATATGAAGAGAATAGTGCAGTTTTCATAACCACCATAAATAAAATCACTTAAACACAAATGAAACTTTTTGTTTATACTTTTACATTCGTTTCAATTTTAAAACAATCATATTCAGATGACATTATTACTAAATGTAGTGTATTAGTGTAATAATTTTCTCTGAAGGTGAATGCATTCCAAATAAAATGTATATAATGATTTAAATGAAAAGTTTTGTTTTTTGTTGATTGAAATTGAAAGAAAAATTAGCGTATGTTTGCATTTTTTTTATATAAACAAATTTATTCTGCTCAAAGTTTTATTATTTTATCAATATTCTTGAGGACTTTGTACATCACCAGATGTAATAGGCTTTGTTTTCACAATATTGATAAGGTTTGAATTATCATCAATTACCTGAATTTGATATTTAAATTTACTGTATATATTAAATAAATATTGAGCACAAGTATATAAAAATTAAAACAAGAAGGTTATTGTGCATAACAGCGGCCACCTACGATATTTTGGAAAATTGTTCAAAATGGCCAAATAGGACGATATCCACAAGAATTTTTTATTGACCGTAGAAAGTTACTTTTTGTCAATTTAAAGTATGGTAAAATATTCAGTCTGGAGGCATAAGTTGTGAATGGGCACGAAGTGATACAAATGATTTGTGTCATCACAGTGTAGAGTTTAAAGTTGTGCATCGGCCACGGATTAATACAGTGATGTCATGCATACCTTACATGTGTAGATATCTGAGAAACAACGTTTTGGCTTAATTTTAATGGTTTTTGCATACATATATTTAAATATACTTATAAAGCTTTCCAGTTAGGATAGATTTGGTTTTAAATTCATACATTACTATATATACTTATTAAAATATACCTAAAAAGTGTCCAGTCAGATTAGATTTGGTTTTAATTTTATACATTACCTAAATGGTTACATGTATAAAATTAGAACCAAATTTATCCTGACTGGATACTTCATAGGTATATTTCAATATAGATATATAAAATTCACCTTCCCTGGAAATAACAAAAATGTTAGATATCAATATAGCTTCAAGATATGTTTTTGTTACATACAGTTTTAAATTGCTAAAACACGAACTACAGTTGTGATGCCATGAAACATTTGTATCACTCTGCGCCCATTCACAACTTATGCCTCTACACTGAATTTTTTACCCTATTTTAAAATGAAAAAAAGTAACTTTCCTCAGTCAGAAAAAAAATTGTTGTGGATATCGTCCTATTTGGTGGTTGTCCTGTTTGAACAATTTTCCAAAATATCATAGGTGGCCGCTCTTATACACAATTACCCATAAGAATTAAGGAGAAATAAAACCGATATCATTAATCTAATGAAAAAAATAGTTATAATTGACAAAGATCAGCCAAACAAAGATTTTTATTTTGTTTTAATTTATGCTACTAAAAGTTATGGTAATTGTTTATTTTTGGGATCTTATTAAAAGTCTACTTCTGCGGAGTAATACTTTTTGTCAGGTGATGTCACATGATCTCTATTCTTTCCCTGCATGTGTAGATTTGTTTGGTTACATGTTGTACAAAAAAAATTATAACCAAATCTATCCTAACTGGATACTTCCTAGGTATATAGTAATTTATAAAATTATAACCAAATCTATCCTGATTATACACTTTATAGGTATGTAGTAATGTTCTATACAGTGTTCCGTAGCTATTGCGAGTCCAATAAAGTAGTCTAAACTAAAATGTGATTAAAAGACAACTCTCTGACAAAAAAATTATCAATATAACCTTAGGGCATGTTTAGGATTGTTTTATACACATATCTAAATGGTTCACTAATGTAAAAAACTACCAAAAATAAATTCTTAACAAGTATATAATGATTTTATAAATGTGACAAAATATAAATAGTGGTTTAAGATTTTACTAATTATTGCTATGTATACATAACCTTATTTTATAAACATTTCTTTAGCAAGGAATTTAAAAGATATGGTGGTGCAATAAGGTATAAATAAAAGTATCAGGTTAAGGTACATTTGAGTTTAAGAAGGCTAGTGTCAACTAAACTGTAATTAGGTTATGTTATGCTAAACCGAAAATTATAGAAATTTTCATTTTTGTGTGTCTTGTAGGCTGTCATTGGGTATACATTTTTTTTAAATAACCACATTTGAAATAGCTAGAACAAATATAGTTCGGGTAGGTTTAGTTATAAAAAAAATTCATCTGAAAAGATATGAATCTATAATATTTGTATACCCAAATCTGTACTAAAGGGATACTTTGTTGCTAAGTTGTAAAATATTGCTATATTTTTTTTTATAAATAAACACTTTTTTTTTACTTTTTACAGACATACACATACACATATATGCCTGATATTTTTCATTGTCCTTGAATTAATTGCACCTAATGGGGGAATAATTGTTTACAATATAATAACTCGCTTTACATATATTCGTTCATTAAAATTGTTTAATTTTTCAATTTTAAACTATACATTTTTTTACTTGTATATCAGCTACCAGAAAATACACTGTAAACAAAAATAAGGTAATTTGAAATGTTGCAAACCATAAATATTTCATTTCAAATATGAACATCACCTGAATGCACATGAAACTATAAAAACATGATTCCTTATAAAATAGGTCACTATATTATATACAACTATTATATCTAGATATAAATTAATGATCTAAAAACAAAGTGGCCCTTTAGGATAAGTTTGTGTAAAATGAAACTTTACACAACTTTATTAGGCCTAATGATGAATGCAGCAAGCAGCTATATAGGAAGCGTAATCTACTATCTATATATGATGTCAGTTGTTTGGGAAATGCACATCAACTGCTTTATGTCATTAAACATTTACTGTATGTTAGGAAAATTCACTTTCTCTAATAAACAAATTTATCCTTACATAATAAGTAATTGTAATATAGCTGTATAGTAATGTGGTATGACAGAGTGCGGTTATTCCTGAAGAATTATTTGATGAATAACTTTGAAGAAATATGGTTATGTTTCTATAGTGACTATATAAGTTTTAATCAATTTTTTATAATTTACGAAATTTAAAATCATTTCATTCTGGTTTAGAATTCTTTTTTACATATATTTTTCTTGATTAATATGTCTAAAAACAAAATAAATCAAAAGTGGTGGTGTCAAAAATTTTAACCATTATTTATATTGTGACATATAACTTTCTTAGGTTAAAAAAAAAAATTGAAGTTTGCAAAATCAGCTATACTGTTGCCAAATTATTTTATTGATTTGCAAAACTCCTTTAATTCAAATAAATTCAAAATTTAAAGCTTAAAAACTACAAAGACAGGTTTTCAATTGTATTAGTCCCACAAACAGTCTCGTAGTTGTATTAGTCCCACTTTATTGTATTAGTCTCTATAAACACAAACAGATCTTGATTCACTCAGGACATTGCAGTCTGTAAACACTTCAAGAGGTAAAACATAATGTAGATTGTGCATATTAGATTTAGTTGTACATAGTACAATGAAATATATGTTTCAGTAGGTTAAAACCAAAATTATATCAATGTTAACTCTATGCAAACTATTGACTACAAAGTCTTATTTTGAAAAATTGTTCATTAATATTTTTTGTTTGAAGTAGAAATTACCTCAAAAGGTCAGAATTTGTATAATACCTTGTAAATAAAAATGTTACTAATATGAATGAAATTTAAGTGCATTATAAGGCAATTTATAGTTTGCTTTAAATATAAATTGATTTTAAAGTCTAAGGAAAGATGGCAGAAGCAAGTACGGATAAATAACATTTGCTGGGTATTTAATGAGCAAAAATATTATTATTTCTAATTGTAGTTTGAAATTTGTTACCCAAACTAATTGTTAAAAATAGCCTGTTTAAATTAATTTAATTTGAATTATTATTGCTTTTACAAAGGTATGTTTCTTTTCAGATACTTGCTTCAACTCACCATAGCCAGCTGTATATCCTCAGCATGTAGTAAGTTAAAATTACAATTTTATTTGCATGCTGTATTGTTAGGTCAGTTTATATATTTATCTTTTTCTTACGTTAAAATTTATTAAAGAATCTAAAAGTAATATTTTCACTTTTATATGGCTTGGGTTCTTTGTTATCAACTTCACCCAGTTAAGTATATAATTACCTCTGCTTCTTTTGTTATTAGAATGAATATTAACAATATTTTGGGTGAAATCGATCACAGAGAACATTGTAACACACAGTTTAACATTCCAGATTTAATTAATTGTAATGCCACTTATGCTCCAAGTAAATTATTTTTAAAGTTGCTTGATATAATAATTTTGAATTGACTGAATAAAGTAATTATTTTAATAACTGACTGAAAATCTTAAACTTAGCAGGTTATCTTCATCAATGAAATGACATTATTTTCTTGAATTTTATAGTCCATTATATTCGGTGAATCTTAATTAATCACTTTAACAAACAATTTACAAAATGATAAAACAATTTATTTGTCGTAATATATATTGCAAGTACTCTTATATTTCAAATTGCAGAAACATATATTTGTTTTTCAAGTAAATGATTTCTTTTCAAAGGAGAGATAAAATGACTCAGACAATATTTGTATATAAAGTTTACTTGTTACATTTTAAATTTATTTCAGTTATATGCAAGGAACATCTGATCACAATGTTTGTATTCCAAGTCCATACTTTGTATAGCCCTTTGTAGTAAAATTGTCTAAAATTTTCTCTCTGATGCATTGAATTCTGGAGCCGAGCGCCAATAAAATTATTGCTTTGGAAGTAGTACTCAGATCAATGTCCAGTGTCATTCTGTTAGGTTTGTTGTAGACTGTGCCTAGATCGTATCACTTTCATTCAACATTGATTTTTATTAATTAATTTACCAGAAATAATATATTAGCTATATATCAGGGATAATTTACTAGTGAGATACGAAATATAGGGATTCTTTTGCTTAGACTGAACAGCTAGATCCTAATAACCTCTAGATAAACTACTTGATTTCTCAAAGACTTGCATCTTTTCTCATACTTTTTTGTCTACATCATACTTTGCATTTAAAGCCTAGGTTTTACACATTTCTCTTTCTTCAGCACCCAACATTGATTTTGCTACCTAAGACATTTGACAATTCTTAACATTGAAATTTTGTAATCTAACTACTTTAAACAAACTCAAAATTATAATAATTTTTATAATACTAATAATGAGCATTATTAATATTACTTAACCTCAGTAAGTTTTTAAAGGATGTGCTTAAATTTTATTTTTGTTCAATATATTTAGATCAGGAATATCTTTCATTTTTATCCTTATATTGTTCTTGCTTATTTATATGTCTTAATACAAATATCGAGGAATATCTTTCATTTTTATCCTTATATTGTTCTTGCTTATTTATATGTCTTAATACAAATATCTCATTTTATATTTTCTAAAAAATTTGCCACCTAATAAAAAGCAATTGTAATAACAGGATGTAGACATTTAGAAGTTAAATTACATAATCAGTAACATTGTTTCCAAACAACATTTGACAAAAGTTATTTGGTGGCGCATTTCTAAAGTAGTTTCATTGATGAAGCTAACCTGATACTCTGAGCAATGTCTAGTAATTTAATAGTTTTCTTGTGTATTAACTTATAATTTTCTTAATAGTATTACTTATGATACATTATTTTTATTATTTGTTTCCATATTAAGCTGAAGCTACTAATTTTCCACAGTTAAAATTCACATTTTTGTAAGAGTTACACTACTCTATTTCACAAAAAATGTCTTATTTTCAACTCTGATTGTAATTTGAATTGCTGTTAATAAAGTGTTGTAGGTTAGAACATTATATGATTAGACAACCCATATGATAGTTATGTCAAATAATATACCTAGAACGTTGGTAGGCTAAACAATTGGGTGTTAAGTTTATGTAGGGCGTAATTTTAATGGTTTGTGTTTAATTGTACGAAGTTTACGATTTTTATAGAGTTTTTGAAATGTTTATAAGTGGGATGATGTATTGATGTAGTTATTGTTTATGTAAATAAGGTGTTTACCAAAGTTTGGTGAGTCTACTAGTTCTGAGTGTCTTAATGTATTGTTGGTGTTGTCTAAAAAATACATTATAATTGTTAGCAAAATTACAAAATTCAAGATTGCCTTGAATTTGGAACTGTTACATATTATTTTATTTATATGTGTGTTGGTATTGAATTGTGCAGACCGCTCTTTAATATAACTGTTAGTGATTTTTTTTTTTATAAGCAAATGTATAGGCTGTTTTGCTGTTATAATTGTACACTAGAACCTCGTTTTGTAATACAGACTAGGACTAAAGCCAATCCAACGAGTATCCATGTTAACATTAGGAAAACAAATAGTACTTCCTTGTATTTTGGAGAAAACACTGTTAAAATATTTACACGTAACAAGGAAAACATAAAAAAAATGTATAATGTAATATCTACTTTTTATGGAAGAACTTGTAAGTTTTTAGTATGTAAAATTACGCATAATTTCGCAAAATAAAACACATAATTTTGAATAGCATATATGAGCCACACTATCATGCATCTTTCTTAACATGAGAGGTTTGGTTTCCATAAAACTTTCATCTCTTTTAGAATGTATGTTTAAGTAACATGTAAAAAAAAAAATTTGTACAGTCTTTTCTAAAGATATTTTAATAAAATATGTTTAGCCCATATATGTGGAAGGAAATCATATAAATAGTTATATTTATTG
Source organism: Prosapia bicincta (assembly GCA_036971475.1). Taxonomy (NCBI): domain Eukaryota; kingdom Metazoa; phylum Arthropoda; class Insecta; order Hemiptera; family Cercopidae; genus Prosapia; species Prosapia bicincta. Next base: position 201,060,983 of record JBAIZL010000002.1, read on the forward strand.
TTATTACATTTTGCTGTAATTTTAGCGTAAATTTAACAGCACAAATGAGATAAGAATTGAATAATTAAATTAATTATACATTAGAACAAGAATTGGGTTAGGTATATAGAAAAGAAAAATATACAGATAATATAATAAATTATAATGCAAACATTCAAAGGATAAACTGGCAGCCTTCAATTTTTAAATAGTTACTTTTAGATACATTACATTTATACCCATAGAGGATCACCATATTTTCTACAATATATCGAAAACAGTAAAAATTGAAATGCGTAGAATATTAAAAATAAGTTAACCAACCTATAAATACAGGTAAAAAGCCAGTTAAAGTAAAAAATAAATAGTTGTCTAAGAACCCTGTTAATAGAAATTCAACAACTAGTCATATTTCAAGAAGATGGAAAAATCACAAAACATGTCATCACTGGTATAAAGATGGCAGATGAATTTAATAATGTGACATGAGATTCTGATATATATTGTAGTTACTCGAAAAAAGATAAAGTATTATAGATAGCATTTTGAAAATGGAGTTTCCATGCCTTTAAACACAAATGAGTAAAGCAAAACTAAGTTCGTAATAAAACTGCATAGAATTATGAAATTCCTAACATATTAAGTATCTTAAATGAATAAAAAAACGGTAAACTTTAAAAATAGGAAAATTTAAATTGTGATTAAGTTATGAAATATTTGTAATTTTATATATAGACATTGTTCCACAAGAATATTAATAATCAGTCTTTAAGTGTTTTGTTGACACAGTATCACAATTGTTTAAGAACTTGTAACTACATGAACAATAACACAACACTCACTAAATGCTGATACTACAGAGTTATACAGAAACAATTCCAGGTTTTTAAGGTTCCAGATAATTTAATGGTTTTATATTAACAATATACAAAAAAAAAGTTAGTGAGTTTTGATATGTCAATTTATTTGCAGAAATCTAATCTGTATTTAATTTCATACAAATAGCGTTTTGTGGGCTATTAATAATTCAATAATTTCTGGGGCTACAGTCATGATGACACAAAGAGGCTCTGCTGTATAGGCCCAAAATCACAATTTCTCTCAGCGTAATCTATGTTTCATATGTACCCCCAGAAAAAGAAGTCCTAAGTAGCAAGGGTGTGAAGGAGTAGTTGCAGCTCTACTGATCTAACGATTAAGAAATGCGAAGAGCTGAAGTTAATGACACTGATTACTGCTAGATGATCGCAAGGAGCAGCTCTATGTTGCACAAAAATGACGTGTTCACTTAGATTATCTACTTGTAATTGTTTTTCAGCAAAGAGGAAGGAGTCCACAATTCGGCCAGAAAGGAACCGGCATGATATAAGCAGATTTGTTGCTTGGACCAATCTGTTAATATTATCTAGTGTCTGAGCTGATTTTTATAGGCATGAAGATGTAATACAGAAAACAGATGATAGCTATTAGAAAAAACATTGAAGAGCCAGAAGATATAATTCGCACAAAAGCAGCATCTAACTTGTATAAGTCGATCATTAATTTTGAGCAGCAAGAAGAATCATCATTGAGTTTATCATGTTGAGAATTAATGCATGATAGTACATCACATTAAAGTTACTTGAAGTTTATATAACAGAAAATTACAAGTTTTTTTTCATAAAAAGTAGGCATTGAAATATAGTTAATACATGTGTTTTTTTGTTACCTTGTGTTTAAATATTTTAACCCTACAACTGGCAATCACCGCATGAGACGGCGACAGACGCTTTACGTGGAGTGGTATCGCCGTCTCACACGGCGACCGAACAGTTGCTTTATAATCGATGTTTTTCTCAGCATCTAATAATCAGTTTGCGTAGTACATTACACAGTTAGATTCAAAAGGATGTGGACTTTCATTTTATGTTCACCCAGAACATTTTTACCTCTATGGCCTTGCTAAATATCGTCCGACAGACAGCTGTGAGCTGACGTAATGTTTACGTTTTTGACATATATGCTCTCGTCTTTGTTGCTTGTTGTGCACTAAGGCTATGTCGATCTGTTTTATTGTAATATAATCATGGACAACTTACTTTCAAGTGACATTAGGGAACTATTAGAATGTGATAGTGATGATGCTGATAGTTGGAGTGACATTTCAGACGTGGAAGAAATACCGGAAGACGTCGGGGTCAACCGGGCTACAATCCCTGGCAAAAGGTTAGGCCTCTTCTTGATCATATGAATGCTGCAATAAAAAAGTATTTCATACCCAAACAAAACATTTCGATAGATGAAAGTTTGATAGGCATGAAGAACCGCTGCAAATTTATACAGTACCTACCTAAGAAAAAACACTGCAGATTCGGTATAAAAAAATTTTAGACATGTGATAGTGACTCCAGTTACATACTAAATGTTTCACTATACAGTGGGAAAGATTTTTGGCTAATGGAGATGATCCTTTTATACAAAAAGTTGTTGTCAATGAGTTGCAAACTTGTCAACTCCTTGATAAGGGATACCATGTTTTTACTGATAACTGGTATACAAAACTGCCTCTTGCCCAAGAACTAGCTTCAAGAAATACTTTTTTGACAGGAACTGTCAGTAAAAATACTAAAGATCTGCCTGTAAATATAAAGAATGTGAATTTAGGAATTCAAAAAAAGTGTTTATTACTGGTATAGGTAACCTAACAGGTATAGGTATTACCTAACAGAGGCAAAGTTTTATTGGTCAAATATAAACAGAAGAAAAGCCGTAAACCAGTTTACTTGATTAGTACCGGTTGTCATGCTGAGGATAAGATGATAAGAAGCAAGCATGGTCTTCAGGCAGTGAAACCCATCATGATTGACAGATATAATCACAATATGGGAGGGGTAGACAATAGTGACAAGTCCATCTATCATTTGTCTGTAAGTAGGCCTACCAAAAAATACTGGAAGCGAATATTTGCTTGTTGAAGAAGATCAGCAAGATGAAGACACCTGGATGATGCTGGTAGTAATAGGGAACATTTCTTGGAGCACTTACCCGTATGCAAATACCGTGTTTGTGCAATTTGTGTAGATAAAAAAGATGTAAAGTGGGTCAAAAGTGTGTACTGGTGCCCTGGATGCAATGTAGGCATCCACCCAATTTGTTACAAAACACTGAAGCACTTTTACAGGCCTACTAAGTATGTAAAAAAAAGGAAAGTCTCTGAATCCGAGGAAACCGACTAAACTGACTGTTTTTTCGGCGTTGTTTTGTATATATGTTTGTGAATATAACTTTTTACCCGTTAGAAATAAGTGTACATATGACTGGAACCTTTTTTTTCTACATAAATTTAGCTTTATTTTGTATATGTTAAGTTGTGAGTATTCTTTTGTGATTCTTAGTGATAAACTGTCAAAAACTAAAATGTGTGCTTTCAAAATATGAATTTTATTTCTGGAGCTGTAACCATGGAAATATAATGTTGAGTCACATATTTCCTTATGATAGTTTTATTCTGTGCATTTTTGTGATTAATTTCATATATTATACATCACTATATTTATTTAACTTTTTTTTGACGTATTTTATAAAAAAAACCTCTACGGTGGGGTAAAAATACTGCGCCACTACAGGATTTTTGACTGCCAGTTGTAGGGTTAACACTGTTCTTCTCCATAGCAGGGATATTATTTTAAGTACAGTATATTTACTTTTCCCAGAATTCTCTGGTTAGCCCAGATATTTGTTACGTTGGGTAGGCCATGGTCTTGGCTGGTTTAACATTGAAGTACCAAGATGTCTATCATTAAGTTATACTTGAAGCATGGCTAACATAAACATAGGCCAGCTGGCCAAATTCGGCCTGTGTAATGAATTTTTGTGGCCTGTGATTACTGTTTAACTTTCAATAATAATAAGCTGTGGATTTGCGATACTTCATTATTTTTTAAAACTAGAAAGAAAATCTTTCACAAGAAGTTTAAAAATGTTTTTAGATTATAATATTTAACAGAAACTATTTGATTGCATAAAAAAATCAATAAAATTTCATGTATTATCCAAGATATAATTTGTACATGTAGATGATGTACCTTTTATATAATTGGAAGTAATTAATTTACAGTGTGATAAATCATTACTTGAAATATATTGAAAAGATTAAACAAATTTGTGTAATTTTTATAAGAAATTGAATAATGGAAAATAAGAAATTTTAAAAACTTTCCAAGAAATATTTAATACTCTTTAATTCAACTTATATTTGTGAAGAAAATTTTTTAAATTGAATCTAAATAAAAGTAGGCAAAAATCTAGATAGTATGACTTCCATTTGGAGACTTTATTAAGAATAATTATTACAAGTAGGGCTACTGTGTAGAGCCAGATATTAGGAAAATAGTGATCTAATATTCACCAGGTGCAGACCCCCAACACATTAAATTAAAGTTTCTTGCTGTAATCGTCTTTAATTCAAGTCTCATCGAGTCTGCAGCAAAGAAATAGAACTCCAAATCTTGCTTATGAAATTACACACCTAAATATGTAAATTTAGACTGATAAATATAAAATCCTCAAGACTAGATTGGCACACAAAACAACAGGACATATTGTGCCCAAAGTTTTTTTTTAAGTCGGTTTGGAGTATCTGGCCTTACAACTTCATTACTGTCACTTTCCCTACTCACTACACCGTTATAGTCATTTTCATCACTCTCGGTATTGTTGGAACTTTCAAAAATTGATATTAATTCATTTTCACCTTGTTCATATCCTGAACTGTGATCCCTATGTACAGATCTATCATCACCTGAACCAATGTCACTCCTGGCATTGTCCTTGTGCCAGTTTTCAAGTACCTCTTCAAAATTTCAGCCTAAAACACTAACATGAGATGAAGGGCTGGGGCATGAATCCATCGCGTTCCGTCCTGGGTCCAATCACTCAGACCGCTCGCAACAAACATCAATAGATAACACCACGGACACATCTGACAGACCTAGATACGTGTTTTTTAAGGAAAAACTACACAAAATGGAGATCGTCACCAACAATAGAAATTTTAAAAATCAAATACGCAAATAACTGGCGATCTGTGTGACCGGATCCAGGATGTTAAGGGTTAACAATTTTATTGCTAAGTACAACTTTATGTAACATTGCAAATAAAATTAACATTTCTTCACAAACAATTCTTAGTATAACAGAGGTGTCAAATTACTGCATCCCACAAATCCATGTACAATTTATTTCCTCATTCAAATAATGATATTTTTACTAAATATTTGTAAATATTTACAAACCTGACTATAGTAGCACTTACTTATATTTGCTGAGGAAGGCCGTTTTGGGAGATGTGTCCCATTGTGATGGCAGTTATGTAAGTGCTACTATAGGCAAGTTTGTAAATATTTACAATTGTTTTGTGAAAACTAGTAGCTCACGTGAAGATGGAATCAACAAATATGTTATTTTTAATTTAAATATTCAATTCCGAGGTAGCACTGACAACCCATGGTGTCCCAGGTAACTGTGACACTCTGGCAACCACTGTGTTAAGGTGATTTGATTTATACTATATAAAAGTAAATTGTAAACAACCATTTTACTTGTGGTAGTTTTTTAGGGTGCATTGATTTTTTTTACACAACTATCTTGCAAAAAATTAAACAATAATTGAGTTTAATAAAGAGCATAATACAAAATTGAGGGTTAATTAATGAATAAAAAATTAATGCAATCTTGTACTCTTGTGCTATTTAATAAACTCAAAAAATGTTTAGATTTTGAGAGTGGTTTGCTTTAGGGTTTATAATTTGTATAGGTTTTCTGAAAATTGAATATTGAATATTATTTATAAAACTGAAAGGCAGTTATAAAGAACACATTAAAGCTTATACTAAACCAAACATTCATTACTGAAACCTAGCTACACACATTCCTCATGATAAAAAAAAGTATAACAAATCTTAAAACATTTGTAGATTCCATCTTCGTGTGAGCTGCTAGTAATCACTTACACTTTTTAAAAATGTTTTAACTTGCCTATAGTAGCACTTACTTTGCTTGTTGAGTTCGGCCGTTTCGGGAGATTTGTCCCTTTGTCAACTCAGACCGAGTTACGGTCTGAGTTGACAAAGGGACACATCTTCCGAAACGGCCGTCCTCAACAAGCTAAGTAAGTGCTACTATAGGCAAGTTAAAACATTTTTAAAAAGTGTAAGTGAAATCTTAAAAGTTTTAATATGGGAATAGTTACGGATTATAAACTTTAAAATACTTTAAACATCCTTATATAGTTTTGTCCCAACTTATATTCTCTTTAAAGATGTTTTCCCTTCTATTTGAATGTATTATGTTCTGATTTAGACTGTCAGGTTTGTTAATTTTAATTTTATCATGCTTTTGTTAAGTTTATAAACAGGAAATCACTACACCATTGGCTTTTCTATTATTTGTTTTTTACAATACATGTTATTGGTGAAAGATCCTCCTGGTCTAAAGTGGCTTTGATTCCAATATTCCTCAAATCTCTGCCTCCTAAAATCTTACCACATAGGCTACCTAAGGCATTGTTACCAATAATTGCTATAGTGTGTCTTACTCTTTTATTTTTTGCATGTGGTATTATTATGAGCAATTTTTATATTCCCATGGGGTCTCTTGTTCTTTTAGACACTTATTAAAAATTATAGGTTTGTAGAACTATATCAGGTACATGTTTTAAAAGTTCCACAAGTTTTTTTAAGGACAGGGTGTCTTGATTTTTCACTTGTTTAACTGAGTTGTTCAAATGGGCTCTTTACCTTTTCAAGAGCAAAAAATGAATTTTCAGTTTCTGATTTTTCTTGATCTTAACATTGTAAAATATGCAGTTTTTGTGTTGTATATTATGAGGTTTTTAATTAATATTTATGTATTTATTAAATCTGCCAAAAACCACTACTTTTGATGTTTTTTAGCAGACGTGTTTGTACTTGGTCAGCGCATTGTTCAGTGCTGTGAGTTGCATACAAGACTGATCCTAACCCAAATAAAATTTTGCTATATACATACAGAACATGCTACACACATACACCAACATTGGCACAAATCTAAAAATTCTACATTTCACCAAGAAAAGCAATAAACTAAACACAACAGAAAATTTCGATATATACAAATACCACATAACCGACCACAACACATATTAAAAATAAAACACTCACAATGAATCATTATATTCGATCATATAATTGACAACCACTCTATCGCAGAACACCGAAATACTACAGAATTACAATAATATGACACACATAATCAACAGCCTTGTCTGTAACTTACAGCATTGAACAATGCACTGACCAAGTGCTAAACTTGTCTGTTGAAAAACATCTGTAAATAGTGTTTTTTTGCCAACTGTAATCGACAAGTAAATATTATGAAATTTTTCTGTTTTCTGCTGATAAGGATCAATAAGTAAATGTGAAATGTATCTGTTTTCTGCTAATAAATTTTTATTATAAATTTCCATCCCATTATTACGAATTAAATTAATATTGGTGATAATTATCAATTTATTGATAATTGGTAGATTACATTAATAAACAAAAGATTGTATTATCAATTTACTTTCAACATTGAAACAAAATAAATTATTTTTTTTGCAAATACATTAGTAATATAAAGCTGTTGCTTATATAAGATTTAAATATAGATATTTTGTAAATATCCTTATGTGGATTTCAGAATGTATAAGGTGTTTTAATTACTGTCTTTAATTACTGCAGAAAAGATACAGAGATGAAGATGAAGTTATCCAGTAGAAAATAGTTAATACCAAAAGATTAACTGTTATTGTATCTCAGTAAGAATGGTTATATTATGGAAATTTTTATTTTTTGTGGTTATAAAGTTTACTTAGAATTTCCCGAACTATTGAAAATATAACCACCTGTTTTGGTAAATGTTTCACCTAAATTCTTTGTAGAAAGTCTTTACAAAAATCTTCATATTGTACAATCAGAATAAGCTGCTTGCCAGTAGGACATTTGTGATTACTTTGTCCAGTCTGTTTCAGTTGATATTTCCTGTTATTTTTGTTTTGTGTTTTGATAAAGCTGTTAGAAACACTCTGTTAAATATATTTCTTGGACACTTTTGCTTAAACCAGGAGGCATTCATTAATTCAGTGCTTGTAATATTTCAGTAATTTTGACCGTTATCATTAACCATGAGACACCTTCACTGCAGTTTTGTCCCACATACAACTTAGTAATCCTGATTTTTTGTTCCAAAATATTTATTAATTTCTTTTTAGAAGTATGTAATTGTTTCTAATAAAGAAACTAAAAGTTATATCAAGTTATAGTATTAGTTACATTTAGGAAATTGATCATTTTTTTATTTAAATTTCGGTTCTTTATTACCATAATCATTTCAATGGATTTTATCTCCGAATAAACTCATGAAATTTAAAATATTGATTTTAATGTTTATTTAGTGTAGTGTTTATGACACGTTTTGAAATCAAGTACTTGTATTATTGAAAAGGTTTTATGTATGGTAATAAAGATGTTTTTCTGTAATTATCCAATGCTGTTTGAAAGATATTGGTTCGTATTAATATCTGTATTGTGAGAAAGTTTTTTATTGCACATAGCCTATCCTAAAATTTGAGAAAAGAGTTGCAAATATTTGTATTAAAAAAAAAAAATTATGCGTGCTAGGCTATCTTACAATTTCTGTCATTTCTGTAATGAAATAGAAGAATAGGTATTTTCAGGTTAGCTTATCTTAATTGTTTCATTTGTTTGTTTCTTTTGTTTATCCATAAAAGGTAATCATCGTATTAGCAGTATTTAAGTCCAAACACTTAACAAGTTATTGCTTTTGTTCTAGGCCGTAAAGCTACAGCAGAGGTATTTCTACTAAAGTTGTGTTAATTCATAATGTCACAGAGAGGAAAACGCCAAGTCAATCGAGCAGATGATGGCCCAGGTAATTTACTTTGTGAGTTTTAGTAATGAAAGAAATAAAACATCTCTATATTATTTATGATTATTTTAATAAATGATAAACAAATATTATTACATCAGTATTGTTAAATATTATTTAATCAGTCTTTTAAATCTGACATTTGTCACTAATGGGGAATATTTTAAAAAGTAGGTTCCAAACACAAAATACTCTGTACAAGTGATACAATCATGCTTTTTGTAAAGGATATTAACAGTTGATAAGCGAGTCAATACTGTTTATTTATTTTAACATAAATTTTTCAACAACTCATTTGTTGCCACTATCAGATCTAAAACTTTTCAGTACCAAATATTTTCTACATTGTAAATACCCAAACTAACAATAACATGATCATGAGGAATTTATAAACTTATAAAGTCACTAAGAAAAGACAAATTATTTTCTAAATATGGTACATTAATTGGAATACAAATAACTTTCAAGGGGGGGGGGCGCATAGAGTTTGAAATTAGAGCCGGCGCTTGCGGAGGTTTATTCCGCACAAATTTAAACAGTTTTCATTTTTATATTTGGGTGACTTTACAATTAAATACTATTTAAAAACACTGTAAACCATTTAAAAAATAATTATTGTACAACTTTGAATCTCTAAACGTCATATTTCTAAAAGTATTTTGAATTGTTAAAACGTGTAAACAATGTATATTAGACCACTGTTTTTATCTCGGGAGAGACGTTTGCGGGTTATTTTTCTGTAATAAGTAATTAAACATCTAAACATAAAAATATTAACATAATATATATTAAAACAACATAGGTTATTCAAATACAAGAATATTTATTAATTTATATCGAAAGCTTTTCGTTGGCAAACAGTACCAACATCAAAAGGAATGAAAATTACAATAATGTAAGCTATAGGCCTAAAACATATGTTTAATTAGAAATAGAATTGTTGTTAAATTTATACAAATTGCCAAATTTATTTTGTTGCTGTAACATTATAGACATTGAATATAGTATCAAATTCAGAATGTATTTGTATTCGTTTTTTTATTAATTTGTTATTATTATTGTGTTTATATATTTCGAATGCTTCGTATATATTCATTCTTAATCCCTTATTAATTTCTTTTATAAGTCTCATATTTTCTATATTTGGAAATTGGTGCTTATTATTAATACAATGATTTGTGAAATTTGATTTATATATTTCTGGATTAATATAGGCATTTAAATATTCTTTATATCTTTCTTTTAATATATCTTTTCTTGGTTTGACCTATATAAGCTTTATTACAATTTTAGCATTCTAATTTATAAACACACCTTTTTCATTCATATTAATTGTTTTATTATTGTTATTTATTATGTTTATTATTTTGTTATTAGTTTTGTATGCAATTTTGATATTTGTATTTTAAAATAATTTGGTGATATTTTTTATTTCATGGCCTATAAATAAAAATGAAGTCCATATTGTATTATTATTACTATTGCAAATTAAATTATTATTTTGTTTATTAAAAATATTATAATTAAGTTTGTCAACAGTTTTCTTTTTATAACCGTTTTCTAATGCAATTTGATAAATTATGTTTTTTTCTCTTATTTTATTTTCTTCATTAATGGGTATTTTATGCATTCTATATAATAAGTTATATAAAGCAGCCATTTTTTGATTATATGGATGATTAGAATTATTTGGTATAATTTGGTTTGTCAAAGTTGGTTTACCATAGTTGGTATATCATATATTCAAATTTTTCATTTTTTCTTATTATTGTTAAATCTAGAAAATTTATTTTGTTATTTGTTTAAATTTCATAAGTAAATTTGATTTGATGATTAATTTTATTTATTTTATCCAAAATATTTGTTAAATTTATATTATTATTGTTTGATATACACATTCCATCATCAAATAATATATATCAAACAATAATGATATAAATTTAACAAATATTTTGGATAAAATAAATAAAATTAGTTATAAAATCAAATTTACTTATGAAATTTAAACAAATAAAATAAATTTTCTGGATTTAACAATAATAAGAAAAAATGAAAAATTTGAATATATGATATACCAACTATAGTAAACCAGCTTTGACAAACCAAATTATACCAAATAATTCTAATCATCCATATAATCAAAAAATGGGTGCTTTATATAACTTAATATATAGAATGCATAAAATACCCATGAATGAAGAAAATAAAATAAGAGAAAAAACATAATTTATCAAATTGCATTAGAAAACGGTTATAAAAAGAAAACTGTTGACAAACTTAATTATAATATTTTTAATAAACAAAATAATAATTTAATTTGCAATAATAATAATAATACAATATGGAATTCATTTTTATTTATAAGTCATGAAATAAAAAATATCACCAAATTATTTAAAAATACAAATATCAAAATTGCATACAAAACTAATAACAAAATAATTAACATAATAAATAACAATAATAAAACAATTAATATGCATGAAAAAAGGTGGCGTTTATAAATTAGAATGCGAAAATTGTAATAAAGCTTATATAGGTCAAAATAAATTTGGCAATTTGTATAAATTTAGCAACAATTTTATTTCTAATTAAACATATGTTTTAGGCCTATAGCTTACATTATTGTAATTTTCATTCCTGATGATGTTGGTACTGTTTGCCAACGAAAAGCTTTGGATATAAATTAATAAATATTCCTGTATTTGAATAACCTATGTTGTTTAAATACATATATATATATCACAATATGTATTCTTGTGTATTAATGAAGAACTAAGTCAAAATACAAATACAAGAATTATAATTGAATTTACAATTCAATTATAACATTGAATTGTTAATTCAATTATAATTCTTGTATTTGTATTTTGACTTAGTTCTTTATATATATATATATATATATATATATATATATATATATATATATATATATATATTCCTGATATTTAATATTATCCATTGTTTTTCCGTTGCACTGACTTTATGAAGTTAATAAATTACTAATTTTGAGTAATTTTATCCACCATTAAGTGCAATAATTTTACCTTGAGTGATGAGGCACCTTTCGGTCTTTGACCATTGTCGAATCACTCAAATATATATATATAGATTTTTTGGACTAGGAGACTGACAGACTTACCTTGGTAAGAGTCCACTCTGTAGTCTTGAAATAGAAACACATAAAAGCACTTAAACAATGATATATTTCAACCACACAGTGGTCTTTGTCAATCGAAGAGAAAACACAAAAAGAAATATAGAAAAATCTAAATAATCTTTATCAACCAAAACTAACCTAAAAAAAAAAATATATATTTATATATATATATATATATATATATATATATATATATATATATATATATATATTCTTGATATTTAACGTTGTCCATTGTTTTTCCGTTGCACTGACTTTATGAAGTTAATATATTACTATGTAATATAGAGTGATTCGACAATGGTCAATTGACCGAAAGGTGCCTCATCACTCAAGGTAAAATTATTGCACTTAATGGTGGATAAAATTACTTACATAGTAATATATTAACTTCATATATATATATATATATATATATATATATATATATATATATATATATATATCGCAATATGTATTCTTGTATATTAATAAAGAACTAAGTCAAAATACAAATACAAGAATTATAATTGAATTTACAATTCAAAGCTTTTCATTGGCTAACAGTACCAACATCATCAGGAATATTAAACAATATATATAAATATGAAATTAATTGTAATATTTAGTGAAAATAAGGAATAATAATAATAATAATAAGGAAGGTTTTACTTCAAATATATAACTATACAAATTAGTGGATGAAAAAAATATTGCCTTTATAACACAGTAGGTTCTAGAGCAAAATAAAACTAGCAGAAACTTACAGTCTTTGTTGAAAAGACAACTCATAATTATTAATTTCTAAGTTGCAGTAAATAGTCACCGCTAGTGTAGCGTGAACATGACTCACTCTCATGAGAATTATGTTTTTTTTTTGCTGCCTTCCCTTACCTAACTGGTTCAGATACCACAGCATTTTTTGGTTTGTACTATGGTTTTCTCCCAATAGTCAAAGTACACTGTAACCGCTTCCTGGCAGATTTTTAGTGGAATTTTCCCTATTACATTAAAATCTGACAGATTTTCAACAAATTGGTCACTTTTATCATTTTCGGATTCACCTATTATGTCGTCATTTTCAATTTCATTGGCTTATTCATCAGGGTCAGCATTTTACAAATTCTCTCCTCTTCAAATGGAACAACAGTAAAATGTGAAACCTAGATTCTAAAATGACACACAGCACAAATAATAATGGCAAATTCAGTAATAATCCAACCCCACAAAGTCTTGTAGATAATAGTAATGTAAATAGCCGTATATAAAGAACTCTGCACAAATAAGTTGCACGAAAGGGTGCTTACTTACGAAACTTCAGCAATCTGACAGCGAGTGACAAACATTAAATTTACATTAACACTAGGAGGATAAAATTAACAAAAATAGGTTGGGCCATTTCCTAGAATGCAGGTTGTGGAGTAACGAGCCTGAAATAAACTTCTGACAACTAGAAAGATGTTTTCTTAACAAATAATGATACGTGGGGAGAAAAACTCTGCCTCTCAAAGTTTATGAAATTTCAGGCTTTAGATTGTGGACAGGGTTTTAAAACAAATTCGATATGTTGCCCCAGCACTGGAACATATGTTCTAAATTCTTACATTAAGAAAATGTTAAAATAAATAAATTGAATCACTGTATTTATTTCTTTTTCGATTTCACAAAAAAAATATACTGGGTGATGCAGAAAATCACGAGGAACATGAAAATAATTATAAAAACTTGCTCTAACCTCAAAAGTTGACAATTTTGGAAAATAGCAATTCCCCCTCCATGGTACACCTAAAACGTTACTAATTCAAGGGTTTTTTTTAATGTAACTTGCAAAATGCTCTAAAGTGTAATTAAACTTGCTATTGACTCACAAAAAATTATAAATTTTGAAATAATTAATTCAAGAAAGCACTATTAACACGTTTCACAGGGCGCACACATTTTATAGAATTGTAAAATTCCCATATTATTTTTTGCGACTGCAAAATTATTAAAAAGGACAAAACAAACAGTTACTATTCCACTCACAAAACAGAAAATACACCTTTAATTCTAACTTTGGCCTAAAAACAATAGAACACACTGCGAATATAGTGAGAAATTGAAGTGTTAAAGTAGATTTTATTATTTGGGAGTCAACAGCAAGTTTAATTAGATTATGGGGTATTTTGGAAGTTACTATGTCAAAAAAATAAAGCCAAAATGTTTAGTTAGTAACGTTTTAGATATGCTGTTAAGTAGGGGTAGGAATGCTGTTTTCAAAATTAAAAATTTTTTTTTGTGTGCAAAAGTTTTTATAATTTGTTTTGTATTTCTGACGACTCACTGCATCGGCCGTTGTAATTTATTTTGGTAAAGTCGATTACATGGAAACTGGAAATATATACTTGAATCCCTTATCAACTGTATTTTTGAGTTGCTTATCCTTCATAAAAACTTTTATGAGAGTACCTAAATAAACAAGACTTAATGTAATAATAGGTTTCTTGAGTCTTAGTGTTTTTCATATCGTTTGTTTTTTTTTTTTAGTAATGCCATTTGGACTATAGATACTCTGTATTTTCTACTTGAATAACAGTTGTTTTTTCCAGTTTCGCTAGAAATGAAAGAAACTTTATAATTTCCAAATGTAACTAAATTTACAAAATAAGTGCAAACCTCTATTAATATAGTGTGTAGCTTTATTAAAGGTAAAATTTTCTCAATTCCCTATCAGGCTGATCAACAAAAAATGGATAGAAAGTTTAATCATACCATACCATTCAATACCATACTTCTTAAATATAGTTTTTCCTAAAACTCCAAATAATTGAAAGTAAATCAAATTTGTCCTCGGTTGTGCACCCAGTGCTTTCTATTGTCCCAATTCGGAAGTATTCACCATAGAACTGTTTCTGCATCATCTACTTCATCTTATATATTAAGAAAAATAGTGACATATAGAATTTTTAAACTGATAGGTTTACAAATTTTAAGAAATTTATACAGCTATGCCAGGAATGTTTTAATATGTTTTACGAAGCATGTGGAGAAAGTCTAATCATTGGAATGTAGTTTTAATAATGTGTTGCTTAGCGTCAGATGTCAGTTTGCCGCTATCTGGCTCAACTGAATTCGTCAAGTTGTAGAAGAACTGCTACCCTTGTAAGGTCCTCACTTGACCTTGGTTTTCTGCCTTTATCTCCGTTTAATAGGTGGTCACAGCACGTACCATTATACTAATATCGTGCCAATTCCGATATTTTTTTTTTAACTGTTGAAATACGTGTGTGGTGTAATTTATAGGAAATATAATTAGTTATCAACTATGTCTTATACAAGTATTAGTTGCTTTGAATGAATTAAACGATTAAAGCAAATGTCTATTTGAGATAACAAACATTTGATTATTATTTATAACACAACAAAGATGATCGGACACATTTTAGGCCCTTTTGTTTGTTATCGCTCTTCCCACTCTGCTGTTTCACTCTTTATCAGGAGGTCTCAATACTCTCTCTCTCTCTCTCTCCTCGTCTCTGGCCCCCCACTACTCTACCTCCACTTCATACATGTTGAAACAAAACAGAAAGATAAAGTAGTTCCAGTTTCTCCTGTTATACAAACTGAAATGCATATTACTGAAGTTATATTGTAATTATGACTGAAGTTCATATCTGTAATTTTAAATAAACCATTACTTTTATCCAATATGTTTGTCACCCTTTCAGAAATTCCTATTCATAAATCAAGGTCAAACGTTTGTGTAGCGTATTACACTAAAACAGACCTTTTAAAAGGTTTCACCATATAACCAAGATGTTAACTAAATTAATTATTAGAGAATATCATGTAGGCCTATATACGAGGCATGTTTTTAAAGTAAGTACCGTTTCTAAATTTCCCCGCCGCAGCTCTGCGGTCGGCGTTTAGCGCATGCGCGCAGTGTAGCTACATCTGTTGGGAAGCTACAGACGCCATTGTGACGCCGTTTGATCGAGTCTTAGTTTGTTTACGTGATTTTAAAATGCCGCAGATAATCGAGAATCCCGCCGACTGTGAAGTGTGTGGTGTGATTCGTTTTCTCTGTGCTAAAGGCTTAAAAGCAATTGACATTCAACGTGAAATCAGTGAAGTTTATGGTGAAAACATTATGAGTGAAGGAATGGTGCGGAAATGGGTTAGGGCCTTCAAAGATGGCCGCACAAACATTCATGATGAGGAACGAAGTGGGCGACCTTCAGTCATTACCGATGATCTCATTCAAAAAGTGGACTGTAAAGTGAAAGAGAACAGACGGTTCACAATTTCGTCCTTATCTGTAACATTTCCTGCTGTATCAAGAAGTGTTCTCTACGAAATTGTGTCTGAACGTTTAAATTATCGGAAACTGTGTTCACGGTTGGTCCACGATAATGCTCGTCCACATTCAGCAAATCTAACGCAAGAGCTCATCACTTCATTTGGCTGGGAACAATTGGACCATCCTCCATACAGTCCCGATCTAGCGCCTAGCGACTACCATTTGTTTCTACACTTGAAGACGCATTTAGCGGGGAAGCGTCATTCCAATGATGAAGAAGTATAAACGTCTGTGCAGCAGTGGTTGTCCAGTCTGGCGGCAAGCTTCTATGACGACGGCATACAAAAGCTGGTCCCAAGATACGACAAGTGCCTTAATAATAATGGAAATTATGTAGAGAAGTAGAGGAAAGAATGCTCTTTGAGGTAAATAAAGTTTTGTTTGAAAAAAATTACTTGTTCATTTTTTATATCAAAACGGTACTTACTTTAAAAACATGCCTCGTAACTTGAAAGAATCGATAATCAAAAGAAAAAGTTGAGAATGGAAATTGAAATCGGAATAAAAAATTTTAGGTATCTAATATTGAATGATTCAAGTATTTAGCCCTGTTATAGCCATTCTCTGTATTCTATACCTAGGAGTTATATGCCCATACCTCATACTATTTTAAATCCTTTCTACAAATATTTACACAACTTTTATGTATATTTCGCTAACAAGTTAGCATCATCAAAAGATTACAAATAAACTGAGAACTAAATCCTAAGATCTTATAACTATTTGCAAGGGACACCACTCCCACTCCTTTGCCCAGCGACCTGTTTTAACCAATACCAGTGCTAAGCGAAGGAACAAGACCAGATCTGCTATTAACCAATATGTAACATCTAAATAAACGCTAATACCTTAAACAATGTTGAATACTAACTAAACAATAGTAAATAATATTATTTCTAATATTAATATTAATATTTCCAATATTAATGATGATTCAAACAATAATTATATAACTTAAAGAATAATATAATGTACTTGGTTGTAACAAAGAAAATAATTTAAAACCAGGAATCAGGCATTTATCAACAAATCACCTTTAGATTTAGCAATGAAAATAATCTCATAACTATTAAGTATCCTAGAATGTAGTTTTGCCCACAATTAATATTCAATTCATGGCAATTTTTCAAGATATGTTTACCTACTTTGGACTTATCAGGCCTCCCATATTTACTATAGGCTACATGTTCTTTAACAACCTAACTTACAGATTTTTTTCACATTTTCTTCCCCCAAAAACATCATATTTTTTTAGCTGAATTTCTAATCCTCTATAAGCCATTAGATCTGCCTTCATTAAAAAAATATTTTTCTGTGTAATAAGGGGTGAAATATTTCCCATAAATACCACTTAAATATTAACCCGAGTAAATTCAGAAATCGAAAAAATTTTCTTAATAATATATGACATGCAACACTTATTTAATTACTATCTTATATAGTAAAATTTTATTCATACACATAGGTTAAAACTTTGTAGTTATATGTACAAAGAAACATGTAGCATGCCTTCACAAATATTGTTGACTTTGATTGTAGTTAAACATGGTATAACTCAAAGTGGCACATCACAATCAGGAAAGAAATATCTGAATTCTCTCCTTTTTTGCCATTTGCATCAGATGTACGGGCACAAACTACATATTGTTTAGATGGATTTGTTTATTTGGCAGTATGTGGTAGTGTCGACCTGTTAGCCTAAGGGGTATTATGTTTGAGTTGGGACACCCAGCCCTAGCTGCAGATTCAATCAGATATTTTAATCATTGATTAGCTTCAATCTGAACTTCAAATGGGTTTTTTTACCTCCCGATTTTGTACACAGAAGATACAAAATATACACAGTATATTAAGTGTGTAGGAGGTGATTGAAAATTTGTTATAATAGTTTTTTCCATGCTTCTTGGGTTCAGCATACTTGATATTTTGGTAACAAGCACAATATCTGGAAAAATCAACAAGCATAAAAATAAAGTAAGCATTGTGAACTAACAGATTGATAAACGGTAACTGTCAATAAGAGAGAATGAACTGACTGCTGTAAATAAAAGTCAAAGACAAAATGCATGGAACAAATTATGACACTCTAATGTGAGTTATAATATTATAAACAAGTGTCAGCTAATTAATGCTGTAAATAAACTGGGACATGACATTAAATCTTCTCTATGCCTTACATTATCAATCTGTATCGAATTGTGAAATACATAACACAAGAAGGAAAAAAAACATTCCTAGTTAACTCGGGTTAGTAAGTTAAGTGGTTAAACCTAGTTATAGTTTTTCACCTTGTCTGACCAATATACATTTTGTCACAGGTTTTACAATTAATTAATAAGGTTAACTCCAGACCTAACCAACATCAAAAGTTTATCCTTATTATGATTTAATAAATCGCTTAACTCATTAGAATTTGTTTAATCTATTAAATTAATTTTTTTAAAAAGTCTTGCCTAACCCATTAGTAATGACATTGTCAAAAAGTAAGGTTTTAAATTGACCTATAGAGAAACGGTTAATTCTAGATATTAAGTGTCTGTGCCGTAAACTTAGTAAAATTGAGTTAAGATTATATAGACTTTATTTAGAACTATCCGAGCAATATAATGTTATAGAATTGGAGGATTTCTTTAATAAGGTTTATGGTATTAGACATTGTAAAGAAAACCGTAAAATGAGAAATTGAATACAAAAATTCTTAGCTCTTACTAATGTTAAAGCAAGGGAATAAAAGGCTGTTATATCGATTAATGATTTTCCTTCCTTAATTGAACATGAATCATTCTATTCTTTTAATTCTGATGAAATTAACCTTCTAAACAAGAGTTTGAAATATTCACTCTATAATAATATCACAATTAACAGTTTCTAAATTATTTTAAAGAATATTATAATATTGTCTAAGGTGTTTAATTTATCATTAATATCTTTCAGTTCCAACGAAAAGACGCAAGGGGCGTCCACCGGTGGCAGCGATGGCGGAGGAAGAAGAAACGTCCCCCTTGGATCCCAGCTGGACTCCACGTGCGATCAGTGATCTCAAAATCCCAAGTATTTACAATCGTAGTGCAACCGAGGCTCCTGCAGAGGTACAATTGGTAGTTAATTTGGTTTGTCATTCTTCTTCTAGATTTAATACTACTTTAGTCTTTTATTATTATATTTATCACTACAGTTTTATTATAGAAATGTGGCCCAAAATCACAAAAATTAAACTAAATTTATTTGCATCAACTTTAATTTATTTATGGTTATAACCATTGCAAAAAAAAATGATTAAAAAGTCCGAAGAATACACAGTTTTGTTATTTATTCCCCTTGCTAAATCAACCAGGAAATTTTATTTTCAACCTGGCCTCGTGAGTTTTATGAATATTTTTTGGAACAATCCTTTGAAGAATCCAAACAAAAATTTATAACATATTTTTTTACTACACTATTAAAAAATAACATGCTCCCCTGAATAATGATTAACAGTTTTTTACTGTAACTTGTTCAACTTTTATCCAGTTTGTTCTTTGCCTTTCAGACTGTGGGGTCGTAGTAACACATTAAACATACATCAAATAATTGATGCCTGCTCAGTGGTGAGAGGTTCCTATTTCTTGATTATTAACTTTAACAACATGTGGATACTTTTGACCAACGCTACTTTATTAGGCTATTTTTATATTTTAAATATTTTATAAGTGCGTATCATAAATTTCTTACACTTTTAGAGTATTATTCCTCTTCACTAGTTATTTTCTTTTACAGGTTGGAGTATGATGACTAAATTCTCGCAATTGAAGATATTCTTTAATCAACTAAAAATATAGTAGTGTAAAAGGGAAGGAACGTAAAATAACAAATAATTGACTTACATATCTTAAATCATTATCAATCTGTTTGATCTCTAGACACGGATATTTCGAAGCTTTAATTTTCTGTTATAATATTTATATTGGTAACAATATTTTAACTTATTAACAAATATTAACATGTTAGATATATTCAATAATTGTATATTTTTACATATATATTTAACATGAATAATAATTATCGAGTATAATATTATTACAGTTTTTCATAAATTTCATGTATACATGTATCTACAAACATCATATATTTATTGCACATGTGCATGCACGTTGGTGTGTGTACAAGTGATATTAAAACCAATAATAATAAAAAACAATAAATTAATTTTTTTCACTTAAAAATAAAAGCAAACATTTCCTTCTTTAACCCTTTGCCAAACAACTCATTGCAAGCTATCTTGGAGGTAAATAAAGCAGTATATAATGAAATACTGAAAATAAATTCACATGGATAAAATAAAAATATGAAATATTACAATTGAATATATTAATATCTATTTATTTTATTTTGATTCTAATAAACCGTTCTTATATTTCAAAAATTAACTGATCTTAATTTTAATTACAATGTAATTTTCAGAATGATTTTATTTCATTTTTAATGTAATTTTATAAAAAGAATCTAGTATTTTACTTAAAAATAATTAACTGAATGTTATTCTGAAAAACATAAAACCAAGAAGTTATTAACTTATTAGTTAGGTTATTTTTTAACTTCACTTATTTACTAAAGAATTATAAAAAAATTGTATTATTAAAACGGATGTGCACTGTAATGTTAGGGATTGTAAATACGATAGCAGTACAATGTATATTTTATTTTGTTTTAAAGGTTGTATAGGTGATAAAGAGGGCAGTATTCAACTTAATAAAGTATTACTTAATACAGTTGATTACTTAATAAAGTATTTGTTTATATTAATAAAAAGAATAACTAACTAGGATTAGGCGTGGAACAATACACATGTCTCCTACAACTTTGTTTACACAGTGTCATCGTTTTCTTTATATTTTCAGTGACTTTGCTGGACTTTCTCGGTTCATTCTCAACAATAACTTGTTGATTTTAATCCTTGAGTTGGAAAATTGTTTATTGATTGTTAATAGTAATAGTATATGTCATTACACATACAGACCTAAAATAAGAAAACCTTGCCAATCAGTTTCGATCTCTGTATCACGAAGTAGAATTTATTATTTTAAATGTCAAAATGATTGTTTTGCACTGCTTGAGTTCCTATGTCAGTTCTAATATCCAGTCTTCTAAGATTCAGTGTATAGTGAAACTATAACTTCTTGGATTGCCCGGATTTTCTGAATAATGGTAGATTGATTTTTGTATAAATCAGCCATTTACTTGAACACTATTACTTACAGCCCCTACATTTTTAACAGAATGGTTAGTAGAAGTTGTATCTAATGGTGTGAATTTGTTTAATTCAAATCTCTTAAAATGGTAATCAGTTAGTCAAAGGAATATGTATCGAGTGGGCGCCTACATGGGCACAATCGCCCTGAAGCCTTATTGTCACTATCAGTACCTCTAAGTTCACTCTCCCTATCGAGTACCATGGACCCCAAATCAGGCGATCTCAAATTATCCATCTTGACATATAACCAAGATGTAACTGAATGATTATGACTGGACTAAGAGATTGACCTAAGTGGTAGCTGATAAGTTGGTTGTAAGAAACCATTAGGACGGCAATATAAATACTACTTTGTTCTGAAATTCCAAGGATATATATATATATATATATAAATGTCTTTCTTTATTGTGACAATTTCGAGAGGCAAAAACATAAATTTGTTACACATGCTGATCTGAAGCATGGAGACAATAACACATTGTCAAGGGTCAAGCAGACAAAACATTGAATGACTGACTATCAATGACACTTACGTCTCAACAGTATGAAGTCTAGAAAATAATCGATGACTCATAACTCGCGATAGTAATCAGCATTGGGTTAATGAGTCATATTGTAAAATTGCTTTGGGTATTTATGTCACTGACTTGTAGTATTTTAATATTCTATATATTTAAGTTGAAACTCTGCCAACTTTATTTTAAAACATTTTTTTATACTTTATCTAGTTATTCCGCAAGGACTTGATAAGTGCAATGAAGCTACCAGATTCTGAGCCTTTGGGAGCAGATGAATACTGGGCGATCACTGATCAATGGAAACAAGAGTGGGAGCGTGGAGTACAAGTACCTGTTAATCCCGATTCTTTACCGGGACCCTCTGTTACTGTAATTAATCATTGCGTAAATTCTTCATTTAGACAACAAGATTTTAAACTGTAAGTATTGCTTCAATAGATTTATTGTATATTTAACTTTTAATACAATAAATATGAAATTTTTACTTCTGTTCCATTGAAACTAAAATTAAATATTTTTCTCTTAATGTTACATAATAATAATTGTAATTTCCTGAAAGTTTACTTGCAATAATTTCTTAACAGTTTATAATTATATATTTTTTACATTTGCAAAAGAGAGGATCATTATTTACAATTGGATATAATATATTATATTTGGACACCATTATTGTATCAGATTTTTTGCACAAGTGACATGATATTTTCTAAAAGTAGAGTATGATTTTGTTCTACAATTGTGACAAATAATAAACCTAAAATTGGAGAGGTACGAGGGTGTATGTCTAAAGATTGATAATGAATAAGTAAGTAAAGCTAAATCGTGATCGTTTTCCTACATAATCTAATTTGATTAGAATTTCCATCTCTTAAAAATAATGATGGATCAAGAATTAATCCTAGCAGATTATGCCGACTGCCTGAATCTGTGTGGGCAAATGCTTGTAAAGATTAATTCAGATGCAGCTTTCTTTATTAATGATCAGGCACATTTTCTCTTAGGGGGATGGCAAATAAACAAAAAATTGCTACTGGTTTGAAAATAACCCCCTCCTTTCTCTTAAACTAACACTTTGTGCGTCGTATTACAATTTTTTGAGGAGTAAGATTATATCGTGGTTGTGGATTCCAGAGGGGGGGGGGGTGCAGGAAGTATACCTACTTTTGAGATGGTGTTGTGAATGAAGGTTTCTAACGATGGTATTTGAGGTTTAGGTTAGTGCTGCCATTAGTTGTAGATATGGCTTGGAAAAAAACAGCAAGCTTTTGCCGTTGAGGTATATTTCTCTGAATCGTTTTGTCTAGTAATAGCACATTTATGACACACACAAACACTTAAACTAAACACAACTTATCAACTAAATAATAACTGGTTATTTTTTTACAGTTATACACTCAGTAACACTTTAGCAAGAAATGTGTACTAGATATGGGTAAAGTAGGAAAACTAGAAACAGAACATGGAAAATTTACCAAAACAAATGGCACTAGACAGGGAAATCTGTTGAACAACTTATGGGGCAAACTGAGCTCACACCGAATAAATATTCATTGATAGAACGAGTAGGGTGCACAAAATCCAGCCACTCGGAACTTGTTTAATATTTTTTATGTTTAGAAGTTAAGGCACATTAGTGCAGAAAAGAATCATAGCACTTCTCACTCATAATAAAATCAGTAGTATACAATGCTTACTTGTTTTTATGACCAATCAAGACGTCTTTGTAAATATGTCGTGTGAAAGTTAAAAAATCATATAATAACAGCAGAGCCCTGCCTTGCTTTGCTGTTTAATTTGAATTAATTCAGAGGCTATTGAAATTTTGAGTTTTTGATGCATACACAAACTTACATGACAATTTTCTAAATATAAGTATGGGAAGTGTACCCCTCTTTTGCAACAGGTGGCATTGTTGCTGATATACAGCTGACAGTTGAAAAAGCTTTCTTCTCACGGTAGTGGGTATGTTGCTGTCACAAAAATAGATAAAAATAATCCTTGAAGGAGGTTGCATATCATGTCAAAATGTGACCTTGATCGCTGTAATTGTTTACAATGTATTTATATAGCATTTAATTATAAAATAACCTAAATAGAAAAATTAAATCAGATTAAATTTTAACAGGTTTTTTTTGGGAAAAATCCTCTTTTTATTGCCCTCTTCCAGTTAAACCTCTACATGCCCCCTTTGAAGTTTTCTAGTCTTTAATAAAGAAATGTCTGAGGAGTTTGTTTGCAACATGAGATGTGATGGGAATTTTTAAATTAGAAAATTTTTGATTTAACACATTTATTTGTATTATTAATTCTTAAAATTGATTATAGTTTTAAAGTTGCATTTCATATTTCAGACCAAAATCAAAGTATATAAGGATAACAAAAGACGAGTCATTTAAAACAGACGACCATGTGCTATCAACTTTACCAACAAAAGCTGAAAAAGCTTGCTCATACGACCTCGATGACTGTGATATTGCTTGGCTGCGAATATATAACGGGGAAAGAGCTTTAATGGGTAAGTGTTGTTTCATAATTTTGGTATATAAAAATTGAATATTATTTAAATGCTTTAGTTGTAATACAGGGTGTCTAGTGACAGGGAAAACCGGGAAAACCTGGAAAAGTCAGGGAATTTTAAGATTCTGGAAAATTCAGGGAACAGTCAGAGAAAATTTTAAAAAATCGGGAAAATATTTATTTTGGTTCGAAACAAAACTAATGGCCATTGCTCTCGAATATTTGGTATTGTAAGCCAGCGGTTTAGGGACAGGGCAGTCAGGAAATAACATTTCTTTATTTAGATGCCCATTATTTATTTGATAAGCCCAATGCTATGACTTCAGGACTTATGTCAATAAATATTAAAAGTGCCGAGTTGGTACAGCTGGGAGGTTTTAGCCTGGACCATGGCCTTGGGGTGCGCAGTGGTTCTGTTATCATATGGACAGGTGGGGATAACAGATAACTCAGTCTGTTTCTGACCACACAGTACGCTGTGTAAACATTCGTAGCCAGCTATTTGTCTAGACTCGTGATAGTATGTGTTTTATTTGACGGTGATTATTTTTACACTGTTTATTTCAACATGGAAGGTTCCAGTTTTCATTGCCGTAGCGGGCAAGCGCGTCATGCAGATGTCGTCATTACCTTCCCTCCTTCCTTAGGATAAATATAAACTAAAAGATGAAGTGACTGAAGCAGAGATTATATGGTGCGTGAATTTAGTAATGCAACACTTCTTTACGCAATGCAGAAGGTAGTGTGTGCCTCTTTCCAAGGATGTTCCCTGATAGCACCATTGCACAGAACATGAGATTGGGGAAAGATAAAATTTCCTATAGTGTTGTATTCGGTTTATCAAATTATATTAAAGACCTGTTACTGACATCATTAAATTCAAATTCTATAACTATGTATTTGGCTTTGATGAAAGTTTAAACAAAATATCACAAAGGGCCCAAATGGATTTGAGTGTTAGGTATTGGGATGCAGAGACGGATGAAGTGAAAGCTCGATATTTTGGTTCTGTGTTCCTTACAGACACAAAAGCAAAATAGTTACTCAATTCGTTCTTCAAAGTCTGAATTTATCCAAGATCCTTCAGATATCAATTGATGGGCCCAATGTAAACTGGGCTTTCTACAGACATCTAAAAGAGGAAAAGTCAGGGAAAACTCAGGGAATTTCTTCAAGCTATTTTACTAGGCACCCTGGAAAAGTCAGGGAAAACTCAGGGAATTTCTTCAAGCTATTTTACTAGACACCCTGTAATACTAACAGTATTGCATTTTTAAAATAAGGTTTCTAAAATGCCCAATAGTAATTCAGTTGTATTCAGTTTGTATGTTGTTACAGTGAGTTCACTTTGGATATTGTATGTAATCATGTCTGTTGGGTATGTGGGAGGGATAATATACATGGTTACAATTAGAGACATGGAACTTTTACAAGTGGAAGATGGAGAATTGGTCTAATACAAACCGGGTCACTTCTCTAAAATAGATTTCTCCACCAGAGGAGTATCTAGTTTCACTTAATGGGTTTATTCACAATATCAAAAATTGTAATCAGATATTTATTAGGTTATTAGTTTTAGGGACATCATATTACTTAAGGTTTTACAATTGAAAACTTTCATAACCATGGCTAGGGCAGGAAAACTCTGAGCTCAAGAATTTTGGGTTTTAAGTTTTTTCATATATTGGTTCTATTAAATTAATATACAGTACATAAATTTAACTGTCAACATAAAACAAATATTTTAAACTTTATAAATTTCATGTACTCCAAGTTAGAAATCGTTTCTCAAAAGTTATTGTGCTTTTGATTCAGAAATTGCACAAATCGGTAAAGAAATCAGTACATATGTTCATAATAAATTTTGCAAAACTTTTAAAATTCATATCTATAATATTGAAAGTAATCTCCATTCAATAATAGAAGGTTTTTGTATTTACATTTATGAATATTTCGTTTATAATATTATCAGGTCTTCTTTACATTTTAATAAATAAATAAAATCCCATTCATACAGAATAATTTTTAATTTATTATAGTAAATCATTCAAAGTAATCGAGACAACAGCGGTTCTGATAATTTATGTGAAATAGTTCACATAATCATAAACATGTTGAATATTCATATATATATATAATTAAGTAGGCTGAATTTTTAAAAAAAAATTGTGGGAGCTTGGAAGGTTGCACACAGCTAGAAAATAGGCCAAATTAAAGGCATTGACACAAAGGAGTGGGAAAAAATACAGGTTTTTCTCAATTTACTACATTTATAGGGTTTTGAGGAACTTATAATACCAAAAATTCCCATAAGAATTACATTGCAATGAAAAGCAGCTGAGTACAGTTTGTAAACAAACGAATATTTGGTAAATGTTTGGATTCACAAATCCAACTAGATATTAGTATTGTACATTCCCAAACATATCCTAAGGCTATTTTTAGTATTATTTTTTAAATTTTGTTGGAAAGTTATATTTTATCAATTTTTAGTTGGGTAAAAAGTTTCTGTAGTAGTAGGCCCTCAATTGTGCTACGCCTGCATGCTTCTGCGAGTGATACAGTGATGCCACATTAACCCTATTGTTACACACGCTTTAATGACATAAGTATATACCTATAAAGTCTCCAGTTAGGATAGGTTTGGTTGTAATTTTATACATTACTATATACCTATATTAAAACATACCTGTAAAGTGTTCAGTCAGAATAGATTTGGTTGTAATTTTATACAACATTACCTAATGGTTAGATTACATTATTATACCTAATCGTATAAAATTACAACCAAATCTATCCTGACTGTATACTTCATAGGTATATTTCAATATAGGTTTATAAAATTAACCTTCCGTGGCAATAACCAAAATAATAGTTATCAATATAGCTTCAGGACATGATTTTGATTCATTTTATAGGCATTCCATTGGGGGTGGTAATCTGCGTATTTACCAAAGTATAAATTCCTGAAACACAAACTACAGCTATGATGTCACTATATCATTCCGTAAAAGCAGGCAGCCATAGCACAACTTGCTACTGGGCACTGAATATTTTAGCCAACTAAAAATTGATCAAAAATTACTCTGACAAAAAAAAAAAATGAAAATGGCCTTAGGACAGGTTTAGGAATGTTTTATACAAATATCTAGCCTGGTTTGCAAATCCAAACTTTTACCAAATATTTTAACAGTATTAATGGTTATGTGTATAGATTTTTGCGAATATCCTTTATAGTTTTTGTGTTTACATTTCAAATGAAAAGGAACCAATTTTTGTTAAGACTTCCATTTTCAAATAATATAAATAAGGCTCAGGGTCAAACATTCTTAATAGCAGGACTTTAATCGACCAAACCTGTTTTTACACATTGTCAACTTTATTTTGCGCTAAATCAAGTAAAATCTCAAGATGAATTAAATACATATTGAAAATACAATTGGTCAAAAAAATCAAATTGAAAACATATTCATAAAAAATATAGTTTATAAGGAAATTTTGTTATAAATAACTTGAATTATATTAAATTTAATTTGTATTAACTGTGTAAAACAACTGTGCCGTAATGTATAATTTAAATAAATGAAACCTCTATACCACAAATGACTTTTTCTTTTATTTAAAACCTTATGTACATTTCAATTGCATAGCAATCATCCGCAATCATCCTCAGAGGTAATTTACAATAAAAATATGTATAGAGGTTTCATTTATTTAAATGAATTTGTATTAATAAATAAAATTATACAAAAGTTTAAAATTTGTTTCAATATGAATAGGCGCATTTGTCCCTACAAGCTCCTAGTTTCAATATAATAGTCTATACTGAAAGATAGTAACACATGGCGGACATTTAGCGCCTGCACAAAGTTTCAACATTTAAGGCTAATGCAAAGCATCAATATTTAGTATTAACTCATAGTTTAGTCATAGTGTTCATATTTAGAGCCATCTTACGTCTTTGGTAATTATATCAATCTAGAGCGCTAACGAATAGCTATGACATTAAATATAATGTCAAGTGCAGTGAGATTGTGGAAACATTGTGTGATGTTTCAGAAAGCTTATTTTTCATATTTTAAATTTATTATGATTTCAACAAACAAATGTTTTTCTTGTTTTCTTTAGGTCTTCAGCCAGTGAGAGAGGAACAGTTGGAAAGGATAATTGAAGAATTGGAAATTCGTTGCTGGGACAAAGTGCAGACAATTGTAAAAGCAGAAGAAGGTTTGGGAATTGAATTCGATGAAAATGTTATCTGTGATGTTTGTAGATCAGTAAGTATCTGTCAATATTTTATTATTTATTATTATCATGTTGACTGTGTGTAACATAGCATATCATCAAGTCAAGTCCCTCCCATGAAATCTAAAATAATGATACCAAGGTTTTTCCTTTCTGTTTTATTGTCATTTCTCTTAAGGAAAGTTGCACAGAATAAATATATTATATATTTGTTATTAATTATATTTTTCATTAAAAGCAATTGTAGCCATAAAAGACATTAAAATATTGACATTTATTTTTATTAAAATACCCTTTACTTTGTGTATTATTTTATTGTGTAAATATACTATCTAAAACATTGAACATTGTTCAATTTTAACACAAAACTTTTTTTTTGTTAGGGGATTGAAATTTTGAGACGTTCCACAACTACTGATTTTTGTAATAGAAATGGTATATTGGTTGATAGCAATTGAAACCAACAATAAGGTTTTATGGTTTTAGTACAATAAGGTTTTATGAAATGAAAATACATTTCTTTAAAAAGTTTTAGAGCTAAACTTGGGTCGAATGTAACTGAGGCAAGATTGAACAATCGAAAAACTAGTTTCATTAATTTTGAGTATAAAATTAACTAGTCAGCATTCACATTAATGTCAGTACTTTGCACTAAGATGTGTATTTATACTTTGGGAAAAAATTAAAACTAGTTAGCAAGGAATGAATAAGATATTTGTTACCAATCATTCTTAGATACAAACCTCATGTGTGGAAGCTGATATCAGAGCAGAATAAGTCCTACCAGGAATTTCAACAATGTCATTAGAGACAATACAAAAGAGTTTTGCTTATTGATGAAAAATAGCTTTAACCCATTGGCATACTTCGTTAGAACATCTCCGTTGTACTGCTGCGGCAACTTGACATTCCTTGACAGAACTCTTCCATCCAGTGTAGCTTCTAGTAGTTTCACTTTTATTGTTGTATCACAGCATTTGTAGGGAGGATTATTGTTACTAGGTGAATCAGCAATATTTGTTCTATAAATATTTTTTTTTTATGTGGGCTAACCTTTCTGGAAGTACGAATATAATAAGTAAACATCACATGACGTTTTCAGATTGTGTTTGGTGTAAACAATATCGCGTTGGGGTTTACACTCGAAAGAAATACATTTATTTATATTCATGTTTATTTGAGCACTCAAGATAAATATTGAATAAATGAGAAGTGGGTTGCATATGTAGCCAAAAGTTTATTTATTTAGTGCAATATTTTGTCAACTAATTTGTTGCCCTTATTGAGCCTGAAAACAAAAGTGCCAAATTAATAGGAATTCTCAAGCTACACCAGGTTCTGAAAAACTGGAATACCAATGGGGCTATAAACTGTTTTATAATTTCTGCACCCTTACCCTAGTGTGCCACAGTCGTGTTAAGGAATAAGCTTATAATAAAAAAATTGTTTACAGATCTCGTGAAAGCTATTTTAACCCTTAGCACGCGGGATATATAAAGGGCAAGTAACAGATTATATGCTATTAGATAAAAAAAACTTTTTTGCAAAATGTTCAAAGTTCTATTTAAATCTGAGTTCCTAAAGATGTATTTGAAGAAAAAAAAATTATAAATTAGTTATTTGTATACTTTTACATTAGGTAATTCAAGATATCAATAAATCCATTTAAAATAAAATTAAAGTAACTAATATTATTATTCACTAAATCACAAACAATAAATTATTCTTACAGTACAAACAAAGGTCACTCACGTAAACAGTAAACAACTATATCAATCATAATGCCAACACAAAATATGGCAATTGGCAGATGCTGCGTCTTGCCAAGAATACCCATCATACGCGCATGCATAGATCACGTAATGGCGCCTGGGGGCTAAAACAGAATGTGGATCGGTAGCACGTGGTCAAGAACAATAAACGTAGCAGAGGAGTTTATTTACACCAAACAAACATTGTCACACATTTTAATACACTTTAAACAAACAACTAAGACTTCCATAAACAAAATATTGTAAATACTTGATTTCTTGTAACACGCGCTAGCAGAGATTTCAGCCTTACGAGAAATCACGTAATACGCGTGCAAAGGGTTAAATGTGTGAAGTGTAGAATAGTAGTTGTATAAGATATCTAATACTAGACTAACAAACCTAAATGGTAGTAATCCTAAAGGCTTGTCTTCCTAATGTAGGGCTAATAAATGGTGTCAGTATTTTTGTTGTCTGTTCAGTGCCATCCTCTTATACCGGATGTTTAAAAATGTACGGAGTGCCAACGTCCAGTTTTAGCAGAAGTTTAGTAAAAATACTGAATTTATTACAAAAATGAACATTTTAAACTTTTCTTGTGCCAATATTTACCCGAAGAAGAACCATTCTGTTACATTGTTAATATTTTCTAATATATAAACACATTTTTTTAGTATAAAATCATTACAGCAACCAAGTGGAATGAGTCATATTTACTCGTCTGACAAATGGTATTATTCCTATATTTGCTGTGAGAAAACTCTAAATAATATACATTAGTGAAGGAATAATATGAATAATCAAAAGACTAGTTTATCAAGTGCTTTTAAATGTTTGTTGAACAAAAACTTTGCAATGTTCTTGTTTCATGCTCTTATACCCAAAAGGTCTTTATTTTGAAACAATACATCTGATTGTTGAAACCGTATTATCCAATGATGCTAAAGAATTGTAAAAAAATATAAACATATCAGTA
The DNA here is from genome assembly GCA_036971475.1 of Prosapia bicincta. Lineage (NCBI taxonomy): Eukaryota > Metazoa > Arthropoda > Insecta > Hemiptera > Cercopidae > Prosapia > Prosapia bicincta. Next base: position 201,092,623 of record JBAIZL010000002.1, read on the forward strand.
TTTTTTATAATAATAATGTATCAAGTGTTAACAATTGTTTTAAATTATTGTTGAAAGTAATAATTGAATACTCCCTCTACATGACTGACTTTTGTTCCAAACAAAATTTATTTTCAGTTTTATTTGTTGTGTGTATTAACAGTTTGCAGTAAATTTGCATCTATAGAAACAAATTGAAATCTATAATTAAAAATTACTAAACTAAGTGAATACATATGGCTTACTTACTGATGCGTTTCGAAACAATCGTTCCTTTGATGAAGCACAGTCTTTACGTAAGTAAGCAAGTAAGCTCTATGTATTCACTTAGTTAAGTAATTTTTAATTATGGTTTAATCAGTGAATTCAAGTTGATTACATCAAGCAACTTTAAATTGAAATCTTCTATTAGAAAATATAAGTGCTTATAAAGGGCACTATTGTTATAAGTTATTCAAGGTCAAAATATATTTTTTTGAAAAAATTTTTAATTTATTTTTTTGTGAGAAATATAGAATTTTATTATATCCTACTTTGTTCTGTGGTTTATTAGAAGTATAATGGTAAAATAATTAATAGTATTAGTAATCAAATACAATATTTACAGCTATTTTACTAAAACCTTGAAACAATGCATGTTTGGATATACCCAGTGAAAATGTTGACACTAAGTGAAAAATGCAGATGATTTGCGAATCAAGTATATATTTTTTATATTATTTATGACATTTCGGAAATTAGTTCATTTCCATCATCAGACTTAGTTGGTTTCTATTAGCAATTTACCCTTTGATTAGGAACATGTGCCTGCCATGAGATGGCCACCAAGAGCAATATAGTTTTGAAAGATTTTTACACTCTTTTTTCTAATTTTTTTCTTTATTTTTTATAATTTTTTAAATTATAGTAATATTTGTTAATACTTTTTTTATTCACTTATTTTTCATGTTAATCAAACTTTACCTTATATTAACTGACAATTTTTTTGGTAAAAATTATCTGTTAATAATTTTTTTTGTAAAATACCCATTCATTGTAAAATACCACACAAACTTTGAAACAATCTGTAAAAACTTGGGAAAACCATAGACTTTGACACTAAAAAATTCTTCATTATCCAATCGCCTATTCATTGTAAAATACCACACAAACTTCGAAACGATCTGTAAATACATGGAACAACTCATAACACAAAAGAATGATGACTATTTACTCGTGTAGTATTTATTGTCCAGATAGTTGCAAATATTTAACCTAGAATACAGCACAATACACAGGTAAAAAAATTATAACGTACAGCAATGCTAATCTGAGAGAAATGGTAGAACGTACATGTATGTAGAAATGGTAGAATGCTCCCACTGGCCATTGCGCAATCTCACGTACTGGTACGTGAATTCTAATCAAAGAGTTAAACTTATATTGATGTGAGTGTAAACATGAATCTTTGTGATTACTTATGAATGTATTAAATAAGAAGTGCTAAATGTTTTGAAAATATTAATACTGCTTTAGGTATTTACAAAATATCTTTAACAATTAAATATTTGTTTAAAATGTTTTAAATGTCAATTCAACATGGCATTTTACTATAGTAACAAATTGTTTTTTATAGAAATATTTTATTTTACTTCTAGCTAATAATCATTTCATATTGAAGAAATCATGGCCACTTTTGTAAATTATTTTATTTTTTTTTTTTTGGTATTGTAAAACTTCCATTTCAGAATAATTGGTTATATAGCTTATCCATGATTTATGCTAACCACCAATAATAACTGACTGTTTGATCACGCAGCGTTTATTATAACATCTTAAAAACAGGTACTGTCAGTTGTAAATGTGGTGCTGTAAAAATTAATTTGTGGTGAACTAAAAATGGTGATTAATAAAATATTTAAACAAGTATAGTTGTTATAATTCTTCAATAAATGACAACTGCAAATTATTCAACAAATACAAATCTTATATTACTTCCAGAAATAAACCTAAAAATGTGTGTAACTAGTTATTGAAATTATGTGTTATAATTTTGTTTTGTGTAGTTTTTATTACATGAAATGAATAAATGAATAAATGAAGTTTCAAGTGTGTGTGCCTCTGTGTATACACTTAAAAGTTCATTTTAAGTTTAACGTTTTATTGATTTACTGTATTTTAAGTATATATATATATATATATATATATATATATATATATATATATATATATATATATTCTTGATATTTAACATTATCCATTGTTTTTCCGTTGCACTGACTTTATGAAGTTAATATATTACTATTTTTGAGTAATTTTATCCACCATTAAGTGCAATAATTTTACCTTGAGTGATGAGGCACCTTTCGGTCTTTGACCATTCTGCACTTAATGGTGGATAAAATTACTCAAAAATAGTAATATATTAACTTCATATATATATATATATATATATATATATATATATATATATATATATATATATATATATTTATTTATTTATTTAATTAATAAATTAAAAATATTTAAAAAACAAGAATACTTTTAATACATATATTATTCAAAGCTTTTTGCCGATAAAACAGTACCAGCATCTTCAGAAAAAATAATTATGTAACAAAATATTTTTACAAAAATTAAATCATATGTACTACAAATGATCTATAAAGAACTTTCAAGTATTTGTAATCTGAATTCTCTTAAAGTTTGCTCTGATTTTCAGTTCTGATTCTTGAATTATGTTTAAAAAATTTTGTGAATGACTTTAAGAAATTAATTTTAAAGTAAATAATAAATGTAATATTAAATCATTTTATTACTTTGCTAAGGTATTTATTATTGTCATTTGCAGCCTGATTCAGAAGAGGGGAATGAGATGGTGTTCTGTGACAATTGTAATATTTGTGTACATCAGGCTTGTTATGGGATTACATCTATACCTCCTGGGTCCTGGTTGTGCCGGACGTGTGCGTTGGGTCTTAGGCCCGAGTGTGTGCTTTGTCCTAATAAAGGTGGTGCAATGAAGTGCACGCGCTCGGGTCATAAGTGGGCGCATGTGTCTTGCGCTCTTTGGATACCAGAGGTCAGCATTGGCTGTGTCGAGAGGATGGAGCCAATCACAAAAATCTCCAGCATTCCGGTTAGTTTCTGATTACGTTAACGATAAACAGTATTTTAATTGGGCATTGGTTATTTTTGACATTTGAGCCACTTATATTTTGTATGTTTGTAAGCATACTGCCGAATGTCTTAAATAATCTATGTTGAATTACACTACTGTTCTTTACAACTTATCTATATTACATGATTAGACTCATTTGACATTATGTGTGGTTTAAGGCATAAACCAAGATTATAAATCAGATTATATGTAGGAGTCAGATAGGGGCATGACTATTTCTTCTCTGAAATTGGAGAGAATATTGACAAGTTAACTGTATTAGCATACAATAGAGGTATGTACAGGAAACTTTTATAACACAAAGAGAAAAAAGTATTTAAAAGAAGAAATACACACACACACACCAGGTTATTTCTAGTAGAGCTTAAAGCTTATTTAGGAATTTTTGGACTAGATAGAAGACTGCCTTATATATATTCACAATTAATTAATTATTTTACATTTGTATTGTTAATTATGAAATGGCCAATATTAATAGCCATTGCTCCAACTAGACAATATAAGCTATATAACACTGAATCTATGGTATTAAACAATTCCTATTCTGGTTATGTGAGCATCAAAACCATTTTAGAATTCATAATTTAACTTCAGAATGCTTTTTATGCGTGTTGAACAGTGAGTTCAATGCATTCCTCCTACTAATCTTTAACAACCAAATGATGCAAGTTTAGTTAAATGAAAATTATAAGTAATTATTGCATAATTGAGTGAATATTTATGAACTGCTGAAGCATTTTAAAACATCCATTTCATTGATAAACCCGATCTCCCGCTACTGTTGGCAATTGCTCAAAGTTACAGGGTGTATAGTTTATGATGGTGAAGTGGATTGTTCTATATAATGAAATAGGGTGTTAAATTCGAAGTGTGTGTGGTCGTTTAAGATATGTTGATTGTATTGTGTGATGTTGAATATTTCAAAATTGTCTGTAGTGGTTAGATTTTTTACTAGGGTTTAATATGTAGAGAATATTTAAATTAGTATGAATGTGTGTGTGAGTTGGGTGTTTTGTATATGTATTGTGAAGCTAGATTTTTGATTTATGTTTTCATGATACAATAAAAATATTGGAAAGAATCCCAATACCACAAAAATAATCAAAAATAACAAATAAAACAAGTTACTTAAGATTAAACCCTTATGTACATTTCGATGACCATGTCATCATCATCATCAGAGGGTCGTATTACAAAATTACAATCTAGCAAACAAGAAGTTACAAACTAGAGTAATACCAGTCGTTCTCTGCGGTCGCTATATATAGGGGTGAGGTAAGCTCCACCTTCTCTCTGCCCTCAACCAACAAATAACGATCGGCCATCTTGAACCAAATAGGCTGTGTCAAAAAGTACACTATATTATTACATATGTAATACAAACTACAGCTAATAACAATAAATAAAATTAATACCAATTAAAATAATGTGTTGTAATTTGAAAAACGCTATTTAAGTAAAGAATATAGAGTTGAGTTAGGGGTAAGCAATTTATCTGCATTCATTAATTTACTATTTGATTTAACTTTCGAACTATCAAGTATTTTTTTAGATTTGATACGTTTATCTAAAATAACAGTTTTATCTAATTCATGCTGGTTATTAAGGACATGTTCTGCTACACTTGATTTTTCAGGTCTATCATAATTAATATGCACAAGATGTTCTTTATATCTAGTTACAATATTTTTTGACCTATATACATGTTGTTACAAGTTACTACAAACTATCTTATAAATACCTGATTTTTCCAGCATTGGAATATTATCTTTCGGGTTACATAGTTTCAGTTTCTTTTGAGTTTTGTATTAATCCGTTAAAGGGTCTTTGTTAGTGTCTACTTTTTCTCTTTAGGAATGTTGAAAAAATTAAGAACAATATGCAATTGATTTTAAGCATAATTTTATACTAATGTTTTTTGGAATATGTTCACAAACAATTTGTGCAGAGTTTTGTACTAAACTGTTTGGAGGGTTTTAGTTTATGTCTACTTTCTCTCTTTTCTTAGAAAAATATTATTTTTTTAAACCATTTGGGGTTTACACACTAGGTACAACAATTTATTAGTAGCGGGTATAAAGACTAGCTCAGCTAGTTATAAATGTCGTCATTGTATGATTGATTTGTTTGCTACCAGAGAGTTTATTTTCTTTCACGTCACGCACAAGACTAGACTTTGTGCTATCTGAGGGATATTTATTGTCTCTCAATAAATAAAGAAATATGTTTAAGGCCAATTGACAATCTGTCAGAAATCTAAACATAATAGAATGCTTCAGCAATTTTTATGTTAACTGGAGTAAGAAGCTCAATATAGCTTTTACGGGTGTAAATATTTTTTATAATTAGAGTATCCTTGTGTATATACAAAATGAGCAATTAGTGGTAGCTAAAATCTAAAGCAAACTTCACACTGTAAGTAACTTTTAATTTGTTTTATGATTACACATAATAATCAATTAACAATTAATAAACTAAAATACAAACTAAATTAATAAAAAAATTGCACCCGTTTAAAAAAATATAGTATTTAAGGCTTTATAAGTGAAAATATTTTTGTAGCGAAATACAACTAAATTGTTGTGAGAAATTAATTCGTACCCTCTAGTGTTCGCTGTGCAGGTGTAATTAGATCAGCAATGGGTTAATCTTATGCATTTAACTTATTTCTGCATGGTACAAGCTTCTTTTAAATCAATGGACAGAATAAAGCTCTTACTGGAAGATTTATATTTCATCAGAAGTCCAATATACATAATTATTACACCAATCGCTTTAATGTTTATGAGGGCAGTATTTACAGATATAATGAGTTGCACTTAATTCTTTGCAAGAAATATGTGCTCTTTTAAAGGAATCATTTAAACATTAAATATGTGCTTTCGCTTATGCTATATTTATATTTATCTCTTAGAACTATTCGTCTGTAGTATTAATCTTCCTGTCTTTTGAAGAAAATATTTAATTATGAGCTTATCCTTAACCAAAAAACAAAAAAAACTTTGCCTTTTGCTTCATAGTTTTCCAAGTGAAGATTTGTCTGCCTCGGATCTGTCTGTCTCGTCATCATAAAAAAAATTATCATTTACTCGTGTATTTTACTCTCCAGCGGCTAACGTTCTAGATTTGAACTCTTAACAAATTAACAACTTAGCAAGCTTATAGGTAAAGTAAATTTAGAAAACACTTACTACTGAGTCTGTGTTAAATGTATTGGTTTTGTTCATTTAACTCACAAATTGTTTTATTTTATATTTACAAAGAAAATTAATAAATTTAGTATATTTTAAAATTTCATATTCCTCTAGAGATTTGAGATTGGTCTTTTTTCTCTAGTTGGGGTCTTTTTGTGTGAACTGTTTTTATTATGTGGTAAGCATAATAAAAGTAAATATATTTAATAGAATGTGTTATCTTTAAATCTTGGTTGAAAGTGGTGATATGTTTTAATCGTTATCTTATTCGAGCCAGTTTTATACACCTGCGCTAAAAGAATATTTATCTTGTTGTATTTTGCAACTATTGCCAGTTTTATATCTCGGTCTTTGATAAATTTATTTTCGTCAATAACTGTAATCGTTCATTTTAAGTAAGAAGACATTGTAGTGGTTGCAAGTGTCACTATATCTTAATACTTATAGGTGATAGAATCTCCCTTCAATCAAAAGTTTGGATAAAAAACAACATTATTTCTTAAATTTACTGATTTTGAAAGGCCTGATAGTAAAGATCACAAAGAGTATTCTAGTCCATGGATAGAAAAGTGGATTAGGATTATATAATATACATATAACTTATGTGACATCATTTTTTTATTAAATTATTGATAAAGTCCAGAACACTACTTTTAGAACATCTTTTGTACTTTTATTATTAAAAGTACAGTAGGACTTCTAATAATAAATTTTATTGTTTAAAATAAAAATTTTATTTTATTGTTAAACACATTTTTATGCATTCTACGCCACTAGATTTTTTGTTTGTTTTATTACTGGAAAAATTGTTTTGGTAAAAATAGGAATGTAGTTATAATAGAGGAATAGTTATAATTTATAGTTATTTTTAAAATAATAATGATTACAAAATAATTCAATTAAAAAATGATAAATTAGTGCACTATTCAGTTGCCCTGGCCACTGAACTCAGGATTAATTAGATTCCATTGGTCAACAGTAATAATTTAGTCCATAACGGATTAGATAAAAGTAAAATATGTCATTATTGAAGTCAACAAATAAATAAGTGCATATTCACTAAAAAATTTGAACGAAAAACCGCTTTTCGCCAAAACAGATAAAGAGTAGAGTTTTTGTCAGATCCTATCAGTAGTTTTTTTGAGCTTTTACTCTTTGAATGAATGGGAGGTGCAAAAGCTTTATAAATGAGAGACATAAATAGTCTATCAATCAAGGTTAGCATCTTTGACTTCTTAAAGTTAAATTTTCTTTTAAATTTGTTTTCTGACACAATTTAGCCAAATGCAATGTGCTACTAACAAGAAACATTTCAGCACCTAACTCTATTTTATTGATTATGTAATTATATTTTTTTTCTATTTTATTTACCGAAATATGAGCAAAAAAATGTTTAACATATATCTAAATTTATTCCTGCAAAAATCTTTTGTTTTATTTGTTCGACTGAAAATAACTGGGGATGTTAACTACATAATGTTGGTTCTTCATAAATTGGTTTGATTAAATTTCCTGTAATTGATCCAGCAATTAAAATTGATTCCACTTATTTTTGGGATGAGTAGTTTGACTGGAGCAAAATTTAAAAAGAAAAGAAAGAAAATGAAAACATGACATACAATAAATATGTTGATTAATTGGGCCAAAACCGCTTATTTGGCCCAGTATTTTTTTGGCAGGGTACCCAATGCACTGAATACGTCTAGTATTGCATAGTTCATAATGAATACGAAGTGAGTCGTATCTGTTAGTTACCAAGCCCTCTCTTATTATTAAAAAATTACAAGCCATAAACATTTTCTGCTTTTTTTAATTGTTATATAGTTTTATTATTATAGAGTTTCATCTTGAAAATGTCAGAGGTATTAGACAGTTTGTGTATAAATACACACCTCCACCAATTTCTTTGTACACCTCATGGTTACAATCACAAGTGCATATTTAATGTCCATATACAGAATGTATTCTAAATACACTAGACCTACTCTAGGTTTGTGAGTGCAAATTTCAACACTGTTTATTAATTCCGCTACTTGAGATTAACGTTTTCACGCTGAGAACAAATTCCTGAGTAACATATGTGAAAACGATTAACATCAAGGTTATAATTTGTCCAAACAGCCGTGCGCCTTGAAGGATTAGAGCGACCCTCGCTCCCTCACACGCAGGCACACTCACACGCGCGGCCCGGCCTACCCGCCGCTAATGGTTCTTCTATGAATCACCAACTAATCCTTGTACTACAAAATCAATTTTTTTTAACTGTTAACTTTACTTAATTTGTACTCTAATAACTGAATTCTAAATATCATTCCTCGCAAAATGAATCCAAACACGGTACAATTGTGACAACTCTGAGCGGTTTTAGTGGGTTTAAAAATTGGAAAACGAATAAAAAGAGACTTTTATCACATATTTTATATTGTTTTAATCAGATGTCTTTAATGAAATAGTAATCAGATCATTAACATGGAAACAATAATTAAAGAATAAAAATATGGTACAACTCACAAATATACAATTTTTTATTTCATACTCGTTTCAACGACTAATTTGTCGTCATCCTCAGTGAAGATACACAAATGAAATTAACTAAAAAAATATATATATATTAAACATAACCTATAAAGTTTTAACAAAAGTAAAAACAAAAGTGAAATGCGTATGAAATAAAAAATTGTATATTTGTGAGTTGTACCATATTTTTATTCTTTAATTATAACTTTCACTCACAAGCTAGCTCGAATATTATTTATATTAACATGGAAACAGTTTACAATTATACTAGATCTGACTTACATTGTTACTTACAAATTAGCTGTAGTCCTAACTTTTATCAAATAAATCAAGCAAAAAAGTTATAAATATAAATTTACTAGATAAAGAAAAAACTATGAACAAATTACAAAGTTATGTAACCTAAAACATAAACAAATGATTACACTACAAACTAGTTTGATTTTACTCGTAAATAGTTGTAAAACACTAAGTGCTAAATTCCGGTCGTTACCCCGGCATTAGTCATAAGTGTAAAGTGACTCTCATGTAACGGAAGCAAAATCTGTTTTTATTATTTGTATTGTTATTATTTTTATTTTGTTTTACTTCAGTTTACGTTAACATAGGATGGTTATGTAAATATGTTTGTGTTAGTTTTATGATTTAAAATATTATTTTATTGATTTTTAGTTATTATACAGTAACGTTGCAAAATGAATTGTATTATTTTACTCTTGGTATATGTTCTATGTTATATTATTTAGCATGTTATTTATTTATATTATACCTAGCATTTAGTTAATAAACCAAATATTGCTGATATCAAAGTGGCCTTGCTTAACCCAAGTCTATTGTATTTAAATATACGAGGGCTGTTTAGTTATCAACTTCCGATGTGGTATAAAAATAAAACTAGTGAGAGTAATTAAATAAATTTATTATCAAGAGTTAGGTACATTATTAGTTACTTTTCAACATAATCGTCTTTTAAATTGAGGCATTTTTCATACCTGTGTACAAGCTTCTTAATACCTCTTTCATAGAAGTTTGCTGCCAGTGATTTGAGATGGGTTTTCACGGCGACTTGCAGCACGTCGTCAGTTCGGAAGCTCTGCCCTCCTAGCATCATCTTCAGTTCCGGGAAAAGGTGATAGTCGCTCGGCGCTAAATCAGGGCTATACGCCGGATGGTCAAAAATGTCCCATTTAAACCCGTCAAGAAGACGTTTCGTCAAAGCAGCACTGTGAGGACGGGCGTTGTCATGAAGGAGCACAACTCCTGATGTGAGCATTCCTCTCCTTTTGTTCTGGATAGCTCTCCGCAAATGTTGTAACGTACCACAGTATCCTTCCGCATTGATTGTGGTCCCTGGCTCTAAAAACTCCACAAACAAAACACCTTTTGATCCCAAAACACGGTGGCCATAATCTTTCTGTTGTTGAACGGTTTTTTGAATTTTTTGGGTTTGTTTGGAGAGTTTGAATACATCCATTGTTGGGACTGCTGTTTCGTTTCTGGGGTGTCGTACAGAACCCATGTCTCATCTCCTGTCACGATTTTGTTCAAAAAATCATCGCCATCAGCTTCGTAATGATTCAGAAAAGATCTTGCTGACGCCATTCGCCGAGCTTTGTGGTCATCAGTCAACATCTTCGGCACACATCGAGCACAAAGTTTTTTGTAGTCTAACTTATCAGTTACAATAGTGTATAGAGCTGACTTTGAAATATCAGGAAACTGATTAGATAGCTCCGTAATCGTAAACCTCCAATTGCTTCTTACACTTTGGTCAACTCGTTCAACGAGGTCTTCGTTTGCGATCGACTTTCGTCCTTGGCCCCCTTCATCATGAATGTCAACTCGTCCATCTTTAAATTTCCTACACCAATCACGTACTGCACTGTCACTCATAAAGCTTTCACCGTATACTTGTTTCATTCTACGGTGAATTTCTGCTGCGGATAACCCTTCAGCTTGCAAGAAACGAATGACACTTTGCAACTCACACTTGACGGGAGATTCTATCAAGGTAGCCTTGTTTATCATGTGTCACTGGATAAACTGGTAATGGCGTCGGGACGCCCGAAAACGAGTGAGATTGTAGTGGGAGAGGTGCGCAGTCGATTGCCACGCATTACTGGCCGATGCCGCTTGCCCTGCTGTCTAGCGGTACAGTCGGAAGTTGAAAAAAAAAATAGCCCTCGTATATTTATAACAATCATGCTTTACAGGAACTAAGTTGAAACACATATTACGTTTAATAACTATGGCCATGACATTCTAAAAGGGGCTTGTAATCAATGTTAATGTTTTTTTGTTGTTGTTGATATAATTTTAAACACGCTCTATTATTTTTTAAAACTTTTCTGTTTATTGAAGAATTTTGATTGTGTACCAAAGAATATAGACATTTTTAAAGTATAAAGGTAGCAGTTTATAGAGCATTTAATGTTTTGCAATTTCAATTGGCAAGTTATATGCAGCGAATATATCAGGAGTCAACCTTACTTAGTTCTGTTTGGCAGGCATAATAATTGTGATATTAACCTCATTTTTTCAAATTCTTGTGTATTCCTCTCAACAAAATTTCTTGGTAGAAATATAACCTGCACAGTGAACAAAGAAACTTCTAATAATAACTAATAATACATTTCTTCTAATAACAGAAGGGTCGGTGGGGATAGTTTCTGAAGTGATTTTTGTCCAGAAGTACTTGTCATTTATTTAAAAATTATAATTTACTGAAATTTGTCTTATTAAATTCTGAAACATACCTCAAAATAAAAAATTTATAAACTTTAATAGTTTCTGCTTTGCATCAGTAGGCCAGTTAATCAAGACATATTTTATTTAAAGAGATTTGTATATCTCCTTAAATATTACACATTTTGTCTATCTCGTTATATATCTCTTCACATATTAATAATGAAATAGAAATTATTCAATTAATTTTTGTAGTGTTCTCTTGTGTTTAGACAGTTGGTTGGTTGGTATCATATGTATTCTCCATAGAATCAAATTTCATGTTGTGCTTGAATTGTGTTTGCAACGTCTAAGGCATTATCAGAGTATAAACCTTCCTCTGTAGGATGGTTCAAGTAGCGAAGACCTGCAGCAACTGCAGGGTGGTTGGAAACATGATGTGGTGTAAGTTCTTTGTTGAGACACTTGCCACAGTTTTGATATTTTTTATTTTCATCTGCTGAAATTTTTGTTTGTGTGAAATTTTTTCTTAGTCTGATGAGAGTTGTGACTTTTCCTGTCAGTGTAACCCCTACATGGCGCAATTCCAGGTGGCAGATAGGGCGATACCTCCATTGGTCAGTCCCTGGGGTGGTAGGAGGAAAATAAAATACTTTCCACAGACCCTCGGAGGCTCTGACAACCCACATCCTTGAATAAGACTTTGTTTAGATTCATTACTAAATACTTCTCACTACTCCTGCTGAATAGGAAACTATACATGCCTTTAGTGATTTTCATAGTGCAGCGCATTACCAGAGTATTTATCTAGTTGCTTTGTATACACTACCACTCTGTACATTTTGTGATTTCCATACTATTAGTTATGTCCTAAAGTTACATCTATCCGTCATTAGTTTAGTGATGTTACAATATGAAGCTATATTTACACCATATTGTGTAAATATGAAGGCTATCCAAAAAATAATAGGAACAATTGCAGCAGAGGGTAGGACAATCTTAGTGTCAAAAGATTCCTATGCATCAAGCTGTAGTAGCAGGAGGACTTTATCTCTCCTACTTTTCTCACTGTAACTACTTGAAATGTGCCATTGAAAATCTCTGTTACTTGTGAAGTACGTTCAGTGTTTAGGTTTTTGTTGATATAAAACTACAAGCCAATTGAAATTAATTGCCAACTTCGTGAAGTTTATGGAAATAGAATAATAAGGGGAATCAAAGTGAGACAGTGGAGTATTGATTTTAAAAATAGCCGCATCAGTGTTCTATTTGAAGAATACAGTGGTCGGCCTACCCTTTAAACTGAACACCTGGTAATGAAAATAAACATAAAAATTCATGAATATTACTGAATTTTCAAAATATTCACCAAATTTTGTGCAAGGTGGGTTCTAAAAGTCCTTTCAGAAGTCCACTAAACACAAAGGCTTGCTGCATCACTGACTTTACTTAAAGATTACAACAAACATAATGAACTTCTTGATTATATTATAACTGATGATAAAACATGGGTGAAGCATGCGATTTGTGAGTAAAAAAAAGGCAGTCTATGGAATGTGGACTGACGCATCCTTCCATAAAACCAAGGAAATGTTTGAAACTCTGTCAGTAAAAAAGTTCATCACAACTGTTAATTGCAGGAGGGTATGATTGTGGTTGATTTCCTTGAATAAGGCTCGATAATTAACACAGAAAGGTATTATGAAGCACTGGAGATACTGTGGTGTGCATTCAAAAGCAAACTGGGAAAACTTGTAAGAAAAAATTTATTCATTCGCGACATTAAACGTCCACACAGTCAATCGCGCCCAACAGTTCTTGGATGATTTTTGATGGGAGATGTTCGTTTATTCTCCATACAGTCCATATATAGTGCCAAGCGATTACCACCTCTTTCCAGAGTTGAAGACATGGTTCGTATCATAGGACTTTGATAGTGGTGTTGAGCTTCTGTTAAGTGATGCCAGCATTAACCAGTAGTTGAAGAGTCAGGCAGTAGATTTCTTCAAAGTTAGAATTGAAAAAATTGTGCCATGTTATAATAAATATTTCAATTTGAACAAGCAATACATTGAACAATAGCCTAATGTGTAGCTTTAAAATGTATATAATAATAGTTTATTCTTGCACTTTATTAATTATGTATTTAAAAGTATCTATTATTTTCTGAATAGCTCTCGTATCATGTTTATTTTTTATAAAAGGAAATCTAGAAATTCAGCAAAGATAACGACTAAGAAAATTTGATTAAAGCATATAAAACTAGCATTTCAGAGAAAAACTGCTCCTTTTGAGGTACTAGGTTATTAGGCAGACATGAGATTAATTATAGCTAGAGTTTCATTGAATATATGTTTCTTTTTAAGTGTAAAGTATCAGAAAATTTCATCTCTCTTAGCCTAGGTAATTTTCCCAATTTACAACTGTGGGCCCTCTAAGAGTATACTGCCAATAACACTATAGGTTACAGTACTCAGAGGTTACTCTGCTTTATATAGTTTGCAGTTTGTATAAATATTAGCTTTATACCTCTTTAAATATACAACACTTACCAATAAGCAAAATTAATTAATACAAATTCGGAATTCCTTCTCTTGGTGCTGTGAAAAGTTTTTAGTTTTAGCAAAAATTTAGGCGATTTTTGTCGCATGAATATATGTGAAAAGTTTATTTCTATAATATTTGACTTCGACTAAAACTCAGAGTTTTTTTTTATTGTATAAAGAACATCAATTCCTATTGGTACTTTCTTTCACTCTATACTTTTATAATTAAAAAACCTTCCCAAAATACAGTATAATTAAATATTGTTGGCAAGTATTGAACTTTCTAATATTTATTAATAGCAATCCACTCATAGGGAGAGCGTTGTTTTGTCTCAGTTGCGTCCAGAGACGCCTAGGTATATCATCTTGCATTCTGCTTCCTCATTTTCTTTCTTTTACAATAGATTGTTCAAAAAAAAAAAAAAATATGTTTCTTAGTATTTTTGGAGTGTATTTTATTTTATCATTTTTATATTGAAATAACAGTATTTTTTATTTATAAAACAATAAATGATAAGATTACTAAAAATGTCTAAAAAAATGATTGATATTTATTGTTCAAATATATTTTGTTTTCTTCTTTCCTATTCCAATAATATTTCTTTAGATAAGAGATAAAACATATCTTTTGCTGTCTACTTATATGTATGCTACAACTTACAAAGGAATTGGTTTTTATTTTAAGAGTACAATTTACATTTTGATTGCAGTTTATCAGGTTGATTTACTAAAAACTACCACACACTTATTTGTGTAATTTTTGTCTTTATCTTTTCTTTAAATAGTACACTTTTTGCTTTTCCTGTTCATTGGTCACACAGAAATTGAAATTCTATTAAAAACCATGAAAAGAGAGTAACTTTTTTACTAAACATACATTTTTCTTCTTCTTTCAAATCCTTTTTTAAATACTCTTAAAGGTTATCAGTGGACCGGATCTCACTATTTACAAAAATAGTTTTATTTCATCAGGCAATTGTAATAAGAAATGTAATTATTCCATGGAAATAAGCAACTTTGTATATCAAATGGAAATATTAATTTTAAAATCGAGGGACTAATAAGTTTAAATAATTAACAAACAAAAATAATGTTTTAACAAAACAAGATGTGACTACTTTAGTAGGGCTGATGATTTCATTCATGTATTTTTGATAGCTTTTGTCTATGAGTATTTTTTAGAGGAATTTTTGATGATGACGGAAATTTGTGGTGTTCTTGTTTTGTTTTCTCTATAAGATTTAGGCTGTTTTTTTTTTGTTACAAGGACGGCTCCAGAATAAGACTTTTTTTTATGGAGAGAAAACGTGGGGTGGAAAACTTTCAAAAATAAAGGTCTGGAAATTAAATTTTAAGCTATTCTTGTACTTATCAATTACAAGAAATTTAGCATTTTTTTCATCAAAACATGCATTTTACCTGAATTTACATAGATACCAAAATTATTATTTTGTACATAATACGAAATATTGTTTATCTTTCATTGTTTCATCAAACGGCTCGGTATTTCGAGGATGACGTGGAGTCATAGTATGCAGACTGTTAGTCTGCCGAGGCGGTATGGAACATACCAGTGTTTTTATGCTGGGGGGAACTACTAAAGTTATCAGATGAATTTCTACACCTAATGTTACATAAATATAAAAATAATATGCATTGCTTTAAAATAAAAGTCAAATGAAAAATTCATTTTATAAGTAAACTTGAATAAATCAAATTGTGTTCAAAATATAAAAAATATATTTCTAAAAAAAATTGTACCCAAATTCTGGAGGGGGTAATTGCCCCTCCCCTGGACCCGCCTTTGAATGATTAATCCATTTTACATTGTTAAAGGCAGTTTTTTAAGGATTTTATTATGAGATGAAATAAAGCATAGTCATGGTTAATTTGGAGATGTATTAGAATATTATGTTTTGTGAAATTTAAATAGGGAATTTAGTTTGAAGGTTAGAGGTTTTATTTTGTGTGTACAGATTTGTTTTGAATATTGTTATTTTATGGAATGATGTGATCAAGTTAAAACGTGTGTATTGTATTTATTGGTTTAGTTCTTGTTTTAATTGGTACTACTATTTGTTTTAATTGGTTCAGTAAGTCCATATAGAACGATAGGAATACAAATTATTTAAGCCAATTAAAAACATATCGTTAATAGTTTTTAAACCCATTTTTTTCTAATGTAAAGTTATTTTTCTGTAACAAAGTAATAAATGCCTGAACATAAAAGTATTTAATTGTGATAGTACATTTATAAATATGAAATTAATTATAAATTTAGTGAAAATAAGGAAGGTTTTACTTAAAATATATAACTCTACAAATTAGTGGATATAAAAAAATATTGCCTTTATAACACAAATAGGTTCTAGAGCAAAATAAAACTCGCAGAAACTTACAGTCTTTGTTGAAAACAACTCATAATGTTCATTTCTAACCTCACTAGTCACCACTAGTATAGCTTCAACATGACCCACTCTCATGGGAATTATGTTTCTTCTTGCTGTCCTCCATTGACTTACTGGTTCAGTATACCACAGCATTTTTCAGTTTTTAATCAAAAGTGCTTTTTTCCCATAGTCAAACTGCATTGTAGCTATTTTCTGCCAATTTTTTAGCAAAATTTTCTCTATAACATAATCTGACAGATTTTTAACGAGTTGGTCACATTCGTCATTTTCAGATTCACCTTATTATGTCTTCATTTGTTTCATTTTCAATTTAATTGGCTTCTTTGTCTGGTTCATCATCTGGCAGAGACTAGTTTTCATCAGAATTATCATACAGCTGTCTAACAAAATTTCCGATAGACCGTATGTCTTAAATTTCCTCTTTTCAACACCAGCCAGTATTTTTCGAATTCTCTCTTCAAATGGAACAACAGTAAGGTAAAATGTGAAATGTAGATATTAAAAAGACACACAACACTAAAATAATAATAAAAACAAAATCCGTAATGATTTAACGCCACAAAGTCTTTTATAATGTAAATAGCTGCCCATGAGTAAATCCGCACAAATAAGTTACACTAAAGGGCTTGCAGACAATACCTCCACAATCTGACCACGAGTTACAAAGATTAAATTCACACTAACTCTACAAGAAAGAAATTAACAAAAATAGGTTGAGCCATTTTCTAGAATACAGGCTATGGAGTAACGAGCCGAAAATAAACTTCTGACAACTGGAAAAACGTTTTCTTAACAAATAATGATACATGCGGAGAAAAACTCCGCATGCGCCCTCTCGAAGGTTAATAATCAGGGCCGTAGCCACCTTTGCCGGGCCCCGGACAAAATAACTCGTTCGGGCCCCTCTTTCGTGATTTCTGGATTTGTTAATACTATTTTTTGCATGGATATTGTAGGTAAAGTGTGAGTAAGTGATCAATAATAATAATAAAGCACAAAATTTAATACAACCTAAACTCAAACATGAACATTTTTTCATTACCTTACAGAACAAACAGGAATGTTGCATCTGAACGAATGTCAATGTAGGGCCTTCCTTCTTGCTTTCCTTGCCGCAAAGTCATTGATGGCATCATCCATGTTTATAGTTTTTGCCAGTTGAGCCTCCACAGCCAGAACTCCAAGACTTGACAGTCTCTGTTGTGTCATTGCAGACCGCAGCACATTCTTCACTCTTTTTATTGTTGAAAACAATCGTTCTGCGCTTGCAACAGTTGCAGGCACTGTCAAAAAAATACGCAGAGCTATACACAAGTTTGGGAACATATTGGAAAGATTAGTCTTGTGAAGATGGTTCAGTAGTTCTAAGGGACGTAAAGTGTTTTCCCCGACGTTGGTAGTATATACTAACTTAAGGCTTTCAATTTCTTCTGTTAAATCAATTTGCAAATCGTTCTCATATCTTAAAACCAAGTCATTCGATTTTGATTTGATCTCTTCTTCTGGCATACTCCTGAACTCCCAAAGAAATGAGAAAAAATCTAGAATTTCATTAAGTGATAGGAACTTCATCTAATGTTTCCACCAAACTTGGTAGATGTGCAGCTATTGGTTTTACACTGTCGATTCTTACAGACCAACGAGTTTGTGAGGTTGAATGTAAAGAACACCCAACTTTTTCCTGGAGAATTTCCCATCTTTGAGGACTTGAGCTGAACTGATTATAAAGTTTTTGCACTACTCCAAAAAATGTGTCTGCTTCACGGCAACTCGCTGCAGCCTGTTCTCCACAAAGGTTAAGTGAATGACACGCACATGCACTATATACAGCAAGTTTGTTGTCATTTAGCATTCTTGCTTGCACGCCCTTATAAGCCCCTTTCATGTTACTTCCATTATCATAACCTTGACCCCCTACAATCAGATAAAGGTATGTTGAAATCTGAAAGAACGGTTTTAATCAGATCGTAGATCGCTTCTCTAGTTTTCTTCGAACAATCTACAATAGCCAACAAACGTTAATGGATATCGTAATGTTCGTTTGATCGTGTTTCGTCTTCTGGTTTTACATTTTCACATTGTTCGTAGGCCCTGGAACCGGAACGATGAACATATCGGATCAAAAACGCAGTTTGTTCAATGTGAGCTGAGTCTGGTGTGGCGTCAACTATCAACGAAAAGTATTTAGCCTCCTCGCGTTCCTTCAAAATATACTGCCGCACAATGGATCCGCATATATCAATAAACTCATTTTGAATGTCCGGTGACAAGTAAGAGACTTGAAGTTTCTTCCCAGTCTCTTGAGAATGCCGCACCTTTTGTAAATGTTCACTAAGAAGAGGATCATATTTCGCTAATAACTCAAGGATGCCTAGGAAGTTTCCGTTTGTACAATCACCAATTTTGTTGCTATCACCTCTGAAAGCTAACCCTCTCTCTGCAAGAAATAATGTTACGTCAAGAAGACGCCGAAGGAGGCCGCGCCACACTTGTTGCTCATGTTGTATATTTTTATCAAGAAGATCACTCAAAGATTTATCTTTTAGGTGCTTTACTTGTTCCATTTTCCATTGCACATAACAAGACTTGTTAAGTTCACTTTTTTCATGTTCAGGAACTCTTGCATACAGCTTACTCCAATTTCGAGATGCAGGCCATCCCTCGTCTGATGCCAGACATGAAACCTTATGTGGACTGAAAATTTTACATGGCAGACAAAATAAAGCTGCCTTAGCACTACTCCACACTAACCAGTCTCTTTCGACATATTCTCCATTCGCCAGTTTTTTTTTTGAAAATTGTGGTAGGCATTGAAACCCCCTTAGAGTCCAATGGAAAAGTTGCAGGAAGTTTTTCGTGTGATTTCTTAATGTCAATTTCAATACTAAAGTTTGGTGACCCGACGTCAAAATATCTGCCCATGCTAAGCGACGTCGATGTGGCATTGTAAAGGGAAGGGCTCCCGCCTCCTGTATCACTTGTATTGTCAGAGTGTAAAGTCGGAAGTAGTAGGCCTAGAGGCTTGGGTGCAGGCCGTTCCTGAGACTCAGATAAGAACAAAGTTAGGTTAGGTTCGGAAGTGACAATAGTGGTTTCTGTTTCAGAAACATTTGCAACCTCCTGACGTTCAGGTTGCATTGACGGTAAATTTTTCGTGTGCCCTGTTGCCGCACTAATAGCAATATCACTATTACTGGAAGTTTTTATATACTTGTTCAGAGATATTTGCCTTTTGGCAGCCCCTATCTCGCGAACTTCTTTTTCTTTTCTTTTCTGAAATCCAGATTTGTGCTTGTAAGTACTCATTGTGTGGTGTTTTGTTCTGAAGTGTGAACTGCCGAGCCGACCACAAACAATAAAAGATTTAACAATTACACAACCACAACTCAATCACTCCGAAAACCGCACTACTATTACAATAATTTAAAAATTACTGCATCACATCACATGTTACAAATGTGCTCGGCTACTCGCCCACTGGCCGCTATAGACTATAAATAAGTGGAAAGAGAGACACGAAATAAAGGAAACTGACAGGCGCGCGCAGGCACTAGCGCAACCAATCAATGTTTGGCATTCAGACAGTTGTCATAGCGACGACGGCCAGCCAGACATTACGTTACCCCAGCCCCGCTGCCACAGAGACAGCAGCGCAGCAGTCAGTGTTTGAAGGCGCATGCGCGGGCCCCCTAAAAAATCATCTAGGGCCGGGCCCCGGAAAAAATATCCGAGAAAACCGCCCTGACTACGGCCCTGTTAATAATGACATAATATATTGATTTTTACTATGGTTTTCAAAATTTTACAAAACCTAGAATTGAAGTCAGAAATATTGACTAAATATTAAATATAGTTGTAAAAACAGTTTTAAAGTCTTAAAAAACAGACTTGGTTGAAGTTAGGTACAGTGATCTCTCTTTATTCATAGGGGTTACGTTCCCCGAACTTACCGCGATAACTGAAACCGACTGTATATGGGAAGGGGAGGTCAAGTTCCTTATAAAAAAATGTTTTACATTAATTACAGCTATGTTATACACTTATAATACAGTATGATATATTTGCGTACTACATAATTACATATATATTTTTATTGTTTGTATTCGTTTCCCTTCGATAACCAAAATTGCTTTTTCACCAGAAAAAAAAAATTCAATCCGAAAACACAAAGATTCTATTAAATATGTACACTCACACACAGACACAAATATTCTTTATTGTTAAACACTATCCACTAAATTTATAAACACCTAATTTTACACAAATAATCTTTTAAACATTGTTAATTTGATTTTTAAAAACTTGTTTTTTTTTACTTTG
Source organism: Prosapia bicincta (assembly GCA_036971475.1). NCBI lineage: Eukaryota > Metazoa > Arthropoda > Insecta > Hemiptera > Cercopidae > Prosapia > Prosapia bicincta. The sequence goes on from JBAIZL010000002.1 coordinate 201,113,435, forward strand.
TGTACGATTTTTTTCTAAATTTTTACACACTTTTTTATATAACTCAGTTGCTTGTCAATGGCGGTAACGCCACTAGTTATAAGTAAGGGATAGTGTACCTTTTGAGTAGTAGGCCTATTAGTGTACAGTAAAATGGATATTTGGAGAATAATTTAGATTTTTTTGGTAAAGTAATTACAGTACTGTACGAGAACACATTATCCTACAACTCCACAGTTACTATACTGTCTCTCTTGTCATTTCTTTTTTAAACATAGTTCATATTAGCGGGATATTCTGTAACTTTGCCAACTGCGAATACCGAACCCGAGAATAACGAGGGACTACTGTACAAACATTGGTACACTTTTAGATAAACTCATCCTTACTAGGAAGTAAATTGAAACATAATTTCTTTAAAATGTAAATTATGCAAATTTTAAAAATTCTACTTGTATGAATCTTATATAACACCTATCGGTTCAGAAGGATTAACTATCAGAGAAAGAGAGAATATGTTTACACTTTTTTTTTATACAAAATATTTATAAACACACATATCAATTACATGTGAAACGTTTACTTGTCTTCGTGAAAAGTACCAAAACACTTCTCGCCAGTCAGCTAATTATGTGGAGATCGGGAACATGTAATTGGGGTTTAGTTGTTTATTTAGTTTACACACAAAATACAAAAAATATTAAGACAGTGCTGCACAGATGAGAAAACATAATTACCTGAAATACAATTTTCGGCCCAATTGGGCCAGACTAGTTTATTTATGTATCATTTAGGCTATTAAGTAACTATGTTGGGCCAAATTACCCGATACATGTGTTTATGTATATTATTATAAGAAACACATTTTTGTACTTAGGTATGATAAAAATAGGAGAACAAAAAATAAGTATACATTATTTAAAAACAATACACAATATCAAGAGCACAGTGGTACAATATATTACAATAAAAATATTGAAAAGAACCCCAATACCACAAAAATAATCAAAAATAACAAATAAAACAAGTTACTTAAGATTAAACCCTTATGTACATTTCGAAGACCATGTCATCATCATCAGAGGGTCTTGTTACAAAACACAATCTAGCACACAAGAAGTTACAAACTAGAATGATTGTTTTATTTGTTATTTTTGATTATTTTTCTGGTATTGGGGTTCTTTTCAATACTTTTATTGTAATTTAAAAACAAACTTTAAATATTTTGGCAATTCTCTGGGAAAACGCAGATATTGTGGCAGGCAGCTAACGTGTTAACAATTTGTTTTAAATGCATAATTTTATAATTATTGTTTCTTATTGCTTTTATAAGTTAATAATTTGTTTGTGGTAAAGTTTATTATTATATTTTTTTCATTAGTTTAGATAATAGTGGTCTCCTGGACAACAACCACACAAGCCAGTCCAAGAGTGATCCTATCTTGTTTTCCACAATCCTTTTCACTTCCTTCAAGAAAGACTACAGTAACCCATTTTCTGAGAAAATTAGTGGTGGAAAACTATCAAATGTACCTATTCTGTTCTTGGCGACAAATTTGTTGAATGCTGAATATCTGCTGTATTATAGAGTTGGTGCGTTACCATTTCATCCTTGATGCGTAATTATACAGACTTGAGAATTTTTATAATAAACTTCCATAGATTTTTATTCTATGGAGTTTTAACTTCTAATTATTAATAAACTAGTCATAAAATTATTCTGTCTATTGAATTTGTAATCAGCATTTTAAAAATTTATATTTTGGAGTAAACTAAGCGTTTGATTTTTTGTATGTTTTTATCAGAAAATTTTTTCAAACAAAATTATGTTGGAACTGTATATGAATGTAGAAAAGATTGTTTTGAAATTTCTATTTCAGATGACTCAGTAAGCAAAGGAAACATTATGTGTTTATAATTGAGTCCTCGTTTTTGCTACATCCAAATATATTTAATAAAATTGTTACAATAGAAATTTGATTTTAAAATGAAATTATTAAAATTTATTGTGATGTAAAGTTAACACACTTTTAAATACAGTAAATATTGAAGGTGGTATTTACTATTATTGTATTCATCAATCGCTTTTTTTTTAATTAACATTTTTTAAAGTTTTAGTACTAAGGCTGTTATTTTCAAATGTGTTAAGAATTTTAAATAAAAATTGTATCTTATAAATAGTAAAAGATAAACTGTTTTAATTATAAATACTATTAAATCAGTTTAAAGTAAAAATCCCTTAAAAATTTAAATAAATTTGAATCTCTAAAATCCATTACAAAATTGTTTTAAAGTGTATAAGTTTTCATTTGACCAAACAAAATATTACAGTTATAATATAGATTCTTGTATTCATAGAACTATATTTACAGTACAGTCTCACTAATCCAGTCTCCGATAATCCGGACGGCCCAAAATTTTTGTTTAGTTATAGTATTTTACAGTGCACAATCAGTCTACCGTCCACAAAAATATTTATTTTTATACGTCTATATTTGTTATTTTTCAAAGGGGTTTTCCTACTCTAATAGACAAATAATATAATTTATTCATTAAAATACAGTATGAATTTACCATATTATTTGTTTCTTTTGCCTATTAAAGTAGGAAAAACTTCTTTGCAAAAATATATTCACATTTAGATCTCCCAACACTACAACGTACGTGACATCAGAAACATCTTGCGATAAACGAAAGATAAAGGACCACTGACTAAACGGATAGACAGTCTATCCTTCTGGCGTCAGATCAGTTGTGTTGTCAGACGGATGCCACCTTTACTGCTTCTCGCAAGATATCTGCTCAGTTGTCATTTAATGCTAGTGTGATATTGATCTGTGTTTTTTATTTACGTCTCGTTCAGGGTTCAGTGAAAATGGCGATTAAACGTAAGTCAGTGACAGTGACAATGGAACATAAACTCCAAGCTTTGTTTCGTATTGATGAAGGTGAATTGCTTACTAAAATTGCAAAAGAATTAGGCGTGGGAAAAAAACTGCTTCCGATTGGAAAAAAAGCGTTAGGAAATTGAAGATTTTTGTGCAAAAATGGTTAGTAAAGACAGTTTAGGCGGCAGAAGCACTTTAAAAAAACCAAAAAATTAAACCCTAGATGATGCTTTGTATGTTTGGTTTTGCCAACAACGGGAACAGGATGTTCCATTATCGGGTGTAAATTTGCAAACGATCGTGCTGAAACTGAATGAAAAGTTAAGATACGGCATCAGTCAACTCGGAATAAGTGGTGAAATTTTGTCAGGTGACAGTGATGCCAGTGAAAAATTCAAAGACAAATTTGGCAAGTTTCTGAGAGATGAAAACTTACAACTTTGTCAGGTGTTCAATGCTGACAAAACTGGATTAAATTATAAAATGTTCCCAAAAAAATTTTAGCTTCCAAATTAGATTCAGTAGCAAAAGGCCATAAAGTTAAGAAAGAACGTATGACTTGCTTGCTGCCCTGCAGTAATGCTTCTGGCGATCTAAAATTTCCGCTTTTGGTGATAGGAAAATCCGCAAAGCCTAGGGTTATTCAAAATGTAAATTTAAGTGTTCTACTGGCCCAATAGAAGTTCCAAAAATCAGCGTGGATGAACAGTGATATTTTTAAGGACTGGTTTTTTGAAAACTTTGTTCCAACAACAGAAAAGTTTTTAAAAGAGAAAAAACTCCCTTGAAAAGCGGTTTTACGAATCGATAATGACCCATGCCACCCAAATGAAGGAAAATTGCGTCATGGTGAAATTTTTGTTAAATTTCTTCCTCCTAACGTCACGGCTCTCATTCAGCCGATGGACCGGAGCGTGATAGAGAGGCGATATAGGAAAAAGTTAATTTTATCGCTTTTGGAACAACAAGAAGCAGATCCAGCTACACAATTTATTGAAATTCTCAAAAAAGTGACTATAAAGGATGTCATTTATATGGCTGAAGAATCATGGGAGGAAATTCAACCGTCTACACTCCAAAAGAGCTGGAAAAAATTGTGGCCTGAAATGCCACAGAAAAGTGAAAAAACCGACAGTCAACCTACTAATGACGAAGCTGAATTTGTTCAGATTTTTCAACAATTGGAGGGTTGTGCCGAGTTAAAAGACACTGATATTTCTAAGTGGATTATCAGTGATAATGACATTGGTCATCAAGCGCTCAACGAGGACAAGATCGTCGCGGTGTGCACTGCAAACGCAGAAAATGACAGCTCGGAAGAGGAAGACTACACAGACGAACCGGTCAGCTCAACTCATGATGAGGCGGCTGCAATGCTAAAGGGGTTGATAACCTACTTTGAGAAACAAAGTGATACGTCAACTGCGGAGCTACTGACCTTGAAACGCCTACGAGATCGTACTGTGAAACGACGTCATTCATCGTTAAAACAAAAGAACATTACGGACTTTTTTCACTAAGTTTTTTAAAGTTTATTTTTGTTTGACTTTTTTGTGCGTTTATACAGTATAGAGTAAATAACTTTATGTGAATACATTTATTCAACAAGAAAGATGCTTTGATATTTATTCATGTCATACCTTTTCTCTTACAATTACAGGATTTTTTGCTAAATAAGCTGTGAAATACTGTACTGTAAGCTATATTTAGGCCTCAATTTCACTAAAACTACAATTTCAATAGGTTTCCCCGCCAAAAACACATATCGTATGCATTTGTATGGCTTTTTCCGTCTAATCCGGCCTTTCGTTGATACGGACAGGTTTGGGCATTACAAACAAGCTATTCTACATTGATGGCTTTGAGCTTCTTTTTTATGACTTTCTGGTGATTATTAGGGAATCGAGGTGAAAAATGCCTCTTCATTAATGGAATAATATTCATAGCAAATTCATATGAAAGTAGAGCAGAACATGCATTTAAAGCTGATTTTGAAATAAAAATTCTATCTGTGTATACTCGTATATAAAAACTGATTATATGTATGTGTGTATGTATTTTATGGATGCCTAAACTCTTGAAGAGAAGTTAATGAAATGTGGAGGGATTGTTTAACATTCGTAGGATAGTTTGGTGTAGATCAATCCAGAGGGCTCCGCCCCAGAGGCTTAAGGTGGTTCAAAAACCGATGTGTGTAAGTATGTATTTTATGGATGCCTAAATTGCTGGACAGAAGTTAATAAAATATAGAGGGATTTTTTAACATATTCCCAGGATCGTTCGTGTGAAGTTTGGTGCAGATCCAGCCACAGGGCTCTGCCCCAGAGGCTTAAGATGGTTCAAAAATCGATTTTTCTATGTATGATTCTTATGGACGCCTAAACCGCTGAACAGAAGTTAATGAAATGTGGAGGGATTGTTTAACCTATTCCCAGGATGGTTCATATGAAGTTTTGTGTAGATCTAGGGCTCTGCTCCAGAGGCTTAGGATGGTTCAAAAACTGATGTATGTGTTGACACGCTACTGCCGTTGGACGATTTTAATAAAACGGGAAGTCATTGATATTAACTCTAAAATACCGTTGAGTACAATTAAGGGACATAAAATCCTCCATGGGTCATGGACAGTGCTTTGAAATAAACTATTAAGCAATATAAAAAGGATATTAAATGAGTCGTTTACCTGTTGTGAGTTGTTACTAGGACTTATGCGTTACCTCTTACTGGTTTCCTTAGGAAGCTAGCATTCAGCCGGATGCAGTCCGTCGGTTGCCAGGAAGATCTCTTTCTACTTGCTAGTCCGGGTCTCTCTCAACGACTGTCTTAATTTCCTATTAAAACTATACCGGAAATATTGAGCTTTACAGTGTTTATGTATGTATCTTATGGACGCCTAAACCGCTGAACAGAAGTTAATGAAGTGTGGAGGGATTGTTTAACATATTCCCAGGATGGTTTGTGTGAAGCTTGATGGAGATCTAGGGCTCTGCCCCAGAGGCTTAGGATGGTTCATTGTACAGCTTTCCATAAATCTTATGTTAAATTGTGTATCCATACTACCATTAGTTAATTAATTTAAAATTTACAATCATAATGTAAAAATAAAAATACATCATTAATTATTTTAATATTGACATTAAAAGTAGGATTGCCGATAATACTCTTGTGAAATTTGAATCCACCAAAGCTTTTCAATGAAACCAGATTGACAATAAAAAAACTGACACCCAACTTGATCGAGGCAGAAATCGTAAGTGGGAAGTTCAAAAGAGAAATTGTCTATTCCACGAATACTGATGATTTCATCCGACTACAATTTCTTTTACGTCTTGCATTCACAGTAATCATAAATAAAGCAGGACGACAATCATTGGCCATTGTTGGATTGAATTTGGAACATTCTTGCTTTTCTCACGAACAATCATTTGTTGTGTGCTCACATGTTAGGACACCTAAAAGTTTTTTATGTTTATACACCTAATGAAATGACAGAAAATATTGTCTATCCTCTAGCGTTACAGTAAATGAAATATAATTATTTAGAGATTTGTTGGTTTTTCTTATTAGAAAATTAATTAATAGTTTTCTATTACAAAATTATATGATTTTGGGTGCACCAATGCGCGATGAGTATTGCTAGGTTTTATAAAATTATAAATATTTTTTATTTTACATTGATAATATTGGTTATCAGTTTTTATTTGTAGCTTCATTTTAATTAAGCTCTCTAATGATGATCTACTTTTTGCAGTTGGTCATCGGAATGTACATTAGGATTTAATCTGTTGAACATAGTAAATTAGTTGGTTGACTTATGTTTTTTATTCTTCTTCCAATGACTCTCACTTGGCTTAGGCCACTCGAGATCTTGCCTCCCAATACAATCCAGATAAGTCCCTTCGTTGTTGTCTTTCCTTATCTAGTCCACTGCAAACCAGGAGGCGGTCCTTGTCTAATAGATGTTTGGCATGCACATATTTTGCCCCTGTTGGATTCTAATATTTTCATTCTACTGAGATGTCTGGCAAGACAGTCATGCCCTGTGGCCAGTTGAAGGTATCAACAGATGTTTTTCTCGGGAGTGTTCTATTCACCCCAAACACATTATAGTACTTGTCCTTTAATCTTTCCTCCACCTTATGCCTAAAACCTTGTTGGTAAGATGTTTTAATACTTTTTATTCTTGCTTGCACTGATAGAACTTTTGATGATTTTTGAATTATTTTAGTCCCTCTCTTTGTAAGTTCATCTGCTGCCTCATTCCTCTGTATTCCCAAATGAGACGGGATCCACTGCATTACAATATTGATTTAATTGTTTTTATAATTCTTTTTTATATTCTGTACAATTGCACTACCTGTATTATCATTACTAGCCATTGCTTGTAAATTTAATAAGGAGTTAATCATCTAATAAAACAATATTGGTATTAAGCCATGGTCTTAGAATCAGCTGATGAAGAGCCTTGTTGATGGCAAACAGTTTACTTATATATTGTATGGTGAATTTGGGTTTATTGTTAATTGTAGTCAATAAAAAATATAGGTGACATATTTTTCACTTATATTTGATTGCTTACACATTTTTTACAAAGAAAATTTTTGTTTCCAAAAAACAAACTCCATTAAACCAATCCTTGAATAAAATTAGTGTTTTATAATTTTAGTGGTTTTTCCCAAATAAAAAGTTGATTTTAATTATAAATGTTTTACATTTTCTCAAGTCCTTAAACGTTGAAGTGTTTAGAAATTAAGTTAATATTTTGTTGTTCATCTTAAGGTAATATAAAAGTCGTTAATTATATCAAAAAAGCAATAAAACATATAACAAAACAATATATATAGTTATTGTAAACAATATATAATAATGGACAATGTTAAATATACACATGCATGCGCGCGCGCACACACACACACACATCACTTACACTATATTGTTCTTGAACAAAAATCTTACTTAGTATATATGCGAGTTAATTTTAGAAGATTAATTACGGTATCTTCATTGTCAACTATCAACTGAAACCGAGTACTTGTAGTAAATTGCCAGGTGTGTGGGATTTCCGTTGTCACGTGGTATGTACTGTTTTATTTTCAGATTCACTGCACTGTGGACAAATCTTTTTTAGTTTATCTTGGTGTTAATTTTGTCTATTAAGTTGAATAATTTATCCTTTTTTGATTTTATTTGTATTTGTTTGTTTATATTATTTTTGTTTATAAATTTGTAGCTGTTCCCAGATTGTCATTTTGAGGCCTTTCTGTACTTTTTTTTATTAGATGTATGTTTTCTAATCTGGGGAATGTATGGTTGTTTTTGATGGCGTGCGTGGCTGTTTGAATTGTAAATGTCGGGTTTGATGTATGCCTTGAGGTGCTCTTTATATCTGTCTTCTAATTTCTATTGTGTTTGGTCGATGTGTAATTTGTTACAGTGTGAGCATTCGATTTTATATATCTAATAAATTCTCAAAGCATAATGGAGTCTCTAGCATAAACTTGGGTACAGTAAGACAACACTATGTAAAGCAGGACCGATAGTTAACCTAAGTGAATGATCATGCCACTTACTGTATGAGAGTGTTTGAATCATTACACATGTACGAGTGAACATGTGATTGAGTTTCGAGGGTCCTGACGAATTCTTACCTCAAAGACCAACAACCCATGTAACAACCTTGAAAAATTTAAACACTAGAATGTTTTTATATTTATGTACAAAACATGTTTTAGATGTATTTTTTGGAAATGTAAAATTTTGAAGTTGTATTTAGCAGTTTTTCTGATAGAAGTAATATTGTCTAGAAATATCAACATAAGGTCACCATGTTAGGAATTTTATGTCAGATTGAAATGAACATATTTTTCTAGATTTCTAAAAGCCAAACCTAGGATACATTGCAAATTCTAATAGCAGTTCTTGTCTTCTCAAATGCTATTTGCAGTTTATGTGAAAATAATTTTTCAATCTCATTTCTGTATCTATGATTTATTACAACAGTTGCTTATATAACTCATTGATTATACTACTTTCTGTATTTTGCACTTAAAGTAATTTCAAATATATGGTACTGTATTTAGTAATACTTATTTCAAAGTTGTAATTAAGTTTTTTTTTTTAAACAACTAATTATAGTAGAACTCCAACTATCTAAAGTCTGACTGGTCAAAATACCTTTCAGAAAAAAAATTAATGGGGACGCTCTGCAATTTTCAAAATTATGATTCTGTCTACATGTGCTATATGTATTTTCTTTTTGAAGCAAGTGTAGTCTCACTGCAAACATTGTTTGGATTCTGAGTCTAGTGACGTCTCAAGCATGTCCTCTGTATAGTTGGGTATTGTCCTTTGCTAAGGTGGCCGGCCTGCCCAACTGTCACTATTTGTTTTGAATAGTCAGTCTATGTGTCTTTGATCTAGTACTTTGATGGTACTTTTTCCGCATCGGCCTGTTGTAAAGTTTGTGAGTGCATTTTATTGTTCACCATGGCTTCTATGGAAACCATGGTTTTCTTATCATTAGCGGATAAACTAGAAATTTTAGATAAATTAGACAAATGGGTCATGGGTAAACAGTTGGCTGAGATATACAGTGTTGGGCAATCAACAATTTTACACATTAAAAATAGGAACCTACACTTTTAAATTCTTGTCAGTGTTTGAAAATGAAAGTTTTTAAAGAAATTGAATAAAGGCAGCAAAAACATAGAATTAGAAGACACCAGTTTCAAGTGGTTTTTGCAACAGTTCTATGGGGAATTCAGTTTCGGGTATGTTTCTTTGTGAAAAGCTAAAATCATAGCTCTGAAGCTTGGGTAAAAATTTAAAATTGTAAAACAATATAGTTGGTGTCATTTTCATTTAAATCATACATACCGGAATTAATTAAAATAGGCTTTTCTTTCAAAAACAAATCCAATTATCCAAATTTTTGTTCATTTAATTGCATCAGGTCCTATTTGATTTGGATAATTGGAGTTTCTAATGTATTTGAAACTGAACAAAGTCGACTAAACAATATAAAAATAAAATTTATGAATTGAATAAAATTTAAATTAAAAATGTGAAGTTGTAATAATTAGATTATTTTTCTATCTTCAAACAACTGATTTTAAACATTAGTTTGAAATATTTTAAACAATATTAAATATATGTTGAAATTAACAATGTAAGTGTTTTAAGACATTGGTTTTACATTACCTATGTAGAAGTTTATACTTCTAGCATAAGGTGTAAATACACCAATTTCTTTTTTTAGACGTCTAATAAACTCATTTTTTGTTTTTTTTTTGTTTCATTTTATTTCAGCCATATATTAGCAAGGTTTTTAAGTTTAAGAAAAAGTTCTTTTTTAAAATTAATTACTGTAAATCTTCTCTAATTCGTCATGTTCGGGATCGAGGGAGTGACGAATTCGAGAAAAAGACAAATTAGGGAGTTGTGAAATTAACATGTAATTGTGGGTAATCATAGCACTTAAATACCTAAATATGAATGTAATGTAATTAGTTTTGTACTTAGATGATTTATATCGGCCAAAAAATTAAACAGCACTATTACACGACACTATAAATACACTAGTAGTCTGCAATATAGTTTGTAATTACAACCAGATAAACATCGCATTATCAAGTTGAACGTGAATGGGTGTTGTTATTCTTTTCTGCTTGTTAACATCTCCATCGGAAACTTCCATTTTTAGCATGAACTCTTCAAAATTATTGCCATTTCTCTTGATGTCATTTATGGCTGTTCTAGGATTTCCAAATTCTAACGATAGCTTAACCTCACTTTTGCTTTTTTGTAACCGTTGTAGAATGTCATGTCTCATACTTATCAACCAACATTAAAGTTTAATAATTACTGCGTATAGATATTTCCTCTTTTTATAACCACTGTTGGAAAAAGTTTTAAAATGAAGAAAGGAATTTGTGTAAACTACAGTGTGACTTATAATGCAACACAACTCTGTCTACTAAGCTGTGGTTAGTTGGTTGCTTTAGACCTGTACTATATTTTATCACACATGTGGGATGTGTAGGAATAAAGCATATGTTGAGAGATTTGATCAGTAATCGAATAACTCGTGTCTGGCTGGCGCATATACTAAATTATTGATAGCTGGCTCAGACGATGTTTGTTATTATTGTGACGAATTAGAGAGGTTCTACTGTATTCCTAAAACAACTTATCTACTTTGGTTTGTAATAAATTTTTAAAAAATTTTGTAAGAGGAAAATTGCATAAAACAGTATAATTATACATAATTAAAGAGATTAATGAGAAAACCTTCACATTAACAAATTTAAGTAAAGCCGCTAGAAATTACTAGTAGTTAAACTCTGTAAGAACTAAAATGAATAACCTCATCATTTATGATATAAAAAACTATGCTGTACATCTTTGTTTTATTTAAAGTGCAGCCGTCTCGGAAATCCAAATCCCAATTTTCCGAGCTTTTGTTATATTCGAGCCTATTTTATCTATTTGGAAGGAAATGAGTCAGGCGTCCAAGAAATGTCTACAGTCACAAAGAAAATTAATCGGTCATTCAAGAAATATTTATATCAATACGTCATGCAACGGAATTGAGTCAGGCTTCCAAAAAATGTTTATATCAATACGGTATTTTTTTCCTCCCCATTCTGTTGTATCATAAAGTTCACTAGTGTTCTACAGATTAATGTATTACTCAACTTCATCAGTTGTTTTTTTTTTTTTAATAAAGGTATTTTGTGGTTGTTGGGTTTGTTATTTAAAGTATTATTCATCAGTTGCGTATGAATGTCCTTATCAGTTATGATTAGATGTCTGATGGAAGGTCAATGGGCCATAAATATCTTTTTTTAGTTATGCTGTAAATTTCGTAAATATCCCTTAGAAAGCACAAATCTCCAGTCTTGTGAGTGACATATCAGAAAATAAAACTCTCTTGAAGCAAACAAATCAAAGAATAACGACACTCAAGATTAGCTGGACTGGTCTTTATTCCCGCTATTAATAAATTCAGATCGGGCTGTAGCCACATTGGTTTGGATATGAGGGGTTTTACTGTATTAGGGTTCATTAGGAATCCTATTTTTTTAATGCACAGGAACTTATTTCCGTGTAATCTGAAGGGGTCTCCGTCTCATTCATTTTGAATTATCGAGACTCTACTGTATAACTAAACAGAGCCCTAATGAAGTGTTTCAGAAAGTGGAAGATTTTGAAACTAAGAATAAAAAGTTTACATTCTTTATACTTTTCTTCGCAGTAGTTATTGCCAACTTCTAGGTTATTAGGAAATTAATAGATAATTGTGAATGTGCTAGGAACAACAAAATAAATAATGAGGCTTGGAAAAATGGATGATAGAGGAGGAGAAATGAGCATATATTTGAAGGTTGTATTCAACAATAACAATAAACAGTATAATTGGAGTGAAAGATTGAATAAATAATGGTAGATCAACAATTAACACAATTTAACTGCCAATACTACACAATTGGGTCAACATATCAGGTTTATTAATTATCTTCTGTCTATCTAATCAGCTGGCTTTCTTTGTATAACCCCTCTTTTGCTGCATTACATATATGAACATTGATAGCCTAATATGGTCGACAAGTTTTTCAAGTATTTTTTAATTATGAAACTTGTTTAAATGTTAATTGTGTAGATGTGGATGTATTTGGCATATGCACAATGTAATAGAATGTTCTAAATGAAATGTACATAGACATCTGTTATTTTTTTATGTAAAATTAAGGACATACAGAAAGCAACTGGTGACGGCAACGCAATGTAAACTTGAGTTGCTATTAGAAAAGTTGCTAGTCGGTTTAGAAGATTGTTCATATAAAGTTGCTAGTTTATTTGTCAGTTATGTCGTCTTTAGAGGAAGATTGTCTATATTTTAAGAAAGAAACTACAAAAACGTTACAAAAAAGACAATCAAGTGTAGGCCTACACCTCTATAACGTTATTCATGCGAGACAAGGTCTATATATTGCTGTGCAAAATTTACAAAATTACCCAGACCAATTTTTTAATTATTATCGTATGAGCATTAACGGTCACGACTACCTTTTAAGTAATGTATTTTAGAACATCAAGGAAAACAACAAATAATTGGCGAAAACGATAGAGAAATAAATTTTAGCTAGAGAAAGATTAACAATAGTACTCAGTTAAGGTTAATTGCTCATTTAAGTATTTATTTTAATGTATAACTACAAAACTTAAAATAACGTTACATTACAATGAAATAAAAATTAGTTTTTAAACAAATGAAATTTTATAGTTCAAGTGCCGATTTTGAACAAATTGTTGGTAATCATTCATATCGTTTTGAAGTTGTTGGATATACAATCATGACCAGAACCAGCAATATTTTGTTTTTCTGACACACTATACCAGTATAATAAAATACTATTCAAAGAAACAGAAACACAAAATATAAAAATATTAAATATCTAAATACTATATCACTCTTGAGAAATGCATACACAACACAACAAATACTGCTGGCAACTAAGGAACTGAGCAACGAGTTCACAGCATGTCGTGACCAGAGAAACTCTGGTTTCTGTGTCACTCACTAGTTGCGTTGCTATCACTTCACTATAAATACTTGCATTCAACTATATGTGCTGTGAAAAAGCAACTCAAGTTTGCATTGCGTTGCCGTCACCAGTTGCCTTCTGTATGTCCGCAGCCTAAGGCTTGATAACAAATGCATTGTTGCTATGATGTACATTTAAACAGTATAAAAAAACACTTCTTTTTTTCTGTTCATAATTAAGATAAGATAAAATAGACAATTTCTTCTTAAAATATTTTAAGATTTAAAAAGTTGTGCTTGTGAGTGTGTTTGAAACACTCTTTGTAAAAGAATTATTTTAAAAAGATTATTGCTTAAAACTAGCTATTATCTTCAAATTTTGGCACCTATCAGACTAACACTTCTTTGATATCAAACTTTTAATTCTTCAATTCCTTCTATTAGTTCACACTTACCTTGTTCAAATTTAGAATCGTAATAAAATTCTTTTTATTGATCCTCTCAAATACACTTAACGAGTCAAATATATTTTTTTTTAACTTGTAGTCTATGACCTTGATGTCACCAGTTTTTCAAAATTTTATTCATTAATTAAATTTAAAAAATTCATTTTGGTTGTATATGGGAGAAAGTCTTTTCATAGAATGTGAAACGGCAAGGTGTGAACTATAGATATTTTGTCACATTTGGCTTAAAGTAAGTGATAACATGATTTCATGAATCTGCTGATCTTATGTTATAGGTTTTGTGGTAGAACATCTGTTTGAATTCATAGGTCATGTTACTTTATTTATATTAATTTCAATTATTTAATAAAAATTAACTGAAATAAAAGTTTTTCTTTGTTGACCTAAGTAGGAATTGACTTTGAAAATTTTTTGTTTATATTGTTTGTTTTTTTAAGCACCATGCAATAATTTCATTGACTATTGTATATTTCTTAATAAGGTTGGGAGTTGTATGAGCTTCAATAGCCATAGTAGATCTGTTTTTACAGCTTTTTTTAATCCTTTCTGTTAACAATTGAAATTAACCTGTTGTTACATCTTGTCTCTTTTTTTTAATATTACAAAAGTGTTGTAGGACAAGTGATTTTGTATCCTGTTGAAATCCTGTATACTTTATATTTTTAACAGCTATATCCTCTCTCTTTTTATTTTTAATATTACAAAAGTGTTGTAGGACAAGTGATTTTGTATCTTGTTGAAATACAAGTGACACGCTGTTGAAATCCTGTATACTTTATATTTTTAACAGCTATATCCTTTCTCTTTTTATTTTTAATATTACAAAAGTGTTGTAGGACAAGTGATTTTGTATCCTGTTGAAATACAAGTGATACGCTGTTGAAATCTTGTATACTTTATATTTTCAATAGCAATCTTAATTTACCTTTTACCTTTCAAAACGTAATAATGAATATGTAGTAACTTGAAGAATATTTCTCATTGAATTTTTGTTTCTAATTTGTTTTGCCTTGTAAATATATATATATATATATATATATATATATATATATATATATATATATATATATATATATATATATATTTAGGTTAGTTCTAGTAGAGCTTAGAGCTTATTTAGGAATTTTTGGACTAGATAGGAGACTGACAGACTTACCTAATAGTCCAAAACTAACCAAGAGATTGCAGTTCTGGACTATTGCCATTAGGTAAGTCTGTAAGTCTCCTATATAGTCCAAAAAATCCTATATATATATATATATATATATATATACAGTCAAAATCGTTTACAACGACACCGGCTATTACGTACAACTGGATATAACGAACAAAAAGGTCGGAACCATAAAATGACATACTGGAAAAAGCATTTACATTGCTTTCTACGAACACATCGGTTAGAGCGAACACGTTTCTTGGAACACTGAGTAGTTGAAATATTGGTTACAGCGTACAATTCCGAGTTTTATATTCTGCGAAATGAAAACAAAGGTTTTGTTCGCCTTACCATTTCACCCAAGTGTTCCTCAGTTCAGTTGTCTCTTGTCTTCGTACACGAAATCATGTCACGGCAACAATTTACAATTGAAGAACAATTCGGTATCGTTTGTCGAGTTGATTCCGGTGATTCCGCGAGTTCGATTGCGCGTGAATTTAAAACGTCACGCTCAACAATTGCTGGAATGCTTAAGCGCCGAGAGAAAATTGTTGCGCAATTTAACAAGTGCGAAAAAGGAAAACGCGTTCGGTCTTCCAATCACGCGGACATTGAAAATGCTTTGTTCGATTGGTTCAAAACAACAACGCGCAAACAATATACCCGTGAGTGGGCCCATGCTTCAGGTAAAGGCTGAAGCCTTCGCTAAGCTTTTGAAGAAGGATTCGTTTAAGTGTAATGCTTCCTGGGTTCAACGTTTCCGATCTCGCCACAACATTGTTCATGGAAAAATTTCAGGTGAGTCAGCAGTAGTTGGTCTAACTAAGGACCCACAACCAGGAATCACATACGAAGATATTACACCAACACATTTGAAGGATGCCGTTTGCCTTCTCAGCTCTGACTGCTCTGCAGATGACTATGTGCAGGTGGATGACGAAATCATAACTTGCGAAGAACTATCAGATAATGATATCGCACTGAGTCATCAAACGGAAAAAGAAAATACTGATGAGGCTGGCGAAGAATCGGAAGATTTCGGCAAAATCCCTACTGTTGCGGAAGCGTATGCTGCTTGTTCCACCATAAGAGCGTTTATTCAGTTCGCAAAATGTAAAAGAATCCTTATTGGTTGTTTCCACTTCAATCGAGAAAATGTTTTTTACAGAAGTACAAGGAAGGCGTCAAACAAAAATTACAGATTTTTTTGTTTAATTCAAAATGAATACATATGTATGTATGTAAATATTTTATTTTCTTTCGTTGTTTAAAATAAATTCATAAGTAGTACATATACATACATTATGTACATATTATGTATGTCTACATTTTTAAAATACAAAGATTTTCACAACTTATTACATTATGACTATTGTTTATTGACTACCTGTACTCATTTCAATACATATTATGTATGTTGTACTTACATACATATGTATATATTGTAGGTATGGATTGTTCAAAATTTTTGCATCATAAATTTATAACGAACTGACTGTCAATAACTAGTGAAATGGCCATTATAGTGTAATGTCGTTTATAACAAACTGTTCGTTATAACCAATAGTACCGCTTAAAGAGAACACTGGCTACAGCGTACAAAATCTGCCGGTCCCTTGAAGTTCGTTATAAACGATTTTGACTGTATATATATATATATATATATATATATATATATATATATATATATATATATATATATATATATATGCAATACATTTTATACATGTAACACATAATAGTTAGATACAAGAATAATATTAATTGAATTGAATATTTATGCATTATGAAATTAATTATCAGCAAAATATAAACCAGAAAGTATGGAAATGCAATAATTAAAATTATATAAATGAGAAAATTCTAAATCTTTTGAAATTATTCTTCTTTAGTAAAATAAGTCTTTTAAAAACAATATAAGAATCTATATAACTAATATTTTGAAATTTATCTATAAAATGTAATATTATGTGTTCACAAAGTGTATCATTTTTACAAAGTTACCAACAGAATACTTAGAAACAACAGGCATTTTATATTAATCCGTTTGAATAAATGGAAATAGAGAAGAGAGGGACATAGATCTATTTTTAACAAACTAAATAATATTGTGTACATGCTAAAAAGGTTTAAACATTCAGTATTATGGTTTTTTTTTGTCAATTAACTTAAAGAGTGATGTAAAATATAAGAGTAAAGCTCTGAGTCATGTTCAAACAAAAGGTTGTGGTGTTAAAGAAGTTGAATCATTCTTTTAGTTTGCCTGTTTTTATTCACGGCAAAAGGGATTAATTCATTAAGAAAGAAAAATTTTATGAATGATTATAAAACAGGTTGTTTAATGAGGATTGACATGGTCTTATAGCAAAGTCGCTGGGCCCTGATCTGCATTTTATGTCGAGAGAGAGTTGGTGCTTGCATTCAGTGTTCTGTAAAAACCTGTAAGACTGCTTATCATGTGACGTGTGCTTTCAAACATGGTCTGGAGATGCGTGCCATCATTGAAGACGAAAACGCAGATGATGGAGTCAAGCTTAGGGTGAGTTATTTTTAATTTATTATTAAAGTATAGACTTACACTGGCTATATTCATAGCAACCATTTCTAATGGTTTTGTTTAGGGTTACGCCGATTCCGATTTTCGATTCCAGGAATCTTCGATTCTAATGGTATCGAGGAATCGTCGATACTCGATTCTCCGTTGATAAAAGTGCCGATTCCGATTCTTATTTTTTAACTGGTAAAATACATATGTAGTCCAATTTATAGGATACATAATTAGTTATCAACTATTTCTTATTCAAGTATTAGTTGCTTTGAATGAATTTAATGATTAAAGCAAATGTATATTTAATAGAACAAAAATATTATTATTATTTGTGACGCAACAGCAGACGAACTTAAGCATTTCTGGTCCATTTATCACCGCTCTTCTCGCTCTGCTCTCTCACTCAGGAGGGTTCGACACTCTCTTTCCTCGTCTTTGTCTGCCACCACTTCATACGTGTTGAAACAAAACACAAAGAAAAGGTAGTTCCAATTTCTTCAGTTATACAAATTGAAGAAATGACTATTACTGAAGTTATATTGTAATTGTGAACTGAAGTTCATATTTGTAATTTTAAATAAATCATTACTTTTATCTGATTTCTTTGTCATGCTTTCAGAAACTCGTATTTATAAATCAAGGTCGAACGTTGTGAGTACCCCATTACATTTAAATGAAACTTCAAAAGGCTTCTCCATATGACCAAGATGTTAACTAAATTCATTATTAGAGAATATCATATAGGCCTATATAACTTGAAAGAATCGAGAATGGAAAGAAAGATTTGAAAATCGGATCAAACATTTTAGGTATCAGCCTATCCCTAGTCTTGTTATACAGTCGGCGCCGCTTATTGTGATCACGGTTAATGTTATCATTCGGTTATTGTTATCGTTTCATTGAAAAACAAACACGGACGTATATTAATACATTGTAATTAGGCCGCTTATTGTAATCATCTGTTCGCTTATTATTATCATTTAATTTGCCATTCAAAATCATATGCGTCAACGTATACTAGCATAGACCAAGTAATACAAAGTGTCTACAAAGTAGTGTAAACAGCACGTGCAACACACAATGACGCCCAATTCATAGAATGTTTATTTTTAGAATGACAGAAATACTTTATAACGGTTTCAGCACTTAGCACAGTTCTCAGAGTGTCTTCCTTACTCTTTGTTTACGCAAACACCCTAGCCTCGCTTGAGTCGACTTTAATTGTTTGTTAACATTTGTTGATGTTACTACTGAGCCATTTACAGTACAGTCCTACTGTATTTTTTAACAGTGAATTTTTATGAACGTTTATTACAGTATTTCAGTGTGAGTTTACGTAACTTAATTTTTAAAGATCTTTTTCGTTTGTTTTGTAGAGTTTAGTGTCACTTGAAGTTTCAAAGGACAGTATAGCAAGATGTCCGAATCTCAAAAGAAACGACGTGATTTAAGTCTTAAACAAAAACTTGGTATTCTAGATAGGTACAATAAATTACCAAAAATGAGTCAAAGAAACGCTGCTTCTCAACTTGGCGTTTCTCAACCTCTCTCATGTAAAATATTGAACAACAAAGAAAAAATCTTGTCATTATCAAAGTGTAATGCAAATGTTGACAACAAAAGACATCGTTCTGGGAAGGATCCGCAAGTGGAATCAGCTTTGAAATTGTTGTTTAAAAATGTTTGCGAAAAAGATGTTCGAGTTGACGGCCCACTAATGCGTCTAAAAGCTGAGGATCTTGCCAAAAAAATAGGAAAACAGGATTTTAAAGCCACAGATGGATAGTTCAATCGATGGAAGAAAAGGGAAAACATTGTTTATAAGAAAACGTGTGGTGAAAAAAGAAATGCTGATTTTGTTGGAGCTGAGGACTGGTTACAATACGAATGGCCAAAGATTTTGGCCGAGTATTCTCCTAGCTGCATATACAATGCAGATGAAACAGGACTTTATTATCGTGCTTTACCCGAACATACTTACTTATTTAAAAATGAAATTGCTAACGGCTGTAAAATATGTAAACAAAGAATAACTGTTTTGTGTTGTGTTAACATGGTTGGTCATAAAGAAAAACTCTTAATTATCGGTAAATCTAAAAATCCATGTTGTTTTCAAGGTATCAAAAAGCTACCGGTTGAATATCATTCAAACTCCAATGCTTGGATGACATCAAAAATTTTTAATGAATGGCTGACTAATTGGGATACCAGCCTCAAACGCAACATTGTCCTTCTACTAGACAACTGCACTGCACATAATGACATAAGCACTACGCTAAAACACATCAAAGTGATTTACCTTCCGGCCAATACTACATCAATTACTCAGCCATGTGACCAAGGCATAATTAAAAATCTCAAAAGTTTTTATTGACGAGAGATGCGTGCTAGAATTATAGAAAATATGGACGAATTTCAAACCCTTACCTCAAATGAATTGGCTAAAAAAACTTCTTTACTCGATGATATTCATCTGATAGCAAAATCTTGGAATGAAGTTTCTGAAAAAACTGTGAAAAATTGCTTTAGAAAAGGTGGTTTTTTTGTTGAAGAAAATCAAGAGCAAGCTACATCTGAGGAAGACTCTGAAGAGAACTTGAAGCCTTTCGATTTGTCCTTAAAAGAATATACCGAGTGGATGGAAGTTGACGATAGTATTGAAACAGAAGCGGAAATGACTGAAGATGATATTTGTGAGGTATTTGCTTCAACATCAAAAGTTACTGAAGAAGAAGGCACCGATGATGACGAAAATGATAAATGTGTACCGCAAAGATCTAAGCAGGAAGTTCACCAAACTCTTGAGATTCTAAGGCAGTTTGTTCAACAAAAAGCAGAAAATTTCAACAAACATTATGAATATGAACAATTTATAAACAATATTTTACGAGAAGACTACAGACAGTCACATATAGAGGAATTCTTCGAGAAAAAGTAAATGTAAATTTGAAGTGTAAATAAGATTGAAGTGTTTTATAATGAAGTTTTATGTGTTAAAATGTTTTGATCAAGTGTTTTACGTAGTTCTATATATTTTTTTTCAATTATGCTAGATTCAGTGTTTTAAAAAAAAATCTACAGTGAATAAAATAAACTGACATGAAATATGCCCACTAATTTTAACAAGTAGAAAACTAAATTACAGAAATTCTACTACTGTACATAAAACTGCCCGGAATGGCATCAAAATTTGGTAAGTACAGTTTAATTATAGTGTTACAGAATTAGAATTACTTAATGTAATGATAGGCTTACATATCGTTCAGAACAAATAGTTGTGGCAATAATACAGTGAGTTCAATGCAGTACGGCTGTAGACTACATCGTGATTAAGTGTTCGGTTATTGTTATCAAATATGCTTCTGACAAATATGATCACAATAAGCGCCGACTGTAGTTAAATCTAAAACTAAAATATTTTACATTAATTATGACAATTTACCAATAACAGTCAACTCCCAATAATTGCCAACATTCAAGCAAGAACTTAAATTGTCAGCAAAAATTCTTCAATTAAGGGTGTTATTGAGAAAGGGCCATAGTATGTGTTTTTTATATAAATATTGAACTTACAAGATATATTCTCATGTATTTATAAATGTACAATGAGACTACTTTTACAAGTAATTTTACAAACAAAAGCCATTCAAGCTATCTATAATATTTAATGTAATTGTACTATTCCATCATTTTTTCTTACAATATATTTTATTTCTTAAACATGTATCATATCTAAATGAAAATTCATTGCAACTTTTAGCTTGAGTCAAAAAAGTGTGCAAACATTATTGATACATAAGATTTAAATGCTAAAGTATATTTGACTTGTCTCTTTTTGTTGCATCAACACATGTTGCCCAGTCTTCTGTACTACAGTGTATATATATACATTAACTTTTACTGGGATATGAACTTTTGAAGGATCGAGAGTTGACTGTATTTGATTTTCCACTCTATAATACTGAGATACATTTAAAGTTTATTTATTTAAGAGAATATTTCTTTACTTGATTAATACTACTCTTTCTATTTAGGCTCGATTAAATATATTTGTATATACAGTAGAACCTCGATAATTCGGACTGACGGGCCGGAGCCCGTCCAGATTACCGAAATGCCGGATTACCCAGAGAATGCATAAGAAACAGGGAAATAAAACATATACTTACAGAAAATCACCTTTATATAGTGTGAATGATGTTGGGTATATATATATATTTCACGTTGTCCATTATTTTTCCGTTGCACTGACTTCATGAAGTTATTATTATTACTTGTAAATAATTTTTTCCACCACTAAGTGCAATATACCTTATGTGATGAGGTACCTTACGGTCACTGACCATTGTCGAATCATTGATTATTTTTCTGATGTGAATGTTCGGTCCGGGATGTTGATATTTAATGAACCTACAGGCAACATATGCATACGACATACTATTTACAAACATTATACACGAGACTCAAGAAGAAATATGTATGACGTCAACAAATACCAACATCATGGACCAAACATTCACATCAGAAAAATAATCAGTGATTTGACAATGGTCAAGTGACCGAAAGATACCTCAGCATATAAGGTAAAATTATTGCACTTAGTAGTAGAAAAAAATTATTTACAAGTAATATTAGTGATGGGTCGATTTCAAATTTCTACCGATCGCGATCTGAGAAATCTATTCCTGATTCTTGATCCCTATTACCAACCCAATAAGTTGTTATAGTGCCTGCATTACAACTAAGATTACACACTAACGCGACTTTGTGTTAGAGCGGCAACAAACATTTTACCGCTCAATGTGTAAACACCGGAAGTGCTGGAATTGACTTTAAAAATCGCAAAGAAGAATGTGGTGCTCTTCTGTGTTAGTTTTGTATACCCCATGCGAACTGCCGTATCACTCATCCACTTCAATATTAGGAGCTCGGTTGAGTTTGTTCCCCCCCTGATGTTCAAAATAAACCATTAGGTCATCTAGGTGGGATACTGCTTCAGTGTGATTCAAACTATTGGGTTCATTCCTACTGTCTTCGTCTGTACATAGACAGATGGCCATCACGTCATCGTCTGTATATAGACAGGTGGCTATCACGTCATCGCATACATCTCGATACTGCACTGTACCGTATTTACACACTATACTGTGAATAGTAGCTACCCCAAGATTATAATATAAAAAGGCAAGTACTTTTTATGGTATGTACCTGACTGTAAGGCTTATAAACGTACAGTATTATGTCCAGAACTAACATTTTAGTGTCAAAAATTACAATTTCAACTTCGAAAACAATTTTTTTTAAATAAAAAATACTACAAAAACCTGTCCTGAAGATGCGGAATAATGAGGTCCAAATATCAAGGTTCTACTGTAATATCATTCCATAATTTAATAAGAAAATAAGTTATTCTCTCCAATACAATATATGTATATTCTCTTAAACTTTATTTGAATATAACTTTTGTATTCGTATGAAATGTTACTACTTATAAAATCAATGCTAAAAAGCTAAATGTTATATATAATTTAGGCTTAAGATACAAAATTTTATATTTTGCTTGAAAATGTGCAAATAAAGAATTATTTGAGTTGAACAGAATACAGGCGATGATTTATTAAAAGAATTATTTGGCTGTGTTTTAATCAGACACCAAAAAATTTGGATATTAAATTTAAATCTTGATATTTCTACCTAATATGCTCTTGAATATTTTTATTTGAATTTTTCCTCATTGGACGTTCCTACATAAGCTACTATTGCTAAATCATGTGTTCTTTATAAAATGTTACTTTTGATTTAGATCGAGTTAAATCTGTACTTAATGATATTAAATAGGAATAAGCCGATTCCGATTCTCGATACCAGGAATCGTCGATTCTCGATTCTACATTGATTAAAGTACTGATTTCGATTCTCGTTTTTCAACTGTTAAAATAAGTGTGTGGTGTAATTTATAAGAAATATAATTAGTTATCAACTGCGTTAATTAGTTATCAACTGCGTCTTATTCAAGTATTAGTTGCTTTGAATATTAAGCAAATGTCTATTTGAGATCACGAAATAATTATTTGTGACGCAACATAGTCGATTAAAAGCTTTTCTGGTCTGTTTGTCACCGCTCTTCTCGCTCTGTTATCTCACTCTCACTCAGGAGGCTCAACACAAACAATCTCTCCCCCATCTCTGACTCATACTACCCCTTCATATAAATCAAAACAAAACATAATGAAAAGGTAGTTTAAATTTCTCCAGCTATACAAACTGAAATGGCTATTACTGAAGGGTTATTGTAATTGTGAACTTCAGTTCATATTTGTAATTTTAAAAAAATCATTACTTTTATCCAAAATGTTTGTCACTCTTTCAGAAATTTCTGTTTATAAATCAAGGGTGGACGTTTGTGTTCCCTATTATATTGAAACAGAACTTTTAGAAGCCTTCACCATATGACCAAGATGTTAACTAAATTCATTATTAGAGAATATCATGTAGCCATATATAACTTTAAAGAACCAAAAATCGACTTAATAATCGAGAATCGAAAGAAAAATTTAAGAAATTTTTAGGTATTGCCCGTCTCTGATAAGTAAAGCCATTTTGCTTTCCCATGAAAATCCCCTTCCCGAAAAAGTAGTCCTCTGTAGAAAAAATGTCATTAATGGAATCTGCTAAAGTGGTACATTTGTAAAGTGTTGATTTGAAGCTAAGTTCCTGTCTTCTCCCACTAAAGGAATTCACAGGGAATCTCAACACTGGAAAGTTTTTTGAAGGGCTTATCACTATGCTCCACACTTCAATTCACCTGGGAGAAGTCTGCAGCAACAATCACCTTCTTGGATGTAGATGTAACAATCAGAGATGGGAATATCTATACAGGTGTCCACATCAAACCGACGAACCACCTACAATACCTACATTTCAATAGCAACCACCCCATGAATATAAAAAGGTCCATACCATACAGTCAGGCAGTCAGGGGCAAGAGAATTTGTTCCAACGATATAGCATTGGAAGACTTTAATAGAAAGACCTTACTAGCTTTCCAAAAAAGAGGATACCCTAAACAACTCGTTGAGGATCAAATCCGCTTGGCTCAGTCATCTGATGTACCCAGACCACCTATGGAGGACAAACTGTCTTTAGTTACAGATTACCATCCAGGCCTAACGAAGCTGAACAAAATATTAAAGGATGGCTTCAAGATTCTTCAAGCTTCCGCCCACACCAAAGGTCTTTTCTCAAATCCACCACATATTTGGTTCAGACAACCGTTCAATTTAAAAAGTATTTTAGTACATCCAAAATTACCAGATCCAAGTACTGAAAAACCGCCCAAACTTCCTCACGGCTCCTTTCCGTGCAATAGACCAAGATGCAAGACATGTCCAATACACATCCCAACAAATAGTTTCCATAGCCTAGCAACCAATGTGGACTTCAAGATTCAGGGTCATCATACTTGTACATCCAGTAATGTAATATACCAGTTACAATGTAAATTTTGCCCGGCACAGTACATAGGCCTTACCACGGATGGTCTGAGCATCAGAATGAATGGCCACAGACATGACGTTGGAACCATGAACATAGACAGGCCAACTGCTCAACACGCTGCTAGTCACAACATCATCTCTTTCAATGATTGCTATACCACCAAAATAATTAAAGCCCTCCCCCTTGATTGCAACTCTTCAGAATTAAGAAGATGGGAGTTATCATACCAGTGGTATACCAAATCTAGAGAGCCTCCTAACCTCAACATCAGATAAAACTCCTTTTAACTTCCCCCTAATTTCTACCATTTTTAACAGCTCCATTACCTTCCTTCTGACAGACTTTTAATATCTAGTTTCAAGTAACCAATCTTTACACGTTTCACATATAACAATTTCTACACATATCACATATAGCACTATATCATATACTATAAATCTGTGAATCTGTGACTTTTGGATGTTTATACACATCTGTGGTTCACTTCAATCTTTTGTTTTTCTCTTTCTTGACTGAAGAAGATCATGTTGATCGAAATATTTCAAATAAAAGTGTATTAAGTGTTTTATATGTGTTTTATATGTGCTTATTTCCAAAGAGATTGCAGTTTTGGACTATTGCCTTTAGGTAAGTCTGTCAGTCTCCTATCAAGTCCAAAAATTCCTATATATATATATATATATATATAACCACTGTGTGGTCGAAATATATCATTGTTTAAGTGCCTTTATGTGTTACTATTTCAAGACTACAGAGTGGACTCTTACCAAGGTAAGTCTGTCAGTCTCCTAGTCCAAAAAATCTAAATAATCTTTACCAACCAAAACTAACCTAAATATATATATATATATATATATATATATATATATATATATATATATATATATATGTAAATATTATATATCATAAAGGTGAAATTTTTTATTCATTATTTTGAATCTTCTTTAGTTTATTGTTATGTTTTAATTGATTATTGATTGTAATCTAAACCTGTAAACAAAAAATAAAATGCTACTTACGGTTTGAAGCTTAGTGGTTTGTTGTAGGCATCCCCTAACAGTTACTCAACCAATTGTGTACTTTGATTTTTTACTTAGTTTAAAAATTTCTATATTAATCCTACTATCCATTAACCGCTTAAATACAATACAACCAAAATACAAAACTGATAATAAAGACTGGATTGAGAATGACCTGAATTGCCAGATGATAAGTTGGTTCTAAGAACCAGGACTGTTACTTCATTCCGAGAACGCATTAAGAGGGCTACAAATATCTTTTCATATGGGGAAAGTTTCGAGAAGAAAAAATTGTCATCAGTGACAGTCATCAGAAACGTGTTGCATGTGCCTTACCTGAAGCATGGGGACTATAACATAATAGCAAGTGCGATGTTAGATTAAACATTCATCAAAAAACAAGACTATTGATGATGTGCTAGGCACATCATTATACACTGTTACCAAATAACTAATGATAAACATTGAACTAAATTAGTCGTCATTGAGTTAAGTTCAAGTATTGTTTATTTTACTATTCTGTGTTCTAACCATATCCCTAGTCCCAAAAGTATCAAATTAAAGGGTTTCTACTAAACATATGTTATTGAATTATAAGCATATATTAATCAATAATTTCTTCATTTGCAGTCTTATTGTCAAAAGCATAGTGTTTCAAACAAGAAAGAAAAAAATGGATCTGGTTCAGACGATGAAGATTGCAGAAGAAAAAAGAGAAAAGACATGACATCTGAAGAGAAAAATCAAGCAAGAGCAGCAAAGTAAGAGATAGTGTTTTATATCTTGATACATTTGTTTACAATTTTCATTTGGTTTTTGAAAGTCCAGTATTTGTTTGTAAATTAAAATGCCTGCAATTATCATATAAGCTATAAATCCAAATGTAGTTTTTATCTTTTTTTTAAATATAAAGAACAATGTTTATAACAAAGGAAAGTATGTGTAATTTGTTAAAAGAATGATATAATTCATAAAGTCAGGTTCCCCACGCTGCTAAAAAAGAATGCGACATGCTAGGAAAAATCTGCTAACACTGTCTTACTTATCAATTCCCCCTCTCTCTGTCCCCACTACTCCCGCCTCGCTACGTTGCTCAGTGCCGGGCTAGTAGCCTTCGAAGATGGAGCTCTCTTTCACTGTTACCGCCAGTTTCAAAATTCATGTTGTGATATGTTTTTTAAATGCAAAACGGATTTCATCTATTGACATTTATCATCAGTTAATCGAAGTACAAATAACACAAAAATCTTATTTCTATCTGTATTTATATGGAATCTACACAACATTTAAAGAAGTACTACAAAAACCAAAAAAGTGGCATCTTTCTCATGTGCAATTGAACAAAAATGGATGGTCTAAAAGTAGTAAGAGGCACATATTATTCAGGAACTGACCGTATTAGGGCAGTAAGAAGTACATATTATTCAGGAACTAACCGTATTAGGGCCTTTACAAGATAAGATACACGTTAAAAACGTTTAAAATGTCACATTTTTAATCACAAAGTAATAATTTTTCAAAATGCAGCAACTTTTGACAGTTTAAAATTAACATCTAATTAACATTAAATCACAGTTACAACACACGTCTACTTACAGATTAATTGCTCTCAATTTAAAGTCTAATGGGTTGTAAAATATATTTGTTTGTTTTTAAGGTTACAAGAAATTGAAGCCGAATTTCAAAAACATGTGAGTGCTTCAGATGTGATACACCACCATGATGTTGACCACGAAGGCATAGTTGCTATATACAATTTCTGGGTGTTGAAGAGAAGGTCTGGTTTCAACAAGCCACTACTGGCTCCTCGTTCCGAAGATGTAGACCTATTAACAAGACAGCAAGAGCAAGCCGATATGGACAAGATGAGAATGTTTGTTCAACTACGACAAGATTTGGAGCGAGTAAGTTTTCCTAATGAAGCTGTTTACAATTACAAGCAAAGAATTTGTGTTGAAATCAAAATCACTCTTATTAGGTGGTTTCAGAGAAATGATTGTTATAGCTTTAATAATTTAAGTTAGTAATTATTTATCATAATTTATTTTAGAAAAAGATGTTCATTTTGCTGTAATTTACCATTTCTTTTTTCCCCAAGACAAATAAGTACATTATAAGAAAAACATAATGATCAAACTGTGCATTGATGTAACATGTTAGAGTATTCTGTGGTTCAGTTAGAATTCAATCTATTTCTTTAAGTAAATAATACTGCTATTCAAATGAGTATATAGGCATTCTACTGAGCGTATTTCTAAACTAAGGGCCGTTTGTCTATATTCCCTCATAGTTCGCGTGCACGCCGCAACGAGCGCTTGCGTCGTGTCCCGGCATGCCTTGGCAACAACTACGCTCAGTTACAGCTGTGTAGCTAACCTGTGCGTTGTGTTCTGTGCTTGTAAAATGTTCAAGGTTATCGAATTGCCCGCCCCTTGCGAAGTTGGTTCATTTATACGGTTTTTGTCGGCAAGAAACATGTCTGCTACAGAAATTCACTGACAGATTTCTGAAGTTTACGGTGCTGACGCCATGTGTGAAGGAAAAGTGCGTAAATGGGTTCGAGACTTCAAAGATGGCAGTGACAATGTCCATGACGAAACGCGATCTGGTTGTCCATCTCTAATGTCAGACGATTTGCTGTCTTCAGTTGAAGCAAAAATTCATGACAACAGACGCTTCACGATCACTACTCTCTCACGAATTTCCGGAAGTTTCGAGGTCTGTGATTTACAAAATTGTTCATAGAAAATTAAACTTTAAGAAACTGTGCTCGCGTTGGGTCCCTAAACTCCTGACGGAGGAGGACAAACACAAAAGACTCGAGAGTTCCTTGATTTTCTGACACGTTATGACAAAAATAGTGACGACATGCTGAGTTGGATCGTAACTGGAGACAAAACGTGGGTTTCGCATTTCACTCTCGAATGGAAACAACAAAACATGGAATGGAGACACACGCAATCTCCCTTAAAGGTCAAAGCCAAACAGAATTTGTCACAAAGCCGATCACTTTGCTGGTCGACTTTATGGAACGAGGAACGACAATAAATGCAGAAGCCTACTGCCAAACTCTGAGGAAGTTGCACAGAGCGATTCAAAACAAGAGACGTGGCATGCTCACAAAAGGAATTTTGTTTCTGCACGATAATGCAAGGCCTCACAATGTCGCTCAGACCCGAGCTGCATTGGACTCTTTTGGCTGGGAAGTTTTTTACCACCCACCCTACAGCCCTGACCTTGCGCCGAGCGACTTTCATTTCTTCCGTCATCTGAAACATCACTTGGGCGGCAGCCATTATGACGATGACGACGAATTGAAAACGGCCGTAAATTCTTGGTTATCACAGCAGGCGGCAAGTTTTTATGAAGAAGGTTTCCAAAATTTAGTTGTGCGATATGAGAAGTGTTTACAAAAACTTGGAAACTGTAGAAAAATAGATAAAAGTATGTAGATTCCAAAAATAAAATTAGTTTTTGCAAATTTCTTTTTGTTTTTTTATTATTTTGAAATGGCCGTTACTTTAAGAATACCCCTCGTATAACTGAGTATAACATTATCTTACCAGTCAAAATAATGATGATATAACTGATAAAAACCAAAACAAATATAGGATGCTTATGAATTTTTAAAAAACATTCAAGTCCAAATATTTGAAAAAAGTGTAAAATCTTTTTAAAAAATAATAATAATATAATGTACGTTAATTAGTAAATAATAAAGTATGTTTTTTGAAGATAAAATAAATTTTGCCCTAGATTTCTGTAAAAGGTTAATTTATTATTTAATTTTCCACTATAAAAATATCATAAATTTTAAAAATTCAAATAAAAGTTTTTAATTTGTTGTCTTATAGCATCGCTATTGGCCCTTCTAGTATCTGTAACTATGAATTGTTGCTGAAAGTTGACAAATAGCATCTTACCCAAGCAAGAACCTTACTATTTATTTTTTTAGTTTAAATGTTTTTTCTAATTATAATTATGCTCTAAAATTAAAGTTTATATGTAATAGTTGATTTATACCAAAATTTGGTAAAGTAGGTTTTTATAATGATTCAGAACAGAATATTGTTCTATCCATCCCCAGTTATGTGACAAAACTGGGGGGAATTATGATAAAATTAATACAAACTGAGACAAGTATAGGATGATTACGAATTAAAAAACAGTTCAAGCAACAACACTATTAAAAAATTTTAAACCTTAGTTTTAAACCGTTAAAATATGCATTAAATAGTATATAAAAAAGTGTATGTTTTTAATAATAAATAATATATTATTTTTAATATTTCATTTTTCACATTCACTTACATTTCGTTCATGGGACTTTTACCTGTCACACCATGCCTTATTCATCATTTGCAATAATAATCACTTTGTATTTTGAAGTTAATTTTCCTTCATATTATCTTAAAATATAAAAAGTCATCAAAACCATTAGACATTTATATTTTTTAAATCAGTATGTAATGAATTTTATTTTGGAAACAATGAATTTACTCATCAAAATTGCTTGGTTTTCAAGTTTTTGCAGGTTAATTGAAAAATATAATCATTTGCACGTATGCTCTCTAAACTACTCGTTCAATTTACTTATATCAGCAATGAATTGCCAGAACCTTACAACCATTTTACTTGAAATCTATCCTTCAGTAGTTTATTTTTATATTTTATAGTTGTTTCATTTCCACTTTTTCTTTCATGTTTTAACAGTAACTTGATTTATTTCTCTTTATGTATGCTGTTCAGCAGTCTTCTAATCAAAACTTATCGGGATTGTGATCTGTTTAGATTATAAAACTTTCAGAACCAAAATCTATTTTTAATAGAAAGTAAAAAACTAGCACTGAATGGCAGATAAGGTCATATGACTAATCTGTCTGTTAGAAACATAGCTAGTAATGTTAGTTTGAATTTTCTCAGCTATTACTCAAATCCATAATTAAAATGAATGGTCTCATTTCTATTGACATATTATTTTCCCTTTATCAGGGTGTCTAGTGACAGGGAAAACCGGGAAAACCTGGAAAAGTCAGGGAATTTTAACATTCTGGAAAATTCAGGGAAAAGTCAGGGAAAATTTTAAAAAATCGGGAAAATATTTATTTTGATTAGAAACAAAACTAGTGGCAATTGCTCTCGAATATTTGGTATTGTAAGCCAGCGGTTTAGGGTCAGGGCAGTCAGGAAATAACACTTCTTTATTTAGATGCCCATTATTTATTTGATAAGCCCATTGCTATGACTTCAGGACTTACGTCAATAAATATTAAACGTGTCGAGTTGGTACAGCTGGGAGGTTTTAGCCTGGACCGTGGCCTTGGGGTGCGCAGTGGTTCTGTTATCATATGGACAGGTGGGGATAACAGATAACTCAGTCTGTTTCTGACCACACAGAACGCTGTGTAAACATTCGTAGCCAGCTATTTGCCTAGACTCGTGATAGTATGTGTTTTATTTGACGGTGATTATTTGTACACTGTTTATTTCAACATGGAAGGTTCCAGTCTTCATTGCAGTAGCGGGCAAGCGCGTCATGCAGATGTCGTCATTACCTCCCCTCCTTCCTTAGAATAAATATAAACTGAAAGATGAAGTGACTGAAGCAGAGATTATATGGTGCGTGAATTTAGTAATGCAACACTTCTTTACGCAATGCAGAAGGTAGTGTGTGCCTCTTTCCAAGGATGTTCCCTGATAGCGCCATTGCACAGAACATGAGATTGGGGAAAGATAAAATTTCCTATAGTGTTGTATTCGGTTTATCAAATTATATTAAAGACCTGTTACTGACATCATTAAATTCAAATTCCAACTATGTAATTGGCTTTGATGAAAGTTTAAACAAAATATCACAAAGAGCCCAAATGGATTTGAGTGTTAGGTATTGGGATGCAGAGACGGATGAAGTGAAAGCTCGATATTTTGGTTCTGTGTTCCTTACAGACACAAAAGCAAAAGAGTTACTCAATTCGTTCTTCAAAGTCTGGATTTATCCAAGATCCTTCAGATATCAATGGATGGGCCCAATGTAAACTGGGCTTTCTAAAAGAGGAAAAGTCAGGGAAAACTCAGGGAATTTCTTCAAGCTATTTTACTAGACACCCTGGAAAAGTCAGGGAAAACTCAGGGAATTTCTTCAAGCTATTTTACTAGACACCCTGGAAAAGTCAGGGAAAACTCAGGGAATTTCTTCAAGCTATTTTACTAGACACCCTGTTTATGTATAAAGTGACAAGTTCAACAAATTTGATTGATGTTTTTAAAGAATTTTACTTGCTTAAAAGAGTGTAATATTCTAATGAAAATTTGAATTCAAATCTGTTTTACAGTTGTCAATCAAGTTCTGTTATTTCTATTAAATAGAAAAAAAATCAAATAAAAATAACGCATCACTAGTTACTAATTTTTGTATTTGTTACTGAGGGAAAATTTTATTGGAACCCATTTTGAAAAAAAGTTGCGGCTAAGGTAATAGGATATGTTATGGCAAATCCTTGTTCTGAATTAAGGTTTATTTAATAAGTTATGTTTCTGAACAAAGCGCTCCAACAATGATAGAAGTAACAATGCTGATAACACACTCCTAAGCATATGTTGTATGAAGATGCAGCTGCAGCATTTGAACTGGTTCTTTGTTACTCTAAGCTATATACATACGAAGCTTACTGCTAATGAACCTACATAGCTGCTGTCATGGTCGCTTATACCTTCTGTTAATTGGCATTCCCCTTAAAAGACATCCAAGAGAACTGTTAAAAGTAAACCAACAGTCTAGAAATAATAATTATTATAATGCTAATTTACAAGTGTTTATAAATTTACCAAAATTTTGCATCAGCCATCGTCAATGCAGCCATACTCAAAAGCGAATTACCCTGAAACGAGATGATTTGTTTGTGATTTGATGGTTAAACCAAGCTCAATTTCCTTTTAACATGAAACTGAAGACTTTTTAACTAGTTTCTATATTAGTAGAAAATGTTTTTGGCACAGTTGTTGAATATTAGCTGCATGACTATGTTAAGTGATTTGTAGTCACTGTAAATAAAACTTACTTTAAAATAAACTTATTCCTTTTTATTAAACTGCAAAAAAAATTCGTCATTTTATTTGCATTTTAGTAATTTTATTACAGTTTTTTGTTTTATAACATGGTTTCTTTTAACGGACAACCCTAATTAGTTTGTTATAATATTTTACGTTAATGAATATTTTCATAACAACAAATTATATATCATTATAACAACTATTATATCATTAAATCAATTTTTCATCTCATATCACAAGAGTCAGACATTGTTTTAGATATGCAGTAGGTCTAACAATGTGTAGTTTTTTAATTTATTTTAGGTTTATGTAGTTTATAATTATATTTTAGTTTACATTATACAGTAGAGTCTCGGTAATTCAAAGTAGATGGGACCGAGACCCTCTCCGATTACCAAAAACTGGGATTACACGGAAATAAATTCCAGTGCATTAAAAAAAAATAATGGTTTTAACCCTTAGCGCTCGAATTTTTGTAACATGCTTTGCTTCCCCACTTATAATTAAATTGAGACAAATTCCTCACCTGCAGGTTGCATTATTGTTTATGGAAAACTTTGTTTTCTCTTACTTGATTTTAGTAAACTAAGCTATTTTTATTCACTAATACTGTATGTACATGATTTTATTATCTTATTTGTAGTTTTGCAGAATATATCTTTGAAAACAGTCTTCCGGGTGAAGTCCTGGTTTTCTGCCGCATGTTTTGTAGTGAAAAATTGTTTCCCTTCTACCTCCTTTTATCTTCCTGTTCCTGCAAACTACACAATCCTTAAAACTACTTTTATCATTGGAAAAGAATGTAATTTCCCATTCAGTCTTTCTTCTTTGTCAGTAGTTGTTGACCGACCCCTCTCACTATACGGGTTATTCCTGATATCACCAATGTATTCCCTCACCAAGTTTTGGCGAAACTATTTTTGTTTAACAGGATTTTCTCTCATTTCCTTTTTTTTGTTATTACAGATAATAAAACTATTTACTACAGCTACATCTAATAGCCAGAAAAACATTTTCCTCCACCATTTATTTGTTCGTCTCGTAAAACTGCACGGTTCATTATATTGAACAGCTAAATCTATACCACCCATAAACTGGTTATATTTACAAATACCTGTTGGTTTAATTATTTTGTTTAAGAAACTGAACTACATTCTAATAAATCAGGATCAAGTAAAAGATCAGGAATTTCAGAATCACTAATTGCACGTAAAGCCACGGCAAACTACGAGTAAACAAATAACCGGCAAAACTGTAACCTACTTGCAGCTTACAACGTAGTGGCAAACTAGATTTTGTAATGACTCACATATTCCTAGACATTTTCAACTTAGTTCACATTATTTTCAATAGAGTGTAGCACCAAACGGTAAAAGATTGAATGTCGTGGGCTTCGCCGCAGACAAGTTATAGGCAAATGAAAATCGTGTCGGGTGACCCCCGACATACGAGTAAACTGCAATATACGCTTGGCGGGGCTCCCCCGACAGTCGAGTGCTAAGGGATAATGAACCCTAATACTATAGGTAATTGAAAATGAACGTAGGTAAGTTTATAGAACGTTTCTTGGAAGCCCTACTCTTTTTCTTTTAAAATGATAAAATAGGCTCAGACAGAAATAGGCTCGAGTTTAACGGAAACTAAAAATATTTGGATTAGGAATTTCGAGACTCTACTGTATTACAAAGGAATAGGTAGTATTGATTCTCCAAACAGTATAACCTGTATAAAATATAAATTTTTTCTTTTAATTTCAGCAATTTTTAAGGAATTAGATTTTACTAGTTAAAACCATTAGTCTTCTTATTGTAATTTGATATTTTTAATGGATGAGATTATGAAAAATATTAAAGTAGTATTTTTAGTTTATTATTATTATACTTCAAAAATATTTATCTTTAAAAAAAGTTATAAAAATAGTAAAAAAATAAATTATATTCAGAAAGTAATACATGATATTAATCAATAATTACTTTACAAATACTAATTCTGTTTCATTTTGTAGGTGCGAAACCTTTGTTATATGGTTAGTAGAAGAGAAAAATTGTCTAGAACATTTTTCTGGATGAGAGAAGAAACATTCCATAAACAGGTAGCTGTTTTGACAGATCCCAGCCATACACTAAGCAGTAATGAACTTACAGCTGTGAAAGAGGCGAATCATGGACCTTCTATTTATGATCGTCTATATTCACATCAAGGTGCTTCAGACCTCAGCACTCATTTCGAAACAGTACTTGCTAGAATAGCAGGAATTGCTTCTCCAACCCCGGAAGAGAAAGCTAAACTTGATCTCAATGGTTTGGTTAAATCATCTAAAATTGAAAATCCGTATAAGAAAACATATGTTAATGGTGTTGTACGCCGCCGTAGTTTGTATGAAAGTATGTCTAGTGAGAGTGGTACAGATGACAAACGAAAGTTCAAAATGAACTTGGGTAGTGAAATATCTAGTGCTGACGATAGACCTGCAAAATTATTGTCAAATAAGTTTAATATGGTTAAAGAAAAAAGGCTTAGTAAAAAGAGGGCAGTTTCAAAACATACTATAGATACTTCAACTGAAGAAGAGGAAGAAATTAAACCCTCCAAAAGTACATGGGAATCACCTCGAAGTCGTTCTTTGAGACAAATGGAGAAGGAAAGAGAGGCTTTAAAATCAGGACCAAGTGATGACAGTGATGATCTTGTGCTTCCCTTTAAAAATACGACTAAGAGTAACGAGCCTCATAAAATTCATGCAATTTATTCTGATAGTGAGTCCGAAACATCTCTAAAAGATGACATAGATGGGCCAAGTGATTCGCAGCAACTTGTCATGAGGACAAAAGCGGCCATGAAAGAATTTTCTGCAACTAATTTACAACATGGTAAAGGTAAAAAACCAAACCAGAAAGGAAGCACAAAAACAATCAAGAATGAAAGGAAAGACAAAGAACCAATATTAGATAGCTCTCTTGAGGATGAAAGTATTCGAGACAAAGAAAATTTAAAGGTTGTGAAAAAGAAAGATAAAGACACATCACCGTCCGACATGATAGTCCCTCAGCGGCAGGCAGCTAAGAAAGCTACAGAGAGTATACGTTGTTCACAAGGTAAACCAAAAGGTGAACCCTCTCAGGATCAAGATATCAAAACATTATCACCTTCACCTCCTTTATTACTACCAGTGTCTGCACAGTCAATATTACCATCCTCTCCACAGTCATCTTCAGATGACAAACCAAAACTAAGAACTAAAAATAAGGATATTAAAGGTGGCAAACATACAAAAGATAAAACTTCAAATGACATTTATGAATTTGATAAGGAAACTATTGAAGTCCAGGAAATATTAGCATATGTTCCCCAACGACAAGCTGCTAAGAAAGCAGCTGAACATATAAAAAGTGGTATGCATAAACCAATTAATGCTGAAAACGACCCAGATGCCGGGAAACCTAAACTGGTAGAAGTTACAAAACAAAAACAAAAAGAACTAGATACTAAATCTAAAAAGGCTCATGATAATGATAAAAATCGTAAAGCAATTACAAGTGTTCAAGAAAGAAGACCAAGCAAAACACCAAAATCTTCAGTTTCAACTTCTTCATCATCATCTAGTTCTTCCTCTGGGTCGTGTTCATCTTCATCAAGTTCAGATAGTGATGAAACTGAACCAGTAAAGAAAACAGTTGATAAGAAAAGTTTGTTTGATTCCCCTCCTTCTCAACCAAAAGTACTTAATAGAGATTCTCCTGAAAAAACAGTTAAAACCTCCGGAAGAAAGACTCCATCTAAAAAACCAGATAATGTTTCTCCTATAAAAGGAAAAGCTCCAGTTGAAAGCAGTTCCACATCTTCGTCTTCTAGTAGTTCTGAGTCAGAAGATGATTCTCCATCCAGATTAAAACCATTAACAAGGAGGTCGTCTGATTCTCTTCAAGGTAAAAGTAAAGTGACTGAATCTAAATCCTTGGAAACTCTGAAGGATCACGATGATTCCTCTACCTTCAAAGAGGTGGCCGGCAAGAAATTCAAGAAGACGCCTGATAAGAAGCTTAAAACTTCCGACGGGCGGCCTGAACTTGAATTTCAGCAGCCGCCTATTGAAAGAGAGGAATCAACCCGATCCAAAGATAAATTTGACATTAAAGGAAAGACGAGATCAAGTTCGAGTGATAGATTCAGAACGTCTGAAACCAAACATGGAGATTCTGGTAGGAAAACAAGTCCCTCTCCGGTTACGAGTTTTAAGAGTCGTAGTAGATCGCATACACCAAGGGGTGACGAAAATTCTAAACCCATCATTGACAGAAAATCAGAAAGACCAGAACCAGTTTCTAAAAGAGAACAACCAAAACAAGATGCCCGAAAGAGAAAATCAAATGATTCTGAGAAACACAGCCCAAATGCAAGAATATTCAATGAAACATCACAACTGCCAAGCAGTTCAGAACCAGAAATGTGCAACAAAAAGGAAACCAAGCCTCAACATACTGGAATTGAGAGCAAGAAAACTGATAAAAAGATAGATTTAAAACATGATTCTTATAAACATTCATCAGGCCGGAACAATGAGTCCGAGCTGCTTACAAGTAAATTAGAAAGAGAAATTTCAGCAAGAAAGGCTGAAAGGGATGTTTTAGCAAAAAATACTTCCAGAAAATCTTTGGATAAACTGTTCTCTGAAAAGAGAGATAAATTGTCACAATCCAAGAACGATACTATTGATACTATACATGCTACAAAACAGTTAGAAAAGAAAAATGAGAAAGATTTTATTAATATTTCCGCTTTAAAAGATTCACACACACAATTCAAAAATAAACATATCAATGAAGATCTTACTAAACCACTAACAGCAAAAGAAAACACAGTTTGTAATAATAACAAAGAAATTGTTAATGACAATCTAAACACTTTGAAGGATTCTCTCGAAACATTTGGTAAACTTACTAATGATGATTTAACACGAGTAGAAACAATAAACAAGATTTATAGTCATTCTAATAATATTATACAAGATTCTGCACAAATTATGTATGAGAAACAGAAGGGTAACAGACCTGTTGACCAGATGGAGCCAACAATTCAAGAAGAAGAAAGTCAAAACTATTTACAGAAAATTAATTTAGATAAAAAAATTAAAAGTAAAGACACTGAAAGTTTTGAAAAAGGACATGGCCAGTATAGTACTGTATCAGAAAAAAATACTAATTTGGATACAAGACAAGATCATATACCTGTTGAGTTTAATCATATTTTGAGTGACACAGAAAACCATAATATATCAAGTAGTAAACGTCAACCTGAAGGAGTTTCAAATCATCCAGATAATACAGAATTGTCAGCAGATTTTAACCAAAAGGTAAATCAGGATATTTTAGTAGATAATAAACAAAACTACCAACAAATAAATATGGATAAAGGAGGGAATGTAAGTATATCAAATACAGATTTTAGTATTATTGATTCTGATATTGAACCAAAGAAAATAAGCTCAAGAACTTCTTCATTGTCGATCCCTCCAAACCAACACCGATCTATATTTTCACCTCAACTTCCATCTAAAGATTCCGCTGTGGCTGAACTTTTTGATTTCGAAAACGATATTTTAACAGTTGATGACAATGATGATGGCTTTGGTTTGCCCAGAGATTCTGATGAAATAATGCGTGCTCCTCCCCTTTCGTTTTCTTTTAGTAGTGAATTTCTGTTCAAAGAAGATTCAAAAGAAGATAGTGCTCGGGAGACCCTTAATCTTGTAGAAAAGTTAAGATTAGAGTATGCTAAGAAAACCAATACTCAGTCGGATATACCTGAATCTACATCAGACCAGGATTTGCCAAACATTCCATCCGAAGAAATCAATGTGGAACATACAGAAGAAGACAACATTGAGCCAATTAAAACAGAAAATTTAAATTCACCAAATGTTGAACATAGTAAAATAAATAACAATGCAAATGTAGTTGATATAAAAACTGATATAGATATAGATCCTCTACATCATGAAATGCCACTAGACCATCAGCATCATAGTAGTTTAATGCAGTCTGCTGAAGACAACAAACCACATGATATACCTCATTATGGTAATAATGAACATTATGCTGGCTATCCGCCTTGTAGCATGCCGTTAGATGTTAACAAAGTACCTGGTAGGGAAAAGATTGATCGGAGTAATAGCGCACAAGCTGATGAGAGATGGGTTCCGCCAAGCATCCCGTCTCACCTTCATCATTATGAAGTTCTTCCATCTCCTTATACTGAAATGACCAATAGAAATAAATGGGCAGATAGTGAAGTACTTCCTCAGAGACATTCATCTTCATCATCTGCATCTTCTACATCATCTTCATCACATCGAGAAGATATTGATTCTGGAAAGAGAGATGAACAAATACCTCCACCGCCTACACCTAATCTAATGCCACCAGAGTTGGTTCCTTTTCAACCTCTTCACTCAAATTTGCCATTTGCACTTACTGATGGACCGCCATATCATCCATATTCAGAAGCCACTCCTTTTGTTGCACCAGTAGCATTATTTGCTCCACCGCCTGCTCAAATTCCTTTCCCTTCCCCTGGCGCTGGACTTTATCCTCCATCTTTCCCTGCAACATACCCAGGAACTATGATGCCCAAACCTCCCGAAGAACCTATTCTTATTACACCACCTTGTACAGCAGCTTTTACATCTTCTTCTCATAACATGGCATTGACTGCAGCTATGGTATCCCCTAACCCATTGACACCCATGATCCAAGAACCTCCTCTTACTCCAGCATCATTTCCTGAGCAATGTTCACAGTTACCTCAACCTACTGAATCACCTGCTCAAACAGAGGTTCAAAGCGCAGATGCTTATAATCATCAACCTTCACAAAATACAGAAGCTTATAACCACCAGTCATCTGTGGCAATAACATCAGAAACAACTGTTCCATTAACAAAGAGCAGTGTTGGGAAAAAATCCCCTTCGAAACCAACTAGAACATCTGCAAGATTTATTTCACAGCAATCAAAATCACCAGCAAAATCTCCTGGAATATCGCCTAGACAATTAGATTCTGTCAAAACATCAGGAAGAGTACGTGATTCTGGAGGAAAAAGAGGCGGGAAAACAGGTGGCAGAGGCAGCGGTAGTGCTCCTCGTGGAAGAGGTAGGGGTAGGGGTCGTGGTAGAGGACAAACTCACCATCATCTCTATCAACAACATGACCAAGATCCTAATACCTTGCACAACAAACTTGCTGGTACTGTGTATGACTTCAATTTTGATGAAGAGTGTAATGAAAGTTTAGAAAATCTTAGAGCAATGCGTGAACGCCGGCGTTCAACAGATATTCATGAAAGGAAATCATCTGATAGTTCATTTTTGTCAAGAGAT
Source organism: Prosapia bicincta (assembly GCA_036971475.1). NCBI lineage: Eukaryota > Metazoa > Arthropoda > Insecta > Hemiptera > Cercopidae > Prosapia > Prosapia bicincta. The sequence goes on from JBAIZL010000002.1 coordinate 201,153,960, forward strand.
TCATCACTCTCACCTAAATTTGTAAGTCCTCATCAAAACGCAAAAATACGTTCAAATTACTCCACTGATGTAAGAGATCTAAGGCCCCCTACACCTGTTAATGACTTAATTAACTCAGCAGAAGAAGACACATCTGTTGTCGAACCAACTCGAGTAGAATCTTTCCCAGATGTACAGCCGTTGTTACCTGGCCCTGTAGATATGAGAACTTATAATTCCTATGAATCAAATTCAAGTACTACAATGTATCATAATAACCTTATTGGCACATTTACATCTAAATCAATAGCAGAACAACAAGAGTTTGTAATGGACGATATTGATAAACATTTAGATTCTCTCTCTGAAAAGAAGACATTAACTGTAGAGTCAAGTAGGAAGGAAAATGAGGAGCCCCTGAACAGAGATATTTTGAATGAAACCACAAACAAAGTTTCATTTAATGATTCACGTAATCAATTAAAAGTAAAAATCAAAGGTCCTTTCTTAGATGCTAATTATACATCTACTGTTGTACCAACTGCACAACCTGCCCTACCACCAATGGCTCCTGGCGATGCTGCTATTTCATCAATGGTAGGTGCACCAGCTGGAATGTCTGCTTCGGGGACTTCAAATCTGAGACGAATGCGTAAGAAAGAGCTTTTACGGCAATACTGTTCACAGGATATGAACATGGATGAACCCGCAAGTGGTATAGTTTCTGGACAAGCAGCCGCTCCGACAGCAGCACCACCATTAAATAGGACTGTTATCACAATACCAAAGGCTGTAGCTTCTATGACAACCATCCCTACTCGTGAAGATTACAAAGATGTAGTGGATGCCAACATGGAGAAGAAAAGGAGGAAAGAAAAAATCCCTAATTCTACGGGTGACATGGAGTTATTAGATTTTGATGATGAGAGTGACAAAACAAGGCCGTTGGGAGGCCTATCTTCCATGATAGACTCCGTACAGTCAATTAAAAGAAGAGGAAGACAGCCTCGAATACCAGTTACAACAGCTCCAAAACTAAAGATTAAAATCGGAGGTGCTACCATTCCCATGGAACCTTGTATATCAAGTGAACCGGTTAATGATGATAGAAAGAATTTAAGAGTCCGACCTCCAAAAAAGAGACTAATTGGCGTACCAACACCAACTGTAGAAGAACTTAAACGAGAAAGTATGAAATTTAGAAGACTAGTAATGGCTGATTTTGATGAAGAAGAAAAACAAGAAAGTGTGGAAGTTCGAGCAGGAGGTAGGCGGAAAAAACGTTTTCATGAAACACCTCAGGTCCAAGTGATAACGCCTGACGAAACTGCACCGAAACTTATTATAAGGTTTGGTAAACGTAGTGATGATAGTGCACCTCCACCCACGGTAGTCCCTAGTGTAAACCCTTCTGTCCCTCCTCCGCCTTCAAGCAGGACTAGTAGTGAGAGTTTGGAGTTAGGAAATGTAAGGACGTCTAAAACAACCCCTATACGACTAAAACTGTCCCGGTGTGAAGAAGGTTATGTGATGAAAGAGCCTAGTGAAAGTTTACCTGAACCCCCTCCGCCTGTGAAAACTCCACCAAGCTCATTACCTTTAAGTAAAGACTGTGAGGTAAGGTGATGACAGTGATCATTTTAAGCTTTTTGTCAAATTTCATATTCTAGGAACTCGTTAATTTAATTAAATTGTAATTTTTTTATGATCTGACATTTAAATGTTAATATATATGTATATATAAAAATTGTGTATCATTGATCTGTTGTCTTCACAAAGTGATGAATTATGGCATACTAAAAGTAAGCCCTTTCTGTACAAAGTCTTTAAATAATCTATTGAATAATTTCAAAAAGTTTAATTTTCTGTAATTTTGTATGTACTTTTTTTAAACTTTTATTATTGTTGATGTATTTATGATGTGTGAAAAAGCTGTTGTATAATACTTGATTTTCTTTTGTCATTTCTGTTGTATGTATATTGCACAGTGTATTAAATAGGTTTAATAGAGCCAATTTGAAAGAAGTGCAAAAGGAAACAAAATAGTGTACAAAAGTCAATTACAATTTAATATGTTTGACGATTCATATTTTTGTACATATATGTGTTCTATAAGGTTAGTCTATGTATCCTAATGTGTTGTAATTATTTGTACTGTTTTATAGAGTATTTTTAATTATATAATTGATATACAGTATATAATATATAATAAAGAGTGGAATGGGTTCAGTTAAGGTCTGTGGTTGATTTTAAATGAAATATATTGTCACTGCACTATAAACTGAGGCAGCCAAAATCTAAAAGTAAAACACAATTAAATTAAATGCGAAAAAAATTTTACACAAATTGCTGAATTTGAATTTTATAGGCAGAATCTACAAATGTGTATTTTAATCATTTTCTCTTGTTGAGATGTTGTTGTTTATTTGTGTAACTAAAATATAGCCTCTGCTTTTGTGCGCAATCTTTACTTTTAAAATTGTGCCATAACCAGTGTTAGTGGTACACTATAGACATCATAATCAGATCCATCTTGTAATTTTTATCACACATTGGATGATGCTGAGAAATTTCATAAAATAACTTATGTTATGGACACAGTTTTCACTTACTAAAAAAATTATGCTGAATATTAATCATATAACAACATTAATTAAGGTGTGTTAAAGCTTAGGTCAGTTTATTTGAAAGACGGATCAGTCTAATTTAGAAACAATAAATTCAAATGGGCGCTCTCAGACCCCTTTTGGTTCATTCAGTCATGGATTTGCTCATTGATCCAAATTTTATAGAAAGAATGCAACACCTTCTGTCGACTGAGAGCTCACGCGTCTAAGAATGTTTAGTCATCATGCGACAGTAATTATTTGAATCACTTATTGACAAATTTAATAACTCAGACAATAATTGGCAAGCACGTTTATTATCATCCTTTTGGTTCATTCAGTCATGGATTTGCTCATTGATCCAAATTTTATAGAAAGAATGCAACACCTTCTGTCGACTGAGAGCTCACGCGTCTAAGAATGTTTAGTCATCATGCGACAGTAATTATTTGAATCACTTATTGACAAATTTAATAACTCAGACAATAATTGGCAAGCATGTTTATTATCATGTAACCTACTTATATATTTTTAACGTTACTCCTATTAGTGTTTCTAATTTAAATTTTGTTTAAAGCTGCTCCCAATTTCTCTTTTGTATATATACTTTTCTAAAGTTGTTATTCCTTTTCATTACAGTTTTTTCTGTAAGAGAAATCTACTTTATTAACTTTTTAGAAAAATATCTTATTAGTCACATGGCAACAAAGTTTAAAATTCTTGGAGAATTTTTCTCATAGCATTGATGTTATGAACTCAAAAACTCTTCTATTGATGTTTCTTCACTTCTTCCTGTTCAGTGACAAGAGCTGCTTTGTAGCCATTTCTTCACTAATAGAATCACCGATTGAAATAAAAAGTTGCAACTGCACTTCACAAGCCATATGGTAGGCTTGTCCTCAAATAGACTGGCTGTCTGAAATAATCTGTGCAATTTGGCACATTTAATACTTTGAACTGATCCTGTCCTGATGCTACTTTTAAATTCTACCTCTGTTTAAATGTTCTATGTATTTTCTTGTTCATTTCAATATTTGGCATTGTGTTTATTAACTAATAACATGCAAATTGTTTCACAATTTCATGATGTCTCTGGTGTGGGGTTAAAATTTAAAGATAGATCTAATAATACTATATTGGTTTAAAATGGGAAAACAAAATAATTTTGATTATTCTAATTTGATTTCATTTTAAATTGTTTTAAATCATTGATTTTTGTTTTGTATTACAAAACTTAGCAAGCAGAAGAAAGAATTTGGTAATTTATATTAGAAATATGTAAAAACATCACAAGTGTCTTTCATATTGTTTTGTGTTTATATCTTTATGAACAGCACTACCAATTTCGTTTTTCTGAATAGCTTTTTAAAAAAAGCAATAATTTTTAAACTCGCAAGTTTTTTTAATATACTAGAAATTTGATGTAGACTGCTAGTAAACAAAGCAAAAAAAAAAAAAATGTTACAATTTATACAAAAGTCAGAGGCTGTCAATGCAAATCTGTGAATGCAAAGTGACATTCTTTTAATAATTAATATGGTTGGAACAATATCTTTCTTAAACTGTTTCATGTTAAAGATTTTTTCAAACTGAAATATCTGTTTTCTTATTCGGATATAAAATATATTGATCAAATATTTAAAAAGTAATCACGTAATAAAAATAGAACAATTTTCCAAGTCAACATTGCTCTATGAGAAAGTATCGAGACCTAAACTTGAAGGTCACTTTGTGTGTTGCCTGTATTATTGTAGTGCCTTTTACAAGTTCAGGTACAAGTACAAAGTTTTGTTCTTTGCAAATTTGGTTATGTTACATTATGTTTCTATTTAGGGATAGTGAAATGGTATATTATTACAAATAACCCACATTTGGATAACAAATCAGAGAAATGTTTATGACAAAAAGGTAGACAGATAAATTTTTTATAACCTCAACATATTTTAATAATAACACAATCGTGTTCTAATTGTTCAAATAATTTTTTTTTACAATAATTTGGTATGTAACTGTTTTACATATTGTTATGAATCTTTTTAAATTTAAAATTATATTCTTATAACTAATTGTGATCTAGAAAACTTTTTGGCAAACAGGTCAAAAGGATAGGATATGTGCGAATATTAATTAAAAGCGCCAATGACCTTCCATTTTGTAATATAAAAATTAGCAATGTTATTAAATGTGATTTTGCAGTTATATTTACAGATATCTTACTGTTACAAATGCTAGTACAGTAACATAATATAAATACCACAAATCATTTAAAAAAAATTATAATGAAATTACAAAACAAATTTTGGAAGACAATAGGTATGTGAATGATTCACTGACTATGCAAGTGTTATTCTTCAGAGTTAATCTTTTATTGTAGCCAATTGTTTAAAAAATAACTGGTGTGTTATAAATAAAATAGGTAATGTGGTTTTATAGTTATTATAGGGACAAGTAAGAGGTATTTTCTACTTGCAAAAAAAAAGAAATCTTATGTTTAAAATGAAATATCTGGTCTCTTCGAGATATCTGGTCCTTATTCTTTAAATATAATGTTTTATTGAACATGGAAGGAATAAATGACTTGATGACTTAGCGTGACTAAGTCAGAACAAGTATGACTGTTATACTTTCATTAAAGTTGCCCTAAACTAATTTTGGGTTCATGATAAAACATATATTTAGAAAATGCTCAAAATCCGTAATTAATGAAAAAGATGTATTTTTTAGCAATGTTCATTTTGAAATTCTAAAAAGGAAAAGACAAGTACATGCATAAAAACTATTAAGAATAAATGCATTAAAAGGAAAAACTTTTTCATTCAAAATGTCTATTTACAGTAGAGTCTCGAAAATCCGAGTTCTGATTTTCCAAGCTTCCGTTAAATTCGAGCCTTTTTCTATTTGAGCCTATTTTAACTATTTGAAAGAACTATTTCATTCAACATTGACGAGGTAAAGCCAACAGTAGTTGCTTCGTTCTTCAACTGTTGTTGGGTTTACCTCGTCAATGTTAGATGCGACTCTATCAATATATCAGAATTGAAATTCTATGCACTACAAAATGAACGGATGTACTCCAAATATTAACTATTTATTCATTATATATATAATGTCTTAGTTTTTTAAAAATAAATGACTTATTTAATCAAGACTCTTTATCTAATATAAAGACATTGGAGCTAAAGTATTTAGGACATTTTTACAGATTTCAGTATATTCAAAATGTTTATTACTTAGATGCAATTTAAAAGAAAAAAAAACAAGTTTTATACTTTAATGGCAAACAAATGCAATTAGGATGTACAACACTGCTTAACAGCGTGGGTTATTCAATTTTATCACTTGTATTATTTCGCAAAAGGTTTGAAAATAATACACTTCTGTCCAATTCTTCACTCGTAGTACTCGTGTTATCAGTCATCACATACTTTTTTATCTATTGTAAAACAGGTAACAAATCTATAGAGAAATAAAGCATTGACACACAAGTACGGTAATTAGATAAACTTTTAAGACAAAGAAAAATTATTGAATATAAAAAAATAAAGGTTTTAATTCTTTTATTAGTTCTACAGTCTGTAAACTTTTGTTTTATCTATTTGGTCAAACTGCTATAATTGTATCTCAGTGCTGCAACTCATTAAAATACAATACGTTATTGTTTTATCATGTGTATGGTTAAAAATTCTAATAGTAAAAACTATGAAATCAAGTGCTATTTTTATGAAAATTTAATTTCAAATATTATCTATAAGGAAAATGTATTTTTATAGCATATCTAATTTTAAGTGTTTTCCATATGGTAGTGTTAACATAAAAAGAGGGTTATAAATCTATTACTTCATACTGGCCATGCACATTTTAGTAGATAGTGTCTTCTTGCTTCTGTTTTGGGAAGTATAATAAAGTAACGGACAAATGTTATGCTATTTTAAATTATTATTGCCGTTTACATAATAAAATTACTTTCATGTAACAACTTGACTTATAACAGCTCAAAAATTTTAAGATATGTGATTTTTTTTTACAGGTCAGTGCTATATAAAATACGTCCTAAGTAAAATTATATTATCTGAAAATTTCTATTGAATAAAAACAAACCTAAACTTTGTTGTACAGAATGATAAATATTAATTAAATTCTCACATTGGCCAATATATTGTATTTTTAGTAAAAGATTATATTTTTAAATAGAAAAATTAACACAATCTATAAAGGTTTAAAAGAGTTTTACTGTAACATTTTAACACCTGAATTTCTTGATATTGTTTTTATAGTTTTTAATTTAATAACAAAAATTATGTTTTATACGTTTTAAATTTTACACTGTTTTTAAGCAAAATTGTTTTAATTAAACTTTTGTTTTGTAAAATATATATAGAAAAAGACAAGGAAAAAACACAAGCTCCTATAATACTGGGTTCTAAACAATTGCATAAAGAATGTTTTAAAATCCTGACAGATTATACAATCAATCCAACTCACAAGGTAACAAGAGTGAAACAAAAAAACAAACACTTTAAATTATTTCAATTGGAAATTTTCATTAGTAAAATAAATTTACCCAATGATACAGTAACTTTTATATATCACATTTACTGGATTGTTAAATTAAACATTTCCCCTTAACAGTACCAGTGTCATTGGTAGCACAGATCATTCATTTGAAATAAAATTGCTAAATACCTTTTCTAGCCCACAGTGCGGTTATTCCATAACGTGTCTTCTAATTAATTCTTTACTTAAATATATTTCATTTAATAATTTTACAATTCTGTAAGATTGAGTATTTTGTTACAAGAGGTATCTAGGATTTTAGTCAAAATACTTTTATGTATTTATTGTTTGCTGTTACTTCAAAAAATTAATAAATTATGTGGTGTAGTATACATTAAATACATTTTTAATATTACATTGAAAAAAAATTATAAAATAGTGTGGACATCATGTTTACCTAACATTAAAGACGTAATTTCTTGTGAAAAGTCATCGTTGCTCTCTGTGAGAAAAACAATGTGTGCTGGCTGTCCTTTACAAAGGTTATAAGCTAAAATTGTTAACTATAATGAGAGCCATAGGAAAAACCTGTTATAATTTATCTTCACTATTATTGAAAATCGGTAAACCTTATTTTCCTTTCTTTTTTTTTTTTGATGGAAGCCTTTTTATAATTGGGATGTAGACAGGCTGTGGTAAATTATTGGTAATATTAAAGTGAGCTCCAGGTGAAAAGGAAAATCAAATCAACTAAATTTTTTTTAGATCACCTCAAAAGAGTGAAATAAATCCCAAGGTGTTGAAAAAAACTTTATTTTCATTTTTTCTGCTGTTTAGGAACTGTTGCTTTGTAAGAGTTGTGCACAGTTTCTTTTTTTAATGTATACAAAACACTCCCTAAAGTAATTTGAATATACATTCAGAGATATGAGTAGTTTTGCTACTGTTATCTATATTTTACAACTTTAGTACTGCATAATAATATACAAATTCAATGAGGCTTCATTAATTTAATTTATCCATGGTAAAACCTAATTTTAAATTACAATTTTTCTACAATAACTAGATTAATCAGACATTGAATTATTTAGTGATCCAGTTCTGGTTCATATTTCACTCAACGATCATTATTGTAAAAACAGTATAAATACAAATATATATTAATTCAACTCATTCTGGGTACAAGAAAGTAAAACAGTTAAAAACCAATTGATTCCAAAAAGTACAAGGTTAACTTTAGTTAGAATGATAAACATGGATTTTAATTGAGTTTACTTAATGCTAAACATCATAATGAAATAAGTCAAGAAAATCATTTGAAAGTAAAACAAAAATAATTTGGTTGCTAAATTGAGAAAGGTTCATCATAAATAAAGTAAAATATAATGCTTGAATAGTTGCAAAGTTATTTTAGCATTAATAATAAATGAATATATTTTTAGGAGGATTAAATCCATGAATTTAAAAATAAATTACCTGTGTTGTCAATGGTTATGATAAATTTTAATGTCTTATAATCGATATTAAAAATCCTTTATTTCTAAGTTTCTTTGTTTACTATGTTCTAATACAAGATGCTCATACTAAGTTGTATTTATTAATATATAAAAACAAAAAGTTTCAAGTTTTGTTCCAATCCGTCCTGTACTGTGGCCATATATTTCCGTTGTAACAAAATTAAATTGTCAGTAATATACGTCTTTAAATTTGATTATGTTTCACTTATATTTTCTATTGTATAAATATTTTTTTAAGTTCATAAAAAAAAATATATATATAGACTTGTATCTGTAAAACGTCTTGCCATGGTAAAAAATTTATTAGTTAGTCTTAAGACAATTGTTAGTTTTTAGTTTGCAAACTAATGGAATTGGAAATGGTGCATGTATTTTGAGAATTTGTCTCTACTTTGCTTCCTAAAAAGTAATTCAACACTGTATTTCATTTCAACTTAACAGTATAGTATTAGGTTCTTTTCTAGATCAGGTATGTTATATTATTGGAAGTTGTTAGTTATATTTGATTAATAAAACAATATTTTAAATTTCCATTTTTGAATGATGATAAGTGTTGCTGGAATTGTTATTTGAAGATATCAGTTAACCGCAATTGCCTAAATAACATTACTATGCAATAATCTCACAACCATTTACAACATTGTTACCAGAAATGTGAATGATCCGCACTTTTGTAAAAAGTTAAAATGGTTGTGATTTATTTAAAAGTGGGAAAGTAGCTTAATTATTTGTTATGTTGATTAAGAGAGTTTATATTGTGCTTAAATAAAATTATAAAATATATTTATCACTGGCTTTACCCGTTCCAAAAATAAATTTTCAGAGTATGTGATAACCCTAGTGGTAAAAATATTATTCATTCTTTTTTCTAGGCTCTATTTGTTTCTTAATGCTCTCTTTCGTATATTAATATTTATACAATTGTTATATCTTGTGATGAAATTATCATTTCATTAATCTAGTCTTTATAAAATATTATAATAAATGTAGGAAATTTGAAATTAGCCAATTTTTTTTACGTAATAGTGTTACTTGTTTTTAACTTAATGACAACAGTTGTGTGAACAGTGATGAAACTACTACGTTCATTACGCTATTATTATTAACTTTGCATTTATATTTATCAATAAGAATGAATTTTAAAGAATTTTCATGCAAATTTTTTAAATTTTGTATCAAATCCAAATTCAGTTGTAAACGATTTTGGTAATCAAAATTTAATCATGAGTTTAATTAGTTTATTCTACATTATTTATTAAATATGCAACATTGATTTATTAAAGAGGTATGATATTAATAGTAATTTATTGCAATAATTCTGTAAATAATATGCGCTTGTTCGCTCAACTCATCTTTTTTCATCATCACTGTTTTCTGTGTAGATTTAATTGTTTGTTAAAAAGTTCTTCCCTTAGTAATATTTATTTATTTATTCATATTTGTACAGTTAGGAGTCTGTGATTCTGTTAACCAGTGCACAAGGAAATCGCAGCTCTTATTTAATTATAATCAAAGCCATAATTAAATCTTGTAATATAAATCATAAAATTTATTGAATTTTTAATTATAATTTTGTTTTAATTTGTTGATTTTTATAAATAATTATGTAATTTAGTATATATTAACTTAATCTATCTTGAGAAAGAATCATATTACTCGAATGTATATATACATATATATTGTTTTGTACAGTGATTATTGTTTTGATTTTATTTTTTTAAAGATTACTTTTACCCTTCTCTAAATTGATGTAATATTGTGTATCAGCATTAAATTTTATTACAATCTTGTAAATAGTGTCTAAAGTTGCTGGTCGTGTAAGATAAAGGTGTTTTAATGTGCACATAGTCTCGTAATATAAACATTTTTTAGTATATTTGTTTTTTTATCATTAAAAACCTATCCTGAACTTGTTGTTTCTTTTGTTTCCTTTATCAGTTTTCAGAAAAAATTGTTACATGTTTACAACTTTAACTCGTTTAACAAATACTATTCAGAAGTCGACAGATATAAAATAACCATGTCCTTGGAAAGCTGTTCTGGTTATTATTTTAAGAAGTAAGTTTTCTGGGATTTTTTAAAATCATTTTATAGTGAGCCACAATTTGCTTGCCAAAACCATACATCTGCACCATCTTGTTTGAGCCCACAAATAACCTAGCATTGGCAATTTCTATTATTGCGCTGTGCTGAAATGTGGCACTCTGAACTTATTTATGCCTTTTTGGAAAGTGTTTCAATGTGGTTCTGCTTTTCAGGTATGACAAATAATGTTTTCTTACCAGAACTCAGAATACTCATCAATTTACTTTCCAAAAACACTACTTACTGATATTTCTCAGCAGCAGAGTTTCACACTTAAGAGTCAATGTGTTGTTCAAAAATGGGAGTTACAGACAAGACGGTCTGCTCAGGTGTGTTGTTATGCATCTGTGATGTTTTAGTAAACACCAGAAAAATCAACCACAACACATGCTGACCCCTATAACAACTCCCAATCAAACACTATGTTCGAATACATTACAACAAACTACTCTTAAAACAGCAACACTTCACAAAACACCACAGATTTGCAATAACATAAAATACCTGAGCAGAGCATCTTGTTCATGGCTTGCAAAATTGAACAATGCACTCGCCAAGTACAAAATGCTTCTGCTGAGAAATAACAGTAAGTAGTGTTTTTTGTCAAGTAAATTGTGTTATCAAAAATAAATGTGTTATTCAAAATCCTCAAGACGTGCAACATAACATTTGCAAGCTACACTCACAATAATTTAATAGAATTATCTTAACATCCAATTCTGGCATTACTTTTGTTTGAGTTTTTATATCAGTTCACCATAAAAGCAGTGGTTCATTCATTTTAGATGAAATGTTATTTTATACCGAATGCAAATAGTTTCAATATCTTGGCAATAATCTCTTGGATATATTAAAATGTTAAAAACAAAATTCTCTTATGTGATATACAAAATATTAAAATAAATCCCATTCAGTATAAACATGATTTTATTAAAAGTTGAATAATCTACCTAAGCAAGGGGTTATTTCTTTTATGATTAAAGATAAGTAAGAAGTTATTTTAATTTTGTTATATGCCATAAGATACGGAAATAAAATTTTAGTTGCTTCAGGAAGTTAGATTAAATATAAGACATTATCTAGAGAACAGAATAATTGTATTTATAGGTATTATCTTGATAAAATATTTGTATAGTTTGCAAGGCAATTTTTAATTTAAAATATATATTTTGTAAGTCATCATAAGAATCTGAGTATATTAAATACTGTACCAAAATAAGTTGAAATCAAATTTTTTAAAAAATGATTGTTTGACCAAAAAAGATTCATTTTAAACTATAGTGAAAATAATTGTAAATTATTAAACAGAAAAGTAAAAGTCCATTACAAAAAATGTAATATGTACGAGGATATTAAATTCTAATAACTTTATATTATAAAAATCTATTAATAATATATGTGTAGTTATTATTATTATTTGTAAATAATTTTTTTAAGTGCAATAATTTTGCCTTATGTGATGAGGCACCTTTCGGTCACTTAAACATTGTCGAATCACTGAATTAATTTTCTCTATTTTTCTGGTTTGGATGTTCGGTCCATGATGTTGGTATTTGTTGACATCATACATGTTTCTTCTTGAGCGGCATGTATATTGTTTTTGAATAGTACGCCGTCTGCATATGTTGTCTGTAGGTTCATTAAATGGTTGTTATGTTTTTACAAGTAATAATAATAACTTCATAAAGTCAGTGCAACAGACAAAAATGGACAAAATGAAATATCACGATAAATATATGTATATTAATTTTAAACAATTTTATGAAAATGTGTCATAAGTATGAAATTTTAAAATGGATGTGCAGTAAAAGTAATTTCATTAACTACTAGTAGAGTGCCCATCCTTTGAACAGGGTTGAAATATATTTGTATTGTGCTTATTGCATTCCGAAATACAAAACAGTGAGGAAATAGGTTGTTGAAACTATTTTTTAATATGAACATGTTTACAGAAAAAAATTTTTATAAAACGATTTTGCTTGACGGTGTTCTGAAAATGCAGATAAACAATACAATGCTGTATTTTCAGCGTTGATTTTCAAACAGACATGTCTTTCTTGAGAAGACTTCCTTCCTCGCCGAGATGACATTGCCCTTGCCTTAGCAGAACGTTGTGATAGGTTACTCTTTTTTCTTTTAGACATTTTACTGTTGTTGATTCCAGCTTATATGTTATAAGTATGTAAAAAGAATTTAATTTACTGAAATTAAATCCCAATAAATACTTTAAAGTATAGTTTATAAACTTTACTGATTTTTGAATTGAAAAACCAAGAGATGGAAAAGCTTCTGCTTGTGGCATGACATTTGTAAAGTATAACTACTAACCTTGAAAAATTAATAACAACGGACATTTACTATCTCCTGTTTAAAAGTGATTTTTTCAGGTGATTAAAAACACATTTTATATCAGGCGGATTAAGCCAAGTATATAATGGAGAATAGATTATTGAGTGTTAAGGGAGTTTTCATGGCCACAGGGGTTGTGCCCTAATGGAATTTCTAAATAAAAATAGGTATATGTGTTAATCAGGGACCATAAGAGAGTCCTTGTAAAATTTTAGCTCAATGGGTACAGTAGTTTTTACGTGATTGGGTAACACACCAATAGATTTGTATATAATAATATAGGTAACACTTGTAAATATGTTACATTTGCCTTTACTGGCACTCACTTTTATTATTGTTGAAAACGGCCATTTAGGGAGATGTGGTACATCGTCAAAAATTATAAAAGTAAGTGCTACTACAGGCAAGTATAACATATTTACAAGTGTTTTTAGTTAAAAACTAGAAGTTCACGTGAAGATGGAATCAATTAATAGTAATTTTATTGCATAAATAGGGAATATGGTTCTAAAATGAGTCAAATTAAATAAAATGCAGTCAATTTGATAGAATGTTATTATTTCCCATAATCATGTAAAAAAACAATGCTTGAGAAAAGTCATGTATAATTTAAGAAAGTGTTTTAGTTTCAAATTAGTGATTACTAGTTTTATCTAAATTGACATATAGTTTTAAAGATTCATTAACCAAAAGGGTTAATATAACCCTGCTTGAGTATCTTGCTGGTTGAGGCAAATATTTGGCTACTGTAATTTCTTTTCAATACAATTCTAGGAATTTAACTCCCTAGGAAATCTAAGTTTGGAGAGTGTATAGGTTTTGGTTTCCATACGGAATTCTTAGTTATTTATCAATGACAATTCTGACCTGTAAATATTAGGATAAGTAAGGAAAGTTGTTATCACCAACAGAGTAAAGGTAAGAGGACATAGCTACAGATTCCATGTCAGTAGGTATCAAGGGAGATGTACCAAGATAGGAAGAAAGGTCCAAGAGTTAGTAACAAATCCAACAATAGAAATAAGTCATATATACTAATCTTACTTAAGCTTTTCCCCAGCCTCAGTGCCATCATCCAGAACATCAAATATGAGATTGTTCTTGGTGTTGCACTCTGCCTGGCAAAAAGCTTAGAACATTTGTTTGAGAAAAAACAAGCAATATATTAATCACTTTAACAATAGTTTATGACTATCCGAACTTTAAACTTTGTAAATTTGAGAAAATTTATTGAGACAGAACGTTTTCGATCGCTATGTGCTGATCTTCATCAGTGAGAAGACACTACAAAATTCAAGTAATATATATTTAAAACAAAATTTAAAGTCAATTCCTAATTGAGTCAAGAAAAGAATTTTCTTGAATCTTGTAATCCATTACATTCGGTGAATCTTAATTAATCACTTTAACATTAGTTTATGACTATCCCAACTTTTGAATAGTCATAAAGTGATGTTAAAGTGATTAAAAAAGAATTGTATTTCATTTACTTTTTTATTAAAGTAATATAAATATGTATATACTTATGACAGAATCACAATTTTAAGTAGGGAAATAGAAAGCGAAATTAATTATTAATTAATGAATTAATATTTGAAAAAACTGTATTAACATTAAGTGTCATCCAGTACAACTGAAATAATAATGATTGCGAAGCCAGTAAAAACGTCAAATCCTCCTAGCATGCGATCTAATTCTTTCCAGTACCGTTAAATTTTTTCTAAAGGATGCTGGAATGACTAATAGCAATAATAGGAGAGCAACATTTGGTTCCAAACTACCAATACCATTTCCAGAGTAAACGCTCTAAGATAGATTAGGTTCATCCGTTAATGGAGACAAGGAGGATATCTTCCTTGATATCTCCCAGGCCTTACATTATGTCCGGCATACTGCCTTGCTGCTGTGACGTCCTTGGATCAGGCCTGACAAGTCAGAGAGCTAAGAGCTGGGTAGAAAGTCTTATAGCAGCATAAAAAAATACACTTTTTAAAATATAGTTTCTTTTAACAGGTTTCAAATTAATGGAAACTACAGAACATTGTTTTCATAATTGTTGTAAAAAAAACTATTTTGTTGTTGTTTATGGTGCCCTCTTATGACATTTTCAAAACATAAAATAACCTTCCATTACCCTCCCGACCACCTGAGCAGCCTTGAGCGTACCTGTTGTATGCGATGAAATATATACGTGCCATTTGCATACGCGCCGTTTTAGATAGGCTAAATAACATTCTACTGACAGCTAAACTATTTTGTAACGTAACAGCTGATTAGTAACAATGAATGGGTTGTACATTTCAAAGCTCACACGACTGGAGCGCTACAGGCGGCCGCGAACGTCAATACACAAATGGAACAGGAAAGGGGATGATGGCTACGCTACGGAACAGCCCTGAATCAATATACAGGAGGGAGTAGAAGTAGATGTGTGTGAAGTTCGGGTCGGTACAGGTTGGAAGTCGAAGGGAACATGCAGCCGCCTCCAAGAAAAGTAAGTTCTTATAGTCACTATGTAATTAGAAACTGTACAGTCCCGTTTCTGTAGTGGGCAGATGAAACTTTGAGTTTACATTTTTCCGAATTACATTCAGAAATTTTCAATTGTTATTCGAGTATCCTTCGTATTGAAAAATGGCAGGGGATATTAAACTGAAAATGTGAGCGATAAAAATTCAATTAGAAAATTATTGAAGAAAGTGTTTTCGGGTAACACTCGGGCGATGATACTTTATTTTACATGGTTAACAAGTAATTTTTAAATGTGTAGCTTACTTAAAATATAAATAGGCCAAACTGTGAGGCAAATTAATGAAACAATATTTTAATAAATTCATTACAATTAATTAAAGAATGAGTAGTTTTAATAAATATATCTATACATTTTTTTACTTAAATATTTTATTACAAGATAATTTCCTACTGTAAGAAACGTTGACCAAAAAATATCTGTATTGAATTCATTTTAAAAAACTCTACATTAAGAAAACTGTACAATTTAAACTTACCGGAAAATATTTAGGCCTAAATGCCGACAAATTAAGTGTCTCGGATGCAGAAATTGTTTACATTAGAAGGGCAATTTGTTCAGACGCCGCCTTTATTCCAGTGGCACAAGATAAGTAAATTTGCGCCAGTTACATGCTCTTACCGACTGATGTTCTGTAGGTACTCAGGTCCTTTTAATAGTTAACCCTCGACTGGGTTTTCATCCCTTCTGTTAATAATATGTTCATTTCAAACATTAAATGATTTTTTTATAATAGAGTTTTAAAGCCCTTTGTGGACGAAAAGAATTGGCAATTAAATACAGATATAATATTTGGACGAGTTTTATAGTTTCCTCTCTGAAATACAGCGCATACTTGAGCCAATATGGGTCAATTAAAAACGGATTTTATAACATAAGCATAGCCAATAAAGAACTTTCTAGGATCATTTAACCATAGACGAAGCCCCTTGGGTTTTGTACAGCTAGTAATGTAGTATTTTCACGAAATGTAATAACGTTTTTATAACTGAAAATTTCAACCTTTTTTTCCTTCGTGTGCCTTAAAAATAGTTTGAAAATAAAATAATTTAGTTTAACAATATAAAGAAATAAATTAATAAAAATCCTAACTTACTCAATATATTAAAAGTATTGACCATGTTATAAAAAACTTGTAACCTATTTTGAAAATACCTTATCAGTTTTCTTAGTTCAAAAGCAGTTAGTTTTTATATTTTAAAAAACAACGATCAAAAAGAGTTGTTTTTACATAACTTACGCTATTCTTTGCATATATTGTTGTTTCTCAATTCCTACTATTAGATCACACTCCCTTTTTATATTTATATATCTTGTTCAAATTTTCAGTCTTTAATAAAATAATTTGTATTCATCCACAATTTTTGTTATACTTATAGTGATCGTCACTTGATCTTAATACAGTTTTTTCAAATATTATTCCATTAATTAAATTTAATTAATTAGTTTTAATAATTAATTTCGCTTTCTATTTAGCTACTTTATTGTGAATCTGTCATATGTGTATACGTATGTTGACCTAAGTAAAAATTGACCTTGAACAATTATTTTATATTACTTGATTTGACATTTATTACAAGAGGGTAAATTCATTCCCAGTTAACGCAGATATTCATTACCTTGAAATTAACTTTTTTTTAAGTATACAAATTTTATTTCTGCCTCTAAATACCTACTTTTTCAATTGTAGATATAATTTTGAAAGAACAATTTTTAAAAAATACCCACTACTTAGCTATTAAAGTTGTAATCGATCGAGAAGTTTCGGATAGTTTGACTTTCTCAAGGCGTATCTCAAAATTTAAAAACAAATTCTACCCTACACGTAAATAGACCTAAATTCTATCTGTCTGCTTATACGTCAGTATTATTAGATAGGCTTGACATTTTAGTAAAAAAAGGCTAACAGAATGAAATGTTTGTTTGCTTAAAACTGAATTTTGTTGGTTCCGTATTCTTTATGTTTAATTTTAGTCGTATATTATGAATAGATTTTTAAAAAATCATAATATTTTTAATTTTTAAATTATTAAAACTAATTTTTTTTGCTAAAGCCTTAAAGCTTTTCATTTCGGAAGATTGAATAGTTTGAAGCTTTGAAATATCTCGGCGCTCATTACTTGTAATTATAGTGAATGTTTAAACAAGTTTCAGACACAAGACTTCTTCTATTGCACCAAACTGTTATCCCGACATTACAAGGTTTTTATTTAAAATTATCGCCGATTATTTATTACCGTGATCACTCTAGTTTGTAACTTCTTGTTTGGTAGATTGTAGTTTTTTTAATAGACCCTCAGATAATGATGATATGGTTATCGAAATGTACATAGGGCTTAATCCTATATAACTTGGTTTATTTGTTATTTTCTATTATTATTGCGGTATTGGGGTTCTTTCCAATATTTTCATTGTAATGAAATTATTTGGATTTTTCTTTACTTATAAAAATAGCGAAACCATCAACAATCAGCCTACTTATTGAACAGAATTATTTTTCCACCAGCCCTAAGGTTAATCAGTAGCATACGTTATTTAAGGGCTGCAGGCAATCTAACATAATTTATATTCATTTAAAAGTCAATTCCTACTGAGATCAACAAAGAAAAAATCTATTTAGTTTCTTTTTATTTTATAATTACAATTAATATAAATACAGTATGTATATCAGAGTAACAAAATTAAGTTGTAAAATAGAAAGCGAATTTCCTTGCAATTTTCCATTTTCCTTTCTATGTACGGTGTTGGACTATTAGTTTTGTCTATTACTAATTTATACGCTTTCTTTTTCCCGTCGCTTGCATTGCGTTGTAGTTTCTTTTCGCATTGTCCGTTGGTGAAGTAAGGTTCGATACCGTTAACCCAGTTTGTTTTTTTAATTTTATTGTTTTCATTAATTTTTAATCCTAGAGATTTATTTTCGATACTGTGTGGTAACCATGGCAACCATTTAAGGTTGTACAGTGAAGGTTTCGACGACAACCAGTTGGGGACAAACAAATTCATATACTTCTGTAGGAAATACAGTCGGCGCCGCTTATTGTGATCATATTTGTCAGAAGCATATTTGATAACAATAACCGAACGCTTAATCACTATGTAGTCTACAGCCGTACTGCATTGAACTCACTGTATTATTGCCACAACAGTTTGTTCTGAATGATATGTAAGCCTATCATTACATCAAGTAATTCTAATTCTGTAACACTATAATTAAACTGTACTTACCAAATTTTGATGCTATTCCGGACTGTTTTATGTACAGTAGTAGAATTTCTGTAATTTAGTTTTCTACTTGTTAAAATTAGTGGGCATATTTCATGTCAGTTTATTTTATTCCACTGTAGATTTTTTTAAACACTGAATCTAGCATAATTGAAAAAAAATACAGTATATAGAACTACGTAAAACACTTGATCAATACATTTTAATTTCAAAATACATAAAACTTCATTATAAAACACTTCAATCTTATTTACACTTCAAATTTACATTTACTTTTTCTCGAAGAATTCCTCTATATGTGACTGTCTGTAGTCTTCTCGTAAAATATTGTTTATAAATTGTTCATATTCATAATGTTTGTTGAAATTTTCTGCTTTTTGTTGAACAAACTGCCTTAGAATCTCAAGAGCTTGGTGAACTTCCTGCTTAGATCTTTGCGGTACACATTTATCATTTTCGTCATCATCGGTGCCTTCTTCTTCTTCAGCAACTTTTGATGTTGAAGCAACTACCTTACAAATATCGTCTTCGGTCATTTCCGCTGCTGTTTCAATACTATCGTCAACTTCCATCCACTCAGTATATTCTTTTAAGGACAAATCGAAAGGCTTTAAGTTCTCTTCAGAGTCTTCCTCAGATGTAGCTTGCTCTTGATTTTCTTCAAAAAAAAAAAAAAAAAAAAAAAACACCTTTTCTAAAGCAATTTTTCACAGTTTTTTCCAAGATTCAAGATTCTGCTATCAGATGAATAGCATCGAGTAAAGAAGTTTTTTTAGCCAATTCATTTGAGGTAAGGGTTTGAAATTCATCCATATTTTCTATAATTCTAGCACGCATCTCTCGTCGATAAAAACTTTTGAGATTTTTAATTATGCCTTGGTCACATGGCTGAATAATTGATGTAGTATTAGCCGGAAGGTAAATCACTTTGATGTGTTTTAGTGTAGTGCTTGTGTCATTATGTGCAGCGCAGTTGTCTAGTAGAAGGACAATGTTGCGTTTGAGGCTGTTATCCCAATTAGTCAGCCATTCATTAAAAATTTTTGATGTCATCCAAGCATTGGAGTTTGAATGATATTCAAGCGGTAGCTTTTTGATACCTTAAAACAACGTGGATTTTTAGATTTACCGATAAGTAAGAGTTTTTCTTTATGACCAACCATGTTAACACAACACAAAACAGTTATTCTTTGTTTACATATTTTACAGCCGTTAGCAATTTCATTTTTAAATAAGTAAGTATGTTCGGGTAAAGCACGATAATAAAGTCCTGTTTCATCGGCATTGTATATGCAGCTAGGAGAATACTCGGCCAAATTCTTTGGCCATTCGTATTGTAACCAGTCCTCAGCTCCAACAAAATCAGCATTTCTTTTTTCACTACACGTTTTCTTGTAAACAATGTTTTCCCTTTTCTTCCATCGATTGAACCATCCATCTGTGGCTTTAAAATCCTGTTTTCCTATTTTTTTGGCAAGATCCTCAGCTTTTAGACGCATTAGTGGTCCGTCAACTCGAGCATCTTTTTCGCAAACATTTTTAAACCACAATTTCAAAGCTGATTCCACTTGCGGATCCTTCCCAGAACGATGTCTTTTGTTGTCAACATTTGCTTTACACTTTGATAATGACAAGATTTTTTCTTTGTTGTTCAATATTTTACATAAGAGAGGTTGAGAAACGCCAAGTTGAGAAGCAGCGTTTCTTTGACTCATTTTTGGTAATTTACTGTACCTATCTAGAATATCAAGTTTTTGTTTAAGACTCAAATCGCGTCGTTTTTTTTGAGATTCGGACATCTTGCTATACTGTCCTTTGAAACTTCAAGTGACACTAAACTCTACAAAACAAACGAAAAAGATCTTTAAAAATTAAGTTATGTAAAATCACACTGAAATACTGTAATAAACGTTCATAAAAATTCACTGTTAAAAAATGCAGTAGGACTGTACTGTAAATGGTTCAGTAGTAACATCAACTAATGTTAACAAACAACTAAAGTCGACTCAAGCGAGGCTAGGGTGTTTGCGTAAACAAAGAGTAAGGAAGACATTCTGAGAACTGTGCTAAGTGCTGAAACCGTTATAAAGTATTTCTGTCATTCTAAAAATAAACATTCTATGAATTGGGCGTCATTGTGTGTTGCACGTGCTGTTTACACTACTTTGTAGACATTTTTACTTGGTCTATGCTAGTATACGTTGACGCATATGATTTTGAATGGCAAATTAAATGATAATAATAAGCGAACAGAATGATCACAATAAGCGGCGCCGACAAAAGTTGGCTCAGTGCCTGGATTTCAAACATGAAGTCATTCAGTTCAAATCGACTAAAGCCCCTCCAACATTTTATAATTAAATTATTGAATTATTATTTTTGTAAAATGTATTAACATCAATTGTCATCCACTACAGATTTATAATAATGTACTTGAACTTGAGTGGATGAATAAAATATTTTATTAACGATTGAAATATTGTACAATGCATATATATATATATATATATATATATATATATATATATATATATATATATATATATATATATATATATATACATAAAGAGTGTGAAGTAATTGAATAAAACACTGCTATATCGGCAATGGGAAAGTAAAGTGATACCAGAAACGGTTACAAACTGAGAGAAAGGCAAAATATCCAGTTATAAATTATTTGCTTCGATTTTCCAATAACGACCACCTTGGGACAATTCAAGAACAATAATGGAAATTATAGTGGAGTGTAGGGTTAATAGGTTTTTACTAGGGCAAAGCGGGGGGGGGGGCCACCTCCCAGAAAGATGATAGATTTGCCAGTACTGTACACAATTTTCAATACTCAAATATAAAAGAAATTGAAAAAAATTACGGTCCAGATATTTTTCCAATAACACGTGTTGTAAGAAAATTAAGAGTTGTTAATTTGCGTATTACTTCAGAACTATTACGTACAAACGTTTATATTTGAGAACTATTATGTAGGAACAATTACATTTGAGAAGTATTATGTACGAAATATTATGCTTAAGATCCATTATGTACGAACTATTATATGTGAGAGCTATTACGCACGAACTATTATACTGGACAATTATTACGTACGAATTATTATATTTGAGAATCAACATTTAAGAACTGTTATATTTGAGAACTATTATGTACGGACCATTATATTTAAGAAGTATTATGTACGAACCATATATATTTAAGAAGTATTATGTACGAATTATTATATTTGAGAAGTATTATGTACGAATTATTATCCTTAAGATCCATTATGTACGAACTATTATATATGAGAGCTATTACGTACGAACTATTATATTTTGCATTTATTATGTACGAACTATTATATTTTACATTTATTATGTACGAACTATTATATTTTACATTTATTATGTACGAACTATTATATTTTACATTTATTATATACGAACTATTATATTTTACATTAATTATGTACGAACTAGTATATTTTACATTTATTATGTACGAACTAGTATATTTTACATTTATTACGTACGAACTATTATATTTTACATTAATTATGTACGAACTAGTATATTTTACATTTATTATATACGAACTATTATATTTTACATTAATTATGTACGAACTAGTATATTTTACATTTATTATGTACGAACTAGTATATTTTACATTTATTACGTACGAACTATTATATTTTACATTAATTATGTACGAACTAGTATATTTTAGATTTATTATATACGAACTATTATATTTTACATTAATTATGTACGAACTAGTATATTTTACATTTATTATATACGAACTATTATATTTTACATTAATTATGTACGAACTAGTATATTTTACATTTATTATGTACGAACTAGTATATTTTACATTTATTACGTACGAACTATTATATTTTACATTAATTATGTACGAACTAGTATATTTTACATTTATTATATACGAACTATTATATTTTACATTAATTATGTACGAACTAGTATATTTTACATTTATTATGTACGAACTATTATATTTTACATTAATTACGTGCGAACTAGTATATTTTACATTTATTATGTACGAACTATTATATTTTGCATTTATTATGTACGAACTATTATATTTTAAAAGTATTAAGTGCGAACTATTGTACTTAAGAACTATTATGTACGAACTATTATATTTTACATTTATTATGTACGAACTATTATATTTTGCATTTATTATGTACGAACTATTATATTTTAAAAGTATTATGTGGGAACTATTTTACTTAAGAACTATTATGTACGAACTATTATATTTTACATTTATTATGTACGAACTATTATATTTTACATTTATTATGTACGAACTATCATATTTTACATTTATTATGTACGAACTATTATATTTTACATTTATTATGTACGAACTATTATATTTTACATTTATTATGTACGAACTATTATATTTTACATTTATTATGTACGAACTATTATATTTTACATTTATTACGTACGAACTATTATATTTTACATTAATTATGTGCGAACTAGTATATTTTACATTTATTATGTACGAACTATTACATATGAGAACTGTTAGTCAAAATGTTACCCGCTAGAAAATTACTGTAACAGAAGATGACGTTTTCAACCAGGATAAGGTAAAAGACTTTATATGTCTTTGCAGATTTGTAGTTAACAGAAACAAAGACTTGAGGTACAGTTGTAACAGTTTTGTGTCTCTTCTAACACAACCTGGTTTCCTAGATAATCACCGCCCTACATGTGCTCAAGTTTAATGAGCATAAACTACTCTAAATTTGTAGTTTATTTATTAAGTTAGAGCTTAGCTGGTGAGAGCCATTAACAATTGTAAATACTTGAAGAGTTTACACAAAATCTCACTATGTACTAGTATCTTACTATGATCATCCAATTCCTGATGAAGCCTGCATCGTAGCCGAAACTAGTCTGTACTAATAAACTTGTGTATAGTGAGATTTTGAATAAACTATTTTAGTATTCACCTTTGAGTATAATGTATTTAAGTTATAAAAATTTAATTAACTTATTTTTCTTCTTGTGCCATCTTTAAAATGACATTTTATTTTCAAAATGTTGCCTTATGCTAGAATAGCGCCCAGTTTGCCAACCAACATGTTCAATACTACGGCCACAATTGTATTCCAGGTTGCGTTATTGAATATGTAGGGGCCACTTGTTTCGAAATGTATTACCTGGAAATCAAATACAAACTTCTGCTAACAACTCTGTGCCTATTAACTCTGATAAAGACACGCTTTACAGGTTGTATAGGGGGAGGCTTCTGTTGCTTTTTGAGATAGGTTAGTTATATGTTGTCAAACTTTATTATTGTAAACACATATTTCATTGCCAAATACACTCTAAATTAATCGATCAATTCTGTTTATAAATATTCTTGTTAATGTAAATATCAATCTAGAGGTATAAGCTTATTCTACATACGTAAATACTTTGTTATGTAATTCGGATTTTTAATTGATTTGTTTAACAAGTAGTCTTTCTAGCTTGTCTTAGCAAGTTAATTTTAACAAGTCTTCAACAGAGAAATTGAAACATTGCTATTAGAACATATATATATATATATATATATATATATATATATATATATATATATACTGCATATTAAAATGTAGTTAGTTCAACTTAGTTCAACCAGAGATGGATTTAGAGTTTTCTAAATTGGGGGCGCAAAATAAAAAATTTTGCATTAACAAACAAAGCTCATCCATTTATTTTACTTAAAGGGAACTCAAACGAAAAAATGTAAGCATATTTTATGTTCTCGGATTTAACAAACATTTAAATGCCAATAGCTATTTCTAGTTTTGAAAATATATTTTAAAAAAATATGAATATGGCTATTCTAACACTCTTTTATTAGGAGCATCAACATGAAAACAATGAATTTATTGCTAGAGCCGCCCTAGCAAGGTTCCGATAAGCAACCCGCCACACACCTTCCCATTGTTGTGGTAAACACCAGCCCAGCTGTAGTGAAATCAAGAAAAACATGTAAAAAGCAAGTATTTTGTGGTTATCAGTTATTTTGAATCACTGAAATTAACTTTAGAAAAGAAAATACTTTTCGTGAAGTATAATATCAATTTCCTACAAAATGCAGTACAGAGGTAGTGATTAGGCGGATTGCTTCTCTCAGGTCACTGGCCATATAGAGGCTTATTGCAGTTTTCATTTTACATTGTCAGGCGTGTTTCATTGTTGTTCAATGTACTGTATAATCAAAGCACACTGAGGGGCAATGAAACATGATCAGTAGCCTAAGCTTCATTGATGTGATTAGATATGGCTTAGACCACTTCATTTCAACCCTTTATCTATTAATAGGCCAAGGTATCAGAATAAGCAGTGGATTGAGTATTTTGGGATTGAAAGGGATGAACATTTTGGACTGACTGGAAACTAATTTGTGTTTCTGACCACAGTTTTAAAACTTCCACTTTATGCAGTTCTAATGCTTAAAATTAGAGTCAAGTTGATGAAATGAGTGAATTAAATTTCTCCTAAATAGACTCTACATTCAAATAGTAGGCCTACTTAATTTATTGTGTAAATTAATTACAAATTGGAATGTTTTAATCTATATCTATAAAAATGAATGT
This sequence comes from Prosapia bicincta, assembly GCA_036971475.1. NCBI lineage: Eukaryota > Metazoa > Arthropoda > Insecta > Hemiptera > Cercopidae > Prosapia > Prosapia bicincta. The sequence goes on from JBAIZL010000002.1 coordinate 201,179,382, forward strand.
TTGTGTGTATGCATGTATGTATGATGTATGTGTGTTATAGACGCCTAAACTGATTAATAAAATTCGATGAAATTTGGAGGGTTTGTTTAACATATTCCCAGTATGGTTCCTGTGAAGTTTGGTGTAGATACATTCACAAGGCCCCGCCCCAGAGGCTTAGGATGGTTCAAAAACCGATGTATGTATCTTATGGGCGCCTAAACCGCTGAACAGAAGTTAATGAAATTTAAAGGGATTATTTGACATATTCCCAGGATGGTTCGTCTGAGGTTTGGTGTAGATTCATTACCAGGACTCCGCCCCAGAGGCTTAGGATGGTTCACAAACCGATGTATTTATGTGTGGATGTTTGTATCTTATGGGCGCCTAAACCGCTGAACAGAAGTTAATGAAATTTAAAGGGATTATTTGACATATTTCCAGGGTGGTTCGTCTCAGGTTTGGTAATGATCCATTATCAGGGCTCCGCCCCAGAGGCTTAGGATGGTTCAAAAACCAATGCATATATATATATGTTTGTGTGAATGCATGTATCTTATGAACATCCAAACAACTGAACAGAAATTAATGAAATTTGGAGAGATTTTTTAAAATATATTTCCTGGATGGTTCATGTGAAGTTTGGTTCAGATCCAACCACAGGGCTCCGCCCTAGAGGCTTAAGATGGTTCAAAAACTCATGTATGTATGTATGTGTTGACTGCTGTTGGAGGATTTTAATAAAATAGGAGTCAATTATATTAACTCTAAAATACCTTACACTTTTAAAATGTTTTAAACTTGCCTATAGTTGCACTTACTTTGCTTGTTGAGGACGGGCGTTTCGGAAGATGTGTCCCTTTGTCCTCAACGGTTTGAGTTGACAAAGGGACACATCTCCCGAAACGGCCGTCCTCAACAAGCAAAATAAGTGCTACTATAGGCAAGTTTAAAACATTTTAAAAGTGTAAGTGATTACTAGTAGCTCACGCGAAGATGGAATCAACAAATGTCTAAAATACCGTTGAGTACAATTAACGGACATAGTTAATAGCACCAAAATGTTTAGAGGATGATGCTGATTATCTTGTTCCATGATACATAGGTATCTTTGCCCTAGTCGCTTTCGGCAATGCTGCTTTAATCATCCCCTTGTCCATGGATTGAAGCTTTCTTGTGCCTTTCGGGGGTGGGGGGGGGGGTAGAAACACAATTTGTATGTTGGTTAGTTTAATAATTTTCAGATGTGCTGTTATCAATATGTAGAACAATATTTCGATTCTTTCTCTGAAAAATCGTATGGAGCTGTTTTATCCATAAACCAAATTGTTCTCCTGTCATCCATGCACAACGCTGAGCAGCGTAATCGCATGGAAACATCGCAGTGACTTCGTCATTCCCACGACCGACAATTTCAGTTGCTACATATGCACACACATCGGAATTGGATTTTGCAGACCCCTTAACCATGGTATAATAACATGGTCAGTCTAAAAACTTGTAGCATAAATTATCGAATAGTCTTATTACTTTTATTAGTCTACAATTCTCTTTTTCGAATGATTAAGTGTAGCAGTGTAAGACGTAGCCCTAATTGCCGATGCATGATTGTGAACCGGACTCATAGCTTACCGTCCCTTGCAAGTGTTCGCCTCGTGATAGTGTTTACATCTGCTGCAAACACATTCTGAACCGACTGTACTATTGAAGTAATAGTCTATTGTAGTATTGAAAGTCTTTCTTTACTTAGGCATTTGTCCTTCTTATAAACAAGCGAATAATCTGCCACAAGTTTGAAAAAAGTCCAAACTCGTCAGCATTAAAAACATCACACGGAGAGAAATTCTTCAGCGACTGTGGTGACGTTTTGAATAGGTCAATCCACCCACTAGACCCGGTAAAATTATTAATTAGAAGCTCTATCGCGATTTCTCGAGCTCTTTCGGTTAGTAACACCCCATTCGTAGACAGACGTAGAACGCGCTTGATCCAACCATTGTAACAAAACGTTTTCCAATTCTTCATGGTTCCCAGTCTTTATTTTCTTTCTTTTCGTTTCACCTTGCACTGCGTTTTCTTTTAACTCCTTTCTCTTTTGTCCTTAATGTGGAGCTCGGAATGTTCAGATCGGCCGCAATTTGTTTTTGACTTCTCAGATGTGAATTTTCATTGTAGCACTTCGAAACTTTCAATGTTATCACCAATAAGTGATAAAGCATTTCTTTGCATCCCGCTCATCTCGTAAGACTAATGATACACCGCTCGATACTTGATAACAACTACACACTGTAATAATAGAAGACCCTATGCCACTTACAGATACGTACTTACTGTATGACATCCGTGCTTAGAGGGTGTAGGGAAAGTGTGGAAGGGTGAAAAATGGGAGGAGGAAATGCGTTCATGGTAGAATGTATGCTGTACTTGTAGGCCTACATATACAGTAAACAAATTAAGGCATGTGTGCCGTCTAAACTCGGAGCTCTATATCATTGATTTAGGCCTAAACATCCTGCTGAATCATTTTATACAGTCTTTATCAAAGTTTTATTCTTTATCGTATGGTGTTCCGTTCCATAGGCCTAACTAACGCATTTCCCCTATCCATTGATGTCATACATGTTCAGCGTAACTGCTGAACTACACAAAACTACCTTGATTCTTTTTTAATTGTAATTTATTGCTTTACGGTAAAGTTTCCGATGGAAACCATTGGGTCGGGAAACCGTTGGGTCGGGAAACCGTTGGGTCGGGAAACCGTTGGGTCGGGAAACCGTTGGGTCGGGAAACCGTTGGGTCGGGAAACCGTTGGGTCGGGAAACCGTTGGGTCGGGAAACCGTTGGGTCGGGAAACCGTTGGGTCGGGAAACCGTTGGGTCGGGAAACCGTTGGGTCGGGAAACCGTTGGGTCGGGAAACCGTTGGGTCGGGAAACCGTTGGGTTGGGAAACCATTGGGTAGGGAAACCGTTGGGTCGGGAAACCGTTGGGTCGGGAAACCGTTGGGTCGGGAAACCGTTGGGTCGGGAAACCGTTGGGTCGGGAAACCGTTGGGTCGGGAAACCGTTGGGTCGGGAAACCATTGGGTCGGGAAACCGTTGGGTCGGGAAACCGTTGGGTCGGGAAACCATTGGGTCGGGAAACCGTTGGGTCGGGAAATCATTGGGTCGGGAAACCGTTGGGTCAAAAAGAGCGTATTAAGCGGGATTTAACGTACTGCCCGTGAGATTTGATTCTAAACTTCAGGGTTTGAAAAAAAATCGTAATAAGCGGGAAATCCTCTTAAACAAGAGCATAATAAAGAAATAAATAAATAAATATATATATATATATATATATATATATATATATATATATATATATATATATATATATATATATACATGAATTAGAATAATATATATTATATATGAATATAGATGAATAGTTACTATCCGGAGTACATCCGTTCATTATGCAGTGCATAAAATCGCAGTTCCGATGTTTATCTAGAATCTCATCTGGCATTGGTTAGGTGAACCCAACAACAGTTGAAGGGCGAGTCAACTGTTGGTCGCACTTCAACTGTTGTTGGGTTCACCTAACCAATGCTAGATGAGATTCAAGGAAACATTGGAACTGCGATTTTGTGCACTGCATAATGAACGGATGTACTTCGGATAGTAACTATTCATCATCATCTTGTGCACACACACACACATACACACACATATAAATATCCATATAAATATTTATCTAAAACAACATAGGTTATTCAAATACTAGAATATTTATTAATTTATATTCAAAACTTTTCGTTGGTTAACAGTAGCAACACCATCAGGAATAAATTATATACACATATATATATATATATATGTGTGTGTGTGTGTGTGTAATGTTAAAAATATAAAATATTTATATTGAGATATTATAGGCTGATATTTAATTGTATTAATCAGATGATTATATATACATTTGTTACTTATTAAAGAGATAAAAAAAAACAGTTGGTTTTGGCTTCCTACACTTCTCAGCTTGTTTATAATAGAATTTATCAAAGTTTGAAATATGCTATATCTAAAACTATGGTACAGAATTGAGCACTTTAAAATGATTGTTTTCACCTATAAAATATTTTTCAAAAACTTTACAACCCTTTTGTGGGAAGGTTAACCCTTATTGCTTACTCTCTTCTAAGATAAATTTTACCCCAGATAAAATACTATCTCAAATTAAAATCAGGTAGTTATGATAAATCCACAGACTGTACAAATTAATACAACGGCTACAAGAAACACTAGTGAGAAAGAATAATAATAACAAAAACTAATGACTCAAAAGCTATAATAATAACATTTGTTGATTCCATCTTCGCGTGAGCTACTAGTAATCACTAAACACTAACTGCTTTGTTACGGTCTGAGTTGACAAAGGGACACATCTCCCGAAACGGCCGTCCTCAACAAGCAAAGTAAGTGCTACTATAGGCAAGTTTAAAACATTTAAAAGTGTTTAGCTACAATAATAATTTCTGCCTGGACGTGATTGAAAAATAACAATGCACTATAATCGGCTACAGAGATTTATCAAAGAAACAAAAACAGTACAGGTATATAGGCCTATACATTCTTGTTAGTCAACTGATATCTGTCAGTGTTTGGCTAAATTAAATCAATTAAATTTAATAATAAATTAATTTTCGTTTTATGTGAGAAAAGAGTTTTTACTAGAGGGGCAAGGTATGCAATATAGGTATTTAATTACATTTAGATTAAAATAAATGATAACATATGATTTCATAAAACACCTGATTTTATGTTATAGGTTATGTGGTAGAGCAGCTGTTTTAATGCATATGATATGTTTATTTATATTAATTGTAAATTATTTAATAAGAAATAACTAATATAAAATTTGTCTTGGTTTATCTAAGTAAGAATTAGCTTAAATATTTTTTTGTTTATACTATTTGTTTTAGTTTAAAAAAGCCAATATTTCTTTAATAATTGTTAGTTAATCAAGATTATATCAGTTAAAGACGCAATTAATTTAGGTAACTATCTGTAATATTGTAAAACACAGAAATAAGCAACTTCCATAAGTAGACAATATTTAGTTTTATCTCTTGGAACTGGAAGCTTAAGAAATAACAATTAAGTGCTTCATTGTTGTTAATGAAGAAACCAGCACTAAATGTATTTGATGCATTAAAACGTTGTTTTTTAAATAATAAAGTAATTACCTACTTGGGATCAACCTTGCTGGTGTCCAAGCTATTACAAATTCTGTAAACTTTTTCACCTCATTTAGTGATAAAAACTGTTGTTTGGAAGAACCTTCAAATAAATTTTATATATGGAACTCCTTAAAAATTAAAGTTGCTTGTTGCAATCATCTTGAGTTCAGTAATTATACTCCAGCGTGTACAGTGTCAGCTTCATAAATAAAAGGATTGTTTTAAAACTCGTCAGCAAATAATAAGACTTAGTTACGCAATTATAATTACTTTAAAATGTTACATAACCATAATTAATGATTTTGGGGTAGGAAACGTTTTAAATAATGGTCTACTATCATTTAAATGAATGAACAATAAAATGTCATAATTTTCCATCAATAACCAATATTGAATTATTGTATTCCTAGTACATCTATTTCGTCCAATTTAAGTGGTGTGACACCTATTGCTATAAATATATTGGAGCTACATCACAGAGCTGTAGTGGGCCCCAAAATATCCTGTTGCTACCAAATATATTTGAGCTAGATCACAGAGCTGTAGTGGGCCCCAAAATGTCCTGTTGCTATAAAATATATTGGAGCTATATCTCAGAGCTTTAGTGGGCCCCAAAATGTCCTGTCGCTATGAAATATATTGGAACTACACCACAGAACTGTAGTGGGCCCCAAAATGTCCTGTTGCTATGAAATATATTGGAATTACATCATAGAGCTACAGTGGGCCCCAAAACGTCCTGTTGCTACCAAATATATTTGAGCTACGTCACAGAGCTGTGGGTTCCCAAACCTCTATCTGAACCGTAATTGCCCCAAAATCCATGCATGGAATTGTTTACTGTGTAAAGTAATTTTAACATAAGAATAAGTAATAAATTTCTGGAGCACTGTAAACTAATTTTATATAAATAAATATAAACCCACTAACCACAATATAAAAATCTTTTATTTCGCTGCAATTACTTTATGTGCATTTCGGTTACATTCCATCATATTGATTACCATGTAAGGGGTACATTAACATGAGGGTGATTACCATGTAATCAATATATACATAAAGTAATTTTAGTAAAATAAAAGTTTTTTATGTTGTGGTTAGAGAGTTTTTATTTATTTAGATAATAATAAGTGATGAATAAGATCTTGTTAAATATTCAAATCTTTTCTTGCAATTTGAATAAGGTTGTTATAACAGAAAATTAGTAGGAATTATCATTGAAGCTGAATACAAGCAATTATGATTCAAATTAAAGTCAGGTCTAATTAAAAATTCTTTTTCAATATAAATTTGTTTCTCATGGAATCTTTTAACCATTAACGTTCAGACCGTAAACATCTGAAATTTTTACTTATATATCATGAAGATTGCCTAATGTATTAAAACAACATTAAATCTCAGTAAGTGTTTTATATTTTTACACTAAAATACATTTACGTTATGTGAGACAAGGTTTCATACAAAACATTTAGTTTGTTTATCTTACATTTTTAAATACAAAGGAATCTGAATTCTGGATTTTCACTTTCATTTTAAATCAGAAAAGTGGTGATTAACTTTGCAAGTACTTCATCAAGATTAGTTTGGCAGAAGTTTACAAGATCAACTTGTCATTAGGAATTAGTGGTGATTGAGGGTGGGAGGTATATTGAATCAGCAAGTGTTTCTTGCAGACTTACTTGGATATGTTGCTCATTACTCTAAATACAAATGTGTGACAATTTTTACAAAGTTTAGGTTCATTAAGATAAGTTTTTGTTTCAATTCAAGATGAAAAATTAAATTTTCAAATACATTTATTATAACTTAACCCTCCCAAATCCTCACCACACCAAACCTGAAGAAATCATTAAAAACACCAATGATTATATACAAAAACAGCAACAGATTATTAGAAACAAACAAAACTAAAACAACACACCCTCAACTCAAAACAATATCACTTTCTATCCCAACTATCAGTTTCACCCACGCACAATTAACTCCACAAACATTGAGTTTAATATAAATGAATTAACACTATTAAACAAAGTGCTAAATTATAACCTACACCCCAAAAAATACAACGAAAAAAATATTTTAATTTAATCAGAGAATTCAAGATGATTACAACAAGCAACTTAAATTTTTTGTTTTTTTATATTTAATATAATGACTCATTGCTTCTGTTGTCAAGATTGAAACTTTAAATACCTCAACGTATATGGACTTGAAATTTGTTTAAAAGTTACTGAGACAGAATGTATAAAAATATAATTGCCTATGATCATTGAGTCACTGAAATTAAGAGGCAAGCACAGTTGAAAATATTTTTCTTAGTAAGTTTTTATTAAATAAAAGTCTACATTATAATTAATTTTACATTTACTTTTTAATTACACTTGGCAAAAATTCACTACTTAATGATGTTTTTCAACAGACACTTTTTGCACTAGATCAGTGCATTGTATAATAGTGTACAATCAAAGCTTTTTGTACAATAGTGGGAGACATGTCTGGCAAAAAACATTAGTAAGTAGCGATTTTTACCAAGTGTAGTCAATCCAGCAACTTGCTTTAGGGGGGGGGGGTGATTGATGCATTACATATATATATAAATATTGCAATATGTATTCTTGTGTATTAATAAAGAACTAAGTCAAAATACAAATACAAGAATTATAATTGAATTTACAATTCAATTTGCATTGAATTGTAAATTCAATTATAATTCTTGTATTTGTATTTTGACTTAGTTCTTTATATATATATATATATATATATATATATATATATATATATATATATATATATATATATATGTGTGTGTGTGTGTGTGTGTGTGTGTGTGTGTGTGAGTGTGCCCGTGTGCGTGTATGTAAAAATATAAAATGCTTAAAATTTGAAAAAATTTAATTATGTTAATTTTTATATGTATTATTTATTTAACAATAGGATCAAATATCAAATAAAAATTAAATTCATACTAAAATTAATAGTTCGTAGTTAAATAATATACTCTAGTCTATGTTTGCGTTTTCTTGCGTAAAGATCAATGACAGGATCTATATCAATTTTTTTTTTCTCGATTGATATTAAGCAATGGTAATCCTGTCAAGCGGTCCTCTTCCATGGTTGTTCTTAGCCATGTTTTCAATCTTCTTAAACTAAAAAAAGTTTTTTCTACGCTTATTATTATATTTATTACAGTTAGGATTTTATATTTGAGAATATATAATAACTTAATTATTGAAAAAGTCCTAACTTAATAATATATTGTCGATTTTTAACCCAAAGTTCTTGAAGGTTGGGGGGGGGCGATCGCCCTATCGCCTCCTTCTTGGATACGCGCCTGATAAGTAAATATTTAGTAATCTAAAAACCCTCAAGATGTACACCTATTTTAGTTGATGAACAGTATTTGCAGTAGAAGTAGGCCTACTACTAAAATGTTTAGACCATATAAAAAGTATCATTTACATTTAATTTTATAAATAACATCTCAAACAAATTAGTCACTTTGATTAAATAGGATATTGAATAGTTTGTTGAACTGAAGTAGCCAATTCGTAAAATACTGGAAATTAAAATATATAATGTCTTAACTCTAACAAACTAGTAAATGATACAATACATGTTTTAGTGTCTGTTTTTTTTTTTTTTAATCGCTATTAAAAATAACATTGGCTTATGATTCTAAAAGTATTTTTAGGTGGTTTATTTTCCTTGTCAGTCTTAAACAGTGGAAATAGGCAAAATTGAGCTCCCTATATCACAAATTTCACACTGTCTTATTCATTAAAATATAGGAGCAACCAGCCGGAGGTGACAACCATAAGATTTATTATAGATGGTTGAAGATTGCAACCACATAGTCCAAGAGTTTGCAATAACTTCACCTGTAATTTTTAATATCCCCTAAGAAAAGGTTGATTAAATGTCTAAATGTGTTTCCGCATAAAAAAACATGAAAATATACATCCAGACTTATTACAACATTAGTAATCTAAAAGTGAGGCACTGTTATTGTAATTGTGGCATTGTATGAGTAGGTGCTACTTTAGGAAAAATTGTTTATTTAAGTTTAAAATATTGTAGTTCAAGTTCGAAACTGAAATTTTAATACTGAAACTGGAACAGGGGGTAGAAAGACCAATAAAGTGGTAGTAGGCAATTAAACCAATAAACCAATATACACTCAATTGGTTCTATTAGTTCACACTCTCACATTATATACCTTGTTCAAATTTTCAATTTTTAATCAAATACTTTTTATCTATCCACTCAAGTTCAAATACATTTTTTTAAACTTGTAGTGGATTAGACTCAATGTTAATACAGTTTTTTCAAATGTTAATTTATTAATTTTATTTAATTATTTAATTTTAACAATTAATTTTGCTTTCTATTTCGCTACTTAATTTTGTGATTCTGTCATATGCATATACTTGTACATATAATATTAATTGTAATTATTTAATAAAAAGTAACTAAAATAATTTTGTTTGGACAAAAACAGGAATTGACCTAAACATTATTTTCCCAAATAAACTTATTAAACTTGTAGAGTCTAAAATAATTATTTAACGAATTTATCCATATTAAAATATAAATATTTATTCATACTCAGTATATTGAATTTAACACAGCCATGAAATTTGAATTCTTTAAGGTCTCTGTAATGATATAATTTTTTAAAAAGTGTTTTTTTCTTTCATTATAACTGTTGAAGCATGTTTGTTGAAGCACATGATAAAGGAGTAAGAAGTGCAAACTGTATGCTAGCAAATAGAAATATTTGACCTGGTTTTCAGGCCAGAGTTGAGTTTGTCAGTTGAATATTAATGCTTCAAGCACCTTTTGTAATTCTGTTTCAGTAGAGATATTTACATTTTACTGCAGCTGGCTTTTGCATTTATGAAGTGAATACTACAGCCTCTATAAATTGTCGTTTTGTTGACATATTTCAATGGCAGCCCTGTATTCTCTATTGTTTGAGACAACTTCACACCCTCTGTACAAACATTTCATATCCTTGAACTTTCATGGTCTACAGTAAATTTTGACTCATTCCCTCCAGTTAATTTCAGTATTTTATGCTTGATTCCTTTAACAATCCACAAAATTCTTTGTAAAATTTTACTCTGGTAAACTGTTTTATTATAAAAAGACATTATTTGTCGGAATATTTTCCCTTTTAATATCTTGAATGACTTTTTTAAATAAAAGCTTTATTAAACATAATTAGAAAATAACTCTTCATAAACAACCTATAAGTTTATAATGAATTTGGTTTATATAGTATTTTTATGCGAGTTTTTAAGAAAAAAAAACATATTGGTTATCATAAGTTAATTTCTTAATAAAAATTTTGTTTTGATAATGTAAGTAATGTATTTCCAATTGCTATTATTTGTTTGCACTCTCCGTCCTCTCTCTCTCTCTCTCTCTCTCTCTCTCTCTCTCTCTCTCTCTCTCTCTCTCTCTCTCTCTCTCTCTCTCTCTCTCTCTCTCTCTCTCTCTCTCTCTCTCTCTCTCTCTCTCTCTCTCTCTCTATGTATATATATATATATATATATATTACAATTGTTAATAAAATACTTTCTATTCATCCTCTCAAGTTGAAATCCTTTTTTTTCTTGTAGTGGATCACACTAGATGTCATTACAGTTTTTTCAAATATGAATTCATTCTTTAAATTTAATTAATTAGTTTTAACAATTAATTTAGAACTTGAAGTTTTTGTGTTGCAAATCTTGAGGTTTTTTAATTTACTACAATAATCAGTATCACTTGGCAAAAAACCACTACTTACTGATATTTTTTCAGCAGATGGGTTTTACATAGATCAGTGCATTGTTCAATAGTATGAGTCACATGATACTAATGCAACACACCTGACAAACAGTCTTGTCCGCGACTCACAGCATTGAACAATGCACTAATCTAGTGTGAACACATCTGCTGATGCAGAATAATATCAGTAAGTAGTAGTTTTTTGCCAAGTAATGCCAATATAAGTAAATTAACTTAGCTTTCTATTTTGCTACTCAATATTGTGATTCTGTCATATGTATATACTTATTTATATTAATTCTAATTATTTAATAAAAACAACTAAAACAATTTTTTTCTTAAAACACTTGTAAATATGTTACACTTGCCTATAGAAACAATAATTTTATAATTGTTGAGGACGGTCGTTTTGGGAGGTGTGTCCAATCGTAAACTCAGACCGTAACTCTTCTGACAGTTACGGTATGAGCATTACTGCTGCTATAGGCAAGTGTAACATATTTACAAGTGTTTTTAGTTAAAAACTAGTAGCTCACATGAAGATGAAATCATTTAATACAATAGATTTTTCTTCGTTGACCTATGTAGGAATGGACTTGAATTTTTTTTCTATATTACTTGTTCATTATTTAACTCCAAAACATTCTGAGTTAAATGATAATTAACTATAAAAGCTGTTTAAAAAATAAACAATTAAATTTCCTATAATATACTACTCTTCGACAAGGTTTTAAAACTTATGCTTCCTATTTTACATCTTGAGGATTTTTGAAGCTACCAAATTTTCTATTTAAATATTTGAGTTAAACCGTAGGCTTATTGAAATTTTTGGACAAATGTTTATAGTACTAGGGAAGTACATTGTTCAAGGTTTTTGAGTCTCAGAATACTGAATGTATAGAAAAACTAGTATAAAACATGTCTGAAAAATTCGAATTACTTTAATAGTTTCAGTTAACTGATAAAAATATTCAATATTTTGTTTATTTTGATTGTTTACTTTGTGTTATTACTCTTTTAAAAACTTATTTTAGTAATATTTAAATGAAATAGACATATTGTCCTTTAAAGCTTTATGGAACATGTTAGAGCATAGACCAAACTAAAACCCATAAAAATTATAGTTATTTACCACAAAGAAAATAAGTTTATTATTTCTTGATTTTTTAAATAATTTTGTCCTAAATTTAAAGGGTTTTTGTACAATTTAAACTTGTAAAAATTTTTATCAAAATTAATTTATTCTAGGGAAAATAATTTCCCTTGAATTAAAAATATATAAGTGATTTATAAAAATTACAAAAAATGCAAAAAGTGTCAATCTACGAACCCAAATTTACAAATAAAATATTTGAATTAACAAATTAAATCCTGGGGAGTCATGTGGACCTACCCCTGGAAAATTTGGATATTGATGTCTTAAAAACACAGGTTTTAGAAATATTTTGGGTAGTTTAAATACATGAAGTAATGAAATACATATGAATATAAGAAGTATAGAAGCTCAGCTTTTAGAAAATCTAAATCTTGTTGCTGTTCATGACGAGCTGGTTGTTAATCACTTATTACACTTTGATATTACTTGCGACCAGACTTTTTGTTAACTAAAGGTTGTTCAATTGTTAACTTACACTTGGTGGAAACGTTTTCGTCTTACTACTTCTTCAGCCTCCTTTAACAACTTAGTTAACAAAAGTCTGGTCGCAAGTAATAGCAAAAGTGTAATAAGTTTTAGAAAATAATAAATGGTTGTGTATCTAGTATATATATTTTTTAATATTTGTTGATTCCATCTTCACCTGAGCTAATAGTTTTCACTAAAAACACTTGTAAATATGTTACAACTTGCCTATAGTAGCCCATTACTTATATTTGTTGAGGAGGGCTGTTTTGGGAGATGTGTCCCATTGTCAAATCAGACCGTAACCGTCTAAACTCAGAAATTTTTTTTGTGTGTTTAAAATTTCAGAGGGAGGCTCAAGCCCCCTGAGCCCTCTTTATATACGCCGTTGATTGTATCAATAATAGTTTTGTATAGGTTTATTTAAAGTTGGCGTACTCAATTCTAAGGATCAGAGTAATGTAAAATTAGCTAATGCTTACTGTACAATCATCAAGGGTAACAATGGTGCACATTAGCATCACAACATTTACACATTATTATTACAAATTGCATAATTACTTTTTTTAGGTTACCAAATTGTTAAATTTTTTAAACATAAATTTTATAGATATAAGTAATGTATTTTCACACATTGTTTTGTTGGAAACTTTTGAAGAATTGTAATTGGTTTTTGTTTTAAATTATTACAAATCAAATGAAAAAGAAATTACACATTTAAAACCCTAAAAACTATATATCTTTATTTAAATGTTGGTAAACGGTTTTCTGGGATTCCTAAAATGACTTGAGACTCAAGATAGATTAACACAATTTCTATTGCAACTTCAACACAAAAACAGTTACGTCATTTGTGTTCTCGGCATTGAATTCCAACAATAGGTCAAGTATTGATGTGCCATTAAGGTAAATGATGGACAAATCAATGGCCTTCATTTCCGAAGCAATTATTTTGCTTGTGATCAATGGAAAGCATTTGAATGGACTAACAGATCAATGAATATATCTGGAAGAAAAAGCAGATAGAGTAAACAATCCGCTTCCTAAATAATCTTGAAATAACAATTTTTATTAGTCAATTAACCATAAGAAAGATCATTATTTTACTACTGGAATCAGTAAAAATGCTATTGTTAAAAAATAAAAACATAAATAATGTGTTTGTATCTTTTAAACCTATAAATAAGGTATTCTGAATTTTTAATGAAATAAATCATTTAAATAAAACAATAATAATTTAATTAAATAAAAACACCGTTGATATGTGAGTCGAAAAAACGTATTTATTAAGAACCTGGCAACATTTCAACGACTAAATTGTTAAACTCATTCAGGCCTACAAGTATAATAGACAGAATTAACATCTTGATTATAAAAATTCACAACAAAATTAACATAAAATCAAAAACATTACAAACAGTTATGAATACAACAATGATTTTAAATTAAATAATAATATTTCAATGATTAAATAAATATTTTCAATTTAAAAACTAAAATAAACATTTTGACCGAATAAATATTTATTCAATTCGTTCTAATAGTTCACACTCTCCCTATTAATATCTTGTTCAAATTTTCAATGATTAATAAAATACTTTTTATTCATTCACCCAAGTTCAAATACATTTTTTAAAATTTGTAGTGGATGACACTTAATGTTAATACAGTTTTTCAAGTATTAATTTGTTAATTAAATTTACTCAACTGCTGGATTTCAGACATATAGTCATACAGTTCGAATCCAACCTAAAAAACATCAACATTTTCAAATTAAAAATAATGAAAAAAATAAATTAATATTTTTAAAAAACTTTATCAACGTCAAGTGTCATTAATTACAAATTTATAAAAATGAATTTGAACTTGACATGATAGAAACTGTAGGTCTATTAACAAAGTTTTGGAAACATTTAAAATACTTACTTCTTACTACGAGCTTCCAAGGTTGGCCTCGATGGCTCGATGTCTCCTATACACACACTCTGCCAATGGCCAGAAACAACTTTCTTTCAAGATTCTGTCCAGGGTACATTCCCGTCCTAGATGTTTTATCAAGGGACTCCTTGTTGCTGCTGTTACAGGACACTTCAAAAGTATGTGCTCTAATGTTTCCTCTTCTTGCTTGCACACTCCACAGATAGAGTCGTTAGTAATATAAAACCTTTTCAAATATGTATTGGTGACAATGTGTCCCATACGAGCTCGTGCCGCAAAAGATGCCACTGAACGTGATAATGACTTGAAGATCTTTGGGTCATTAGGTTGTTTTTGTAATGAATAATATTCACGCCCAGTATTGCATTCTCTCCATTTCTGGAAACATTTAAAATCAAACAAAATGTTTTGCGTCCATCTTTCAGAAGGTGTAAGCCATCCACTTTCAACCACTTGACTGTGAATACCTTGAAGAGGCTAGACACCTCTCTCTCACACACTCTCTAGAACCTCTCTAGGTCATCCCTATAAAGAAAAAGAAATCACATGTGCCGCCCTTCATTGGAAAATGTGTAGTGCGCATGTGCCGTATAAAAATTTAACTACCAAAATTTAGCAATAAATAAGGGTTACAATACTTAACAAACATTTTTCCTGAGACAAAAAAAACTTATAACAAATTGTAAAACAAAATACAACACAACACCAACAACAAAGATAAGCTCCAAGTACTTGGCATATACAAATTAAACTGTAAACTGTATAAACTGCAATAAATTCTACACAGGGCAAACAGGTCGCAACTTCCAACAAAGATTTAAAGAGCATACACAATCAATGAAACACAACACCGGCCCAGCATTTGCCAATCACCTAAATTAAATAGGGCACACATACACAGATATTAACCATAAGCTAGAAATCTTACACATAAACAAAAAAGGACCACATCTCAGCGCAATAGAACAGTATGAAATTTACTAACAGACAAAAACACAAAAAACAAACATTAAATAAACAGACCCAATAGAAATTACATACACTCTTTGACACAATTGAAAACCTGCCTTTAAAACCGTCACCGTTTAACCCAACAACAACTCCAAGCGGAAAATTTAGACACTGACGAAGATCACCACGAGCAATTAAAAACGTTATGTCACTGTAAGTTTTTATAAATTTACAGAAAAATTAAATTTCGGATAGTCATTAACTAATATAAAATGATTAATGAAGTTTCACAGAACATAATGGACTACAAAATTCAAGAAAACAAACTGCTCTAAGCTTTTTACTGACAAACAGTGACCTAATTTTCAAGGAGTTATAATGCAGCGCCCAGATGGTGTGTGTTTGTGTAAAGCAATGAAAATAGAGTTTAAGCCCAAGTGATAAATACAGAAGTTATAATTACAACAGTATTTATTTTTATCACAAGAGATGTAACCCATTTAAAAATAATATTGTATTACCTATTATTTTATTTTATTCAATTGTTACTCTAATTATAATAAGCACTATTTACTCATTATGTTGTTTTTTTGCAGGGAAATTATGCAAAATTCCTTAAAAATTTACACACAGAGCAATTGGCAAAACTGCAATTAAAAAACCAAAATGAATGTGAACTACTAGAAGACATTAGGTAATTATTGATAGTTGAAATTTAATAATAGTTTACTTTAAAATAGCTCCGATATGATCCATAAAGAAGAATTGTTTTCTTTATTTGTGGTGTGTATCGTTAATATATAGATGTTAGTGACCAGATATGGGTAACCAATCACATTTAAGAATCTATTCAGATATTTTAATTGATTGTTGAATTATGTATAGATAATTATTATATTGAACCCTGGTCCAAATTACAATAAATCAAGATCTCAATAGAATTGTATATATTAATGAAATAATAAGTAATTATCAAAGTTGCTTAAGATTAACCCATATGTACATTGTTATTACAAAGCCATCTGGTCAGAAGGTATAACTGCAAACCAAAGTAATTAAAAACTTAGGGTTTTATAGAAAGGATGAAAGCCCACCAGCCTGATCTATAAGCTCTGTGATGGCATTGGCAGTTGGTTAGATTGCCAACTAATAAACTTAAGACCAGGTCAAAATAATAGTAAAAAAACAACAACAATAATAAAATTCATCCTAAAAATAAATATACATGATAAGAAATAATAAGTTATAAGATGAATTGTCCTTTAAAGACAGCCATCAAATTCAAGAGCTCTAAATTGTAACAAAATTAAGTAAAATATTTGAAAAATTAATAAGGGTAAAATTAATAATCTTGGGTTATAGATTTAAAAACATTGTCTAACAAAGTTTTTCTATAGCAATTGTTGTCATTAAATTGTTTATACTTTGAAAAATAAACAATCTGTATATTTTTGAAAAATTAAATAAATTTTGTTTCCTTCAAAAATAATACTTTGTCATATTTTAATGAGTGCTCATTGTTTTATTTTGTATATACTCACAGATTTTAATGTATCATGATAGACTTTAACTCTAAATTTAGTATTACACTACGGATCAATTAATGACATATAATTTACAAACATATAATTTAAGTAAATTTTTGAAAAACGTATTGAAATCAAACATTTTTGACAGCAAAATTTGATTTTCGTCATGTCTAGATTGGCCGCTAAGAGATGTTTTATTTGTTATTAATTAGCTTTACAGCATTAGTTAACCAAATAAAAATATTATCAGACTTAATATTACTAAAAATTTTATAAATTACAATTATAAAAACGTTTGTATTACATTGAAATTTTAAAAAATTGGCTTCACCACATGGTGCAATATTAAAATATAACTTTAAGCAAATATAACATCTTTTCAATAAACTGTAAATAAAGTTTACAAAATTATAAGTTTTAGTAATACTTAGTAACATATTTTATAAAATATTATCTTGTGGTGTTTTCAGAAATTTTATACTCAAACGATCAGCCATTGAGAAATCGTATTCAGAGGTGAGTGACAACCATCATTGCAAAATATATTTATTACAATTTTGTTTTATTCACCACAATAAACAATTAATTAATATTGTTTAAATTTGATCTATTAGCTCACACTCGCCTGATATATATCTTGTACAAAATTCCAGTCATTAATAAAATAAGTTTTTGTTCATCCAATTAACTTCAAATACATTTTTCTAAACCTGTAGTGGATGACAGTTGATGTTGATACAGTTTTTTTTCAAATATTTATTCAATATTTAAATTATAAAAATTTAGGGGGTCTAGGTTTTATTCGAACTGAGTATCATCATAATCAAAGTCTAGCACTTTTTTTACTGAGACAACTTTCCCATAACTAGAAGTGTTATTTATCAAAGAAGTAGATGTATATGAATTTTTTTTGCCCCCATTTGGTAGTCGTCGTAACTTCTATTGCATAATTTTAAATGTTGCCATGGTTACCGCACAATATTATAAGTAATGCTCAATGATTAAAAATGAATGAAAAGAATAAAATAAACACAGAAACTGGATTAATAGTATCAAACCTTGCTTCACAAATGCACAATGCCAAAGGAAAGCAAAAAAGCCTATAAATAGTAACAAAAATAATAGTCCAACACCATACATAGAGAGGGAAATGGAAAATTGCAAGGAAATTCGCTTTCTATTTCGCCGAATATTGTTATTCTGACATATGTATATACATATTTATATTAGTTGTAATTATAAAATAAAGAACTAAAATTTCTTGAAGTTTTTTTTTAAATTTGAATAGGAATTTACTTTAAACATTTTTTTATGTTACTTGTTTACTTTAATTTCTCTAGGTTTGGTTCTCTAAAGATAAAGCCCAGCAAGCATAGAATACCGTGTTTGCTAGGAGGAACTTCATGACTGGTCCTATAAATCTAGGATTGATGATCAACAATCAATAAAATAAATTTTAGTTACCCTTTCAAGTTTCTAAGAAACTAAATTTAAGCTACTTAACTAAGTGAATACGTAATTGCTTACTTGCTGACGATTTCAAAACGTTCGTTCCTTTTACGAAGCTAACCCTCTACTAGCGGCCTTTGGTTCTTGACAGGGTTGGATTTATGACAGTGGGTGAGTTGTCGGTGTCTAGTGTGATGTATTGGAAGAGGCTATTGGCTTCAAAGTATGTGTGGTCGTTTAATGTATTTTCCCTGTCTGTTGCGTAGTGTTTGTAGATTTCATATTTTTCTAAGGTTGTTATTTTTTTACTCTGTTTTAATGTGTGTAGAATATTTAAATTATTGTGTATGTTGGTATGGGTGTGTTGGGTATTATTTAGGTGTTTTGCGTAGCTGGATTTAGAGTTTGTTTGTTTTGTTTGGGTGATGTGTTCATCAAAGCATGTATAGAATGACCTGCTGGTTTGGCCGATTTAATAATTGGGACAATCGTTGCAAGTTAATTTGTTAATACCTGAGAGTTTGTATATGCCGGTTTCTTTTTTAAAAGGTTGTATATGTTTTCTTAGAGTGTTTGTTGTTTTATAGGAAATTTGCATCACCCAAACAAAACAAACAAACCCTAAATCCAGCTACGCAAAACACCTAAATAATGCCCAACACACCCATACCGACATACACACTAATTTAAATATTCTACACACATTAAAACAGAGTAAAAAACTAACAACCTTAGTAAAATAGGAAATCTACAAACACCACGCAACAGGCAGGGAAAATATATTAAACAACCACACACACTTTGAAGCCAATAGCCTCTTCCAATACATCACACAAGACACCGACAACTCACCCACTGTCATATATCCAACCCTGTCATACCGTTTGTAAAGAACCAAAAGCCGCTAGTAGAGGGTTAGCTTCGTAAAAGGAACGAACGTTTTGAAACGTGTCAGCAAGTAAGCAATTACATATTCACTTAGTTAAGTAGCTTAAATTTAGTTTAATCAGTGAATTCAAGATGATTACATCAAGAAATTTCGAAGAAAGTTTTTCCAATATAAAGGCAGAGCCGACATCAGTTATGCATTGAATTTTGCTTTTAGGTCAGATAATAAAATAGTAGAGAGTCTTCTTTTGTCTGTATCTAGAAAGACTTAGATTCCAAGAATCATATGACCTCTTTTGATATATGAATGAAAAAATCAATAATTTCTAAACTCAAAAAAGCGGCACTCACAGCACTCAAGTCTTGGTTTCGATTGAAGAGTTCAATGGATTCAAGCACTCTGTTCTGTTCCGAGAACAACTTTAATTTTGGTCTGATAAAGATAAGTGTCATCAATAGGCAGCTCTCCAATGTTAGGAATCATATTTTAGCCTCTTCTAATGATCGGTGATACGTGGTGTTACTTCTGTACCTAGATTGGGTTCAGGCCCATATCAACAAGTTTTATTTAGAGAGAAGTTTGTGAAGGTATAAGCATGCATTGTGAAGTATTGGGATGGAAAAAGACTAAAAGAAATCGAAAGATGAGGGATCTGGTGATGAATCCTTACCTGTAGTTCATACTCAATAATGAATGATGCAACATGATTGGTCGGTTCTTGGGGGATTTGGTATTCCTCATAGTATCTCATTATCTGGAAGAGTTTAATTTCCAACTGGACTTCCGAGACAATAACGTTCAATGTTATTGCAATCCGTATTACCCTGCCTAGCCCAAGCAATTTGTAGAAGTGGAGATTTTCTACTAATAACAGTCGCACATTATGTTTAAGAGGTCCTGTGTCAGTTCTGCGTATGTAGAAAGATTTACTTGGTGACATAATAGGGTCTTATGTGTAGTCAAGGAGGCAGTGAGCTTGTCTATTGTGAGAGCCAAGCTTCTTAAGGTGGAGAAACCCTCTGGACTCACCTTTGTCTAACCAGGAGAGAAGATTCTCAGGAGAGCAAAATCTAAGATAGGGCCATCTATAATTGGAAAATAATATTGAATGGATAGTTTTAACAGACAAAGGAAACCGACTTAGTGAATTTCCCCCAAATATTGCCGTGTCATGTTTGTGTCCTGATATGACGTTTTTTCGAAAAACTGACAACTATCACAATTGTAGAGCTAACTGCACCTTTGGACAACCATCATTCCTAAACAGCACAAATAGAAAGTAACTGAGTATGCCAAACTGAGTTTGCCTCTATGGATGAGAGTGCTATTTTTATTCAGTTGAAGTTGGTGCCAGATGGCTGGCCACCAAATCATTATACATATGTTTGAGGAATATGATTTTGGAAAGGAAACATTAGCTCTTTCTTGAGTCAGGTTTCAAAGACTGCAATGGAATCATTTTATAAAAAACTGGCACAGAAGATCTGAAGGACAGCCTCAGTGAGAGAACAGTTGTGCACATACAAAATCTTTAACCTCTTCTTTAAGGGTAGGATGAAACAAAAATAAGGAACATTACAGTCTAGAAGCAGATGATTCAGTGGACCTCACTATATGAGAGATTCTGTCATATTATGTATTCTACTCTAATTATATTTAAAGTCTTTAGAATATGATATAAAACAAAGAGAAATGACTTTGAGTATTTGTTTTTGGAAGTTACAAGATAATTCATGTCCTTAAACTCTAGATATCCAGTTCAAATTGCTGCAATTAAGGAATTTTGTAAATAAAAATCTTTTTTTTAAAAAAAATAGCTAGACATCGTATTTTTATTTACTAGACACGCTATTAATTAAATTGCCTTTCCAACATGCACTTACAAATGTTTAAACTTCAGTTTTTATAAAAGTAATTAGCCTATAGCACTAGCACCGAAGTAACAAATCTGAGTTAGATTATTGGTACAATTATTTCTCAAAATAATTTTGAAAAAATTCTTTAGTTTATTAGTAAATTTTCATTTGTACTACTTTTATTACAGTATTTAATATACATATATGCACATATATTTATATGATGATGATGAATAGTTAGTATCCTGAGTACATCCTTTCATTTTGCAGAGCATAAAATTGCAGTTCTGATTTTTCGCTAGAATCTCATCTAGCAATTCCCACCAGCTTTAGTTCACACTTGTTACAAGTTGTTCAACAATGATGATAGTGATCTTGTAAATACCTTTTTAGCTGGTGGCTGAATATTTGTTTATAAAATTAAGATTTCAATAATTTTAAATTCTTACATCTAACGATTTAGTAGGGTACTGAATGTATGTTCAAATTTATTTAAATGGTATTTGAATGTTTAGGTATATTAAAAATGTAAATTTTATTTAAATATATTATAGCTAAGCCACTACACACACACACACACACACACACACACAAACACACACACACACACACACACACACACACACACACACACACACACACACACACACACACACACATGCTCACTCTCACACATGCACACTCACAGAGACACACATATACACACAGCATGAAAAACTAGTACCTCAAGTGAATATGGAATCAAATAATAGGATATCAATTAATTACTTAGTTATATTAAAAATCGTCAAGATGAACAACAGTTTTTTATAACCCATTACATATGCTTGTGGTTTCTCTGTTCTAGGCACTGCTAAAGATTTCATCTGCATTCCTTAACAAGAAAATACCAAATATTCCTGATATAAAGACTGAAGGATCTGAAGAAAAATGGTGAGTGAATCAATGGTTATAAGTCAAGCAACTTGACCAACTTATGAATCTGAGATGACCTAACTAGATAGAGTGAATCAATTGGTATAAGTCAAGCAGCTTGACCAACTTATGAATTTGAGATGGCCTAACCAGATAGAATGAATCAATGGGTATAAGTCAAGCAACTTGACCAACTTATGAATCTGAGATGACTTTACTAAATAGAGTGAATCAATGGGTATAAGTCAAGCAACTTGATCAACTTATGAATCTGAAATGACCGATCTAGGTATAATTTGTCTTAAACCTTGGATTTTCAGGCATGAGGGAAAAACTAATTCTATTTTGGGTCTTTTATTTTTAATCTTTTATCTATTCAGTTATTGAAGGGTAAAGTAATTGAAATAGGTTTACCATTACCAAACACTATATCCAACTACAAAAATTTACTAAGTACTTAGTTTCAAACTTGGTTTTAAAATTTTATATTTAGTTTGAAAACTTCAGTACAAAAAAAGCTTTTACAGGAAGTGATTAAAACTTTTATTACAGATAAAACAATTTCCCCCTCATGCCTGAGTGAAAGTAACAGCTTTGCACTTACTGATGAAAAACAATACCTGGTGCTAATCGATTTCTTGTGACCGAAAATCCCCCAAAAAATAAAATAAAAAATCCTTTGGTGAAAAAAGTTTGTCTGGGTCTGTACTTTGTACTATAAGGATAACATGGAAACTCTAGAACCCACTGGGGCAGAATTCAGTTTTTTCCTAAGGTTGAGACTGGTGCCAATCCCCCCCCACTAAAACAATCGAAATATCAAAAAACCTTAGGCGAAAAAAACATTTGTCCAGCCCTGTACCTTATTCCATAAGAATAAGCCTTAATCCCAAATTTTCCCAAGGTTGAGACTATTGCCAATCAATTTCCTGTGGCCAAAAACAAAAGAAAAAAAATCCTTGTGCACAAAAAATATTTCAGGGCCCGTGCTTAATTCCATTATGATTACTTTTATTTTGAGTCTTTTTTAGCATTATTAAAAACTATATCCAACTGCAAAAATTTTGCTAAGTACTTAGTTTCAAACTTGGTTTTAAAATTTTATACTTAGTTGAAAAACTTCAGTACACAAAAAAACACTTTTACAGCACATGATTATAACTTTTATTAGAGATGCCTGATAGAAAAGTTATTACAATTTTTCCCCTCATACTAGAGAGAAAGTAACAGTTTTGCACTCATCGATGAAAAAGAAAAAAGAAAAAAACATTTTTCTCCCCAGGCATGAGAAAAGTATTATAGACTACTCAGAAGGAAACGTAAAGAAGGCTGAAGTTTATCTTTGAAAAAGTGGTTTTGCACAAGAGTTTAAAATGTTTAAAAACACAAAAAGCGTATAAAAAGCACAATTAGGAACTTATTTTATACCTACTCTCTATTGGATGTAAGTTTTTGCCTAAACTGTTTAGTTCTTACAAATATCTTGTGAAGAAATTTCCTATAAATATGAAAACCCTCAGGCACCGCCGGAGCATGGTAGCCCTATATATAAGGACATATATATATGTGTGTGTGTGTGTGTGCAACTAATGTAATGGAGGCATATATATTTAAAGAATATGGCTATATACTAATCCCAAATATAACTTGAATAGGGTATTTTTTACTTAGATAAAATATATAAATGTTTAATTTTTTGTTTGTAAACTTTTGTAAAATCTCAAAATAAATTACTCTAATATTTTTATAAAATGTGTTTTAGGAGTTTTAACTAAATTATTAATTATTCTGTAATTTTAAAGTTTAAAGGAAGCTTAAAGTTTAGACGTGCGTACATGATGTATCACACAAAGAGACTAAATTGCTTTTGTGAAACATAAGATTAAAGAGTAATGAAAAGAGAATTCTTTTTTGTTTCACACAAAGGGGGTTTTCATTTAAAATATTCAAGTGCGTAATACTGAAAAAGAATACCTCCTGAGTTAGAATACAAACTGCTTACATATGTCCACAAGAATGCATGGGTTTTTACTAATAAACTTCTTATGTATTTTTATTGTTACACGAGTTTGTGTTTCTTCCTTGATTATAAACTAATTTTTCTAAGTTATATTAGTTCCCCCTATTGGCATTTATTAAGGTTTTTAATTTTATTTCTCATTGTTGTCAGGTTGAGGTTGTTTTTTCATTAATCTACTATTGAAACTGATTTTTTTTTTTAATACTAAATCATTGATTTTTAATTACAGTTATATTTGTTATAATACAACTATTTTATTATTGCTTTTATTTTACAATCTTTAGCAATAAGGATGAGCTGTGTACAACTACAAATTATATTTATTTGTATTATAATCTTTATATTGCAATAAACTGTTGATTCTCAGAAATAGTAATAAATTAAAAATAAATATTTTGTAATTTCATATTCTTAATTTATTACCAAGATGATTCCTAAAAATTTTATGATTTAATCTATTACCATAAAAATATTGGCAAAAACCCCAACACCACAAAAATATTCAAAAGTAACTAACATAACAAGTTATCCAAGATTAAACCCTAATGTACATTTTGATGACCATGTCTTCATCATCAGAGAGACTTATTAGAAAATTACAATCTAGAATATAATCACTTACAAACTAGACTGACCTGAAGGTCTAGATTGTAATTGAGTAATATGATGATGATGCCATGGTGCACAAGGGTTTAATCTTAGGTAACTTGTATTATTAGTTATTTCCTATAAATATTGGAGTTTTTAACAATATTTTTATTAACAACTTGAATCAACTGTGGCGTAAATGTTTATATTAAATAAAACAACCTCTTACCACAAATTCTACAAATTTTATTTTAACCTTTTGTACATTTCGATTACAAAGTAATCATCTTCAGAGGTATTTTACAAATGACTCTTTTGACAGTCATTCAAATGACAGTCATTTGTAAAATACCTCTGAAGATGATTACTTTGTAATCGAAATGTACATAAGGTTAAAATAAAAATTGTTGAATTTGTGGTAAGAGGTTGTTTTATTTAATATAAATATTATTTACTTACTAGCCAACGCCCACTCTTGGCTGTTGGGCCATTTGGTGGCACGCTGACCAGTAGAGGCGAGAAATTTCTTCTTCCTTTGTGTCGTTCCGGGGTCTATGGTCCAGAGCTTCACATGACTGAAGGTGCTCAGCTGTCATTTCCTCCCCGCTGTCACAAAGGGTGCATGTGGGAGACGAGAAGACGTGTATTTTGTTTAGGTGTGCAGCTAGGTAGTCGTGTCCAGTTGTGAGTCTAAAAAGTGCAACTCCGTCCTGTCGGGGTAACATGTTAATTGGCCCGTTTTCGACAAGAGTAGCCCAACGTTTATTAAGAAATGCTTCCCTTAAGTAGGCTTGAGTGCTCCTCTTTATTGCAGCATTTATTTGTATTTTTATGGAGGGGAGCGAAGTTGCTACGCTCGGTTGTGGGAGTGTTGTTCCTTTTTTTTGCCAATGAGTCGGCTAATTCATTACCTCTTATATCCACGTGGCTGGGGATCCATTGTAATTCAATTTTCCATCCCCTATTCATTAGTTTTGACAAATTTTGAGGACAAGCTAGAGTGGATCTGCAATCGGTCTTCTTGTTATTTGTTATGGCTATTATTGCAGCCATTGAGTCTACAAGAAAGACTGCTTGTGCCGGTGTCTTTATTTTCTTAATTTCGTTTGATGCGGCTAGTATGGTGGTTATTTCACCGTCAAAGTTACTTCGGTAACTTTACACGTTACTTTGGTAACAATATTACAATATGAATATTTTTATTGTAATATATTGTACCATTGTGCTCTTGATATTGTATATTAAAACCATTAACAAAATACAGAGTGAAGTGGCTTTTGCTTGGACTAAATGTGTTTTGCTCAGGTATGCTCTGTTCTGTTTAGAGTTATACTCTTGGATATTAACTGTCCTGGTATTAGCACTTGTGTTATATTTGCAGCTCAGTCATCTATTTAAAGAGATACGGCTTATTAGGAATTAGTATAAACATGTAGTTCAGGTTCATGATGGAAACAAATAAATCTTTGCATTCCTGGATTATATTGTTTTTACTTTTAAAAATATATAATATTTGTCTAATTGTTAGACAGATTAATTTAAAATATGGTTTTCATCTTAGTTGCGATAGTTGCAGCTACATTTTAGAAAGATTGTTTTTCCTTTCACCCCCAAAACTGTCCAAATAATAGATGGAGACAAAGTATGGAAATTTTAAATTTTAGTATACATTACCATATAAACTAATTTATAACAGTATTAACTGATTTGTATATTTGAACAAATATTGTTTTTCAATAATCTATTGACAATAAACATTGTACTACATATGGTTTTATTGCAGGAATATGTGGAATGTATGGAGGACGGTTTTAGAAGAGAACGAGAAATTAGCCCGAGCAAGACTAGCAGCTGTAGAAGTATTTTCCCAACAAATTGCAGATGATTCTAAAATCCTTCGAAATCATAAAATACTTACAGCAAAAAAGGTACGAGTTTGAGTTATTGTTTATTAATAATCACAGCTTTGTATGGATATGCAGTCTATTAACTGTATAATAGAACCTCTCTAACTCATCATGTTCGGGACCGAGGAGGAGACGAATTTCGGAAAAAGATGAATTACAGAAGTGGTGAAATTAACATGTTATTGTGGGTAAACATAGCATACAAATACATAAATAGGCATGTAACATACTTAATGTTGTACTTACATTATTTATGTTAATCGAAAAACTCAACAACACTGTTACACAACACTATAAAACACAAGTAGCCTGGAGTGTAGATCGTAATTACAAATACCACAAGTAGCCTGGAGTGTAGATCGTAATTACAAATACAGTATGTTACTCTATTTTCATAAAAGACATTATAAAACATATTACAAAACCCTGAAAAAACTATACCACTAGCAAGAAAAAATATGGTGTATTAAATCTATTTACGTTTTAGTTTTTAAAAAATTCTGTAATTTTCTTTTGTATTAAAGAGTTTTTTCTTATGGCGCTATACTATGGGACAGAGCAGATGATGCATGTTATTACTGTGATGAATTACCAAAGGTGACGAATTAGAGAGGTTCTACTGCACTTTACTAAAAATTTTACTACTTACTAAAGATTGAGAAAAATAAACAATATAAATACATTTCTCTAGTAGAAGTAAACTTGAAAAAAATTTATTTAAAAAATGTTTCTAGAAAATAATGCCAATTCTAGGACATTCGTTTTACTGTCTTTTATAGTGTATCGACCAATTATCTGCTATTCAGAAGGAGGTTCAGGGAGGTGTGCAGGAGGTGGACAAGACAAAAAAGTTTTACTTTGACGAAGAACATAGTGCTCACGATGTCAGAGACAAGGCTAAG
This sequence comes from Prosapia bicincta, assembly GCA_036971475.1. Lineage (NCBI taxonomy): Eukaryota > Metazoa > Arthropoda > Insecta > Hemiptera > Cercopidae > Prosapia > Prosapia bicincta. The sequence goes on from JBAIZL010000002.1 coordinate 201,206,917, forward strand.
GATATTGAAGAGAAGTAATATTCGTATATTATTTGTTATTGTGAGAAATGCAAACTAAAAATTTGTACATAATTCTTATCAATTATTTTACAAGTCAAATAAATATAAATTTTTTAAGAAAAATATAATTTTACATGTTAATAAAATATATCTAATATAAGTAAGTTTAAGCAATAATTAAATCAATTCAGTTAAATTAAATTAAATCAATTATAAATTATGCATAGTTAAAGCAAATAATAATAATAATAAGTAATTGTACAAATAACAACTCAAAAGGAGTTTTTAGCATTTGTAAAAGTTGAAGAATAAAAAATTTAGTAATCTTAATAGCAAGTAAAAGATAATAAAATATGAATCATATCCACTTAAATGTAGCAGAACTTCCTAATTTGGTATTCGAAAATTGATTAGCTTTTACAATTCTCCTTCTCTAACAGTTCTGTATTCAACAGCTTACTCTACCCATTTTATCATGAATAGCTGCATTGTCAAAACTTGTAATATTCAAGCTAAGACACTTGTACATATGTTGGTATGTTACACTTGCCTATAGTAGCACTTAATTTTTTGATTAATGAAGACGGCCATTTTGGGTGATGAGTCCCATTGCTCACTCAGACCGTAACATGAAATAATGGAATCAAATAATATATTTTACATTTACATTAGTTTATGACTATCTGAACTTTAATATATTTTAGTATTCAAATTTGTTTGATTCTTTGCTAATATCACCTATGAATACTAAAATAGAATGTGTGATAAGTATTTTGAATGATGAAATGGTGAATAAAGGAAACTCTTGCATCCTACTATCTATGGTAAAAATAATTATATACAGTAGAGTCTCGGTTATTCAAAGTAGAGGGAACCAAAACCCCTTCGAATTACCGAAAACCCGGATTACACGGAGATATGTTCCTGTGCATTAAAAAAAATTGGAGTTTTAATGAGCAATAATACTATAATTAAAAATGCATAATTTTTTGCATGCCGCATTGATATAAACATTTCTTGGAAGTCCGACTCATCATTTTCTTTCAAGTAGATAAAGTAGTCTTGAACAGAAATAGGCTCAAATTAAACGGAAGCTCGAAATATCAAGACTCGGATTTTTGAGACTCTACTGTATTTTAAACCGTCTAACAAAACTTAATGACAATGTTATACACTGTTTGAGACTTTCCAAAATTTGATTAGAAGCTTAGAATATGCTTAGATGCGTTTTGCTGCTGTAATGACAAGCAGTTATTGATTGGCAAATGGTTGACATATGGAAGTATTTTGTTAACATGAAATAATATTGACATGAGTACAATATATTTATTTTAAATTATAGTGGGACTTTAAGTTACATATGTGATTCTGGTATGGTCATAAAGATAACACACATTTTTCAAATGTGCAGCTAAATGTGTTTTTGTACTGAATGCTGATAATTAAATATCACACGAATATTTTTTTATATATATTTGTTGAATCCATCTTCTCATGAGCTACTAGTTTTCACTAAAAACACTTTTAAATATATTACACTTGCCTTGGCTTGTTCGATGAAGCTCTCTTTCCTCGTTTCTGTGAGAAATATGTTACACATGCCTATAGTACCACTTACATATATTTGTTGAGGATGGCCATTTCGGGAGATGTCAACTCAGACCGTAACTGATCTCAAGGTTTTTTCAGGTTGGGGTAGGAGTTGAATATTAGGGTGGGGGTGTGGGTGTATTTTGGTGAGTATTAGGATTTATGATGTCGAAAAGTGTGTGTGAGTTATAATGTAATTGAGTGTTGAATATGTGTGTAGGGTGTAGTTTGAATTGTTTGTATATTTCGTATTGTTCGGTTGTGTATCGTTGGTTATTTTTGTTTTGTTTATGAGGAATATTTTTTATATCTAAAATGGCCTTTTTTCTAAAAAAATTATTAACATATTTACCTTACAAAATTTTCGTAATTGGTGGATTAAGTCAAATTTTTAATCATAAAAATAGTGAATATTACATATCTGTCAATGAACATATTTAAAATTAGTATCGACTAATAATTAGAAACAATTGTTTTTCTAAAGTGTACACTTGAAGAAGTAGAAAAAACTTGCTAACATACTCTTACCCTATTTTTCATAACTGTTATTTTATTATTCTTACACTTCTAGCTGCAAATTTTTACAAACAATAATTTATTGTTTATTTTCTAGATTAAAAAAGAAGAAAGGCTCCTTTTTTCAGTCAATAACATCGTTACAAAAAAACAGCGCCAAGGTAAGTCAACAGCAATAATTATTTTAATGGGTTGAAGTGAATCATTTGTTTATCAGATAGAAATGGTCATCAAAAGGTAAAGTCTATTTCCTTGTAAAAAAATAATAATTACCCCTTTCAGGAGTAATAACTTACCTGTAAGTCACCAAAGACAGAGCTCATAGGGGTAAGATAATAGTAGAAAAACTACTTATCCAGAAGTAAACAAATCCCAAATTTTTATAAAAACATATGTATTTAATTATAAACTGAATAATTTAATTCATAGTAAGTTATCATTTGTTTAAAACTGAAGGAAAAGTAAAAAATATTACATTTTAAAAACTTTGCTTGGTATGAAAAAAGTTGTTTTTATAAGATTTATCGGAACTGCAGCATTACTTATCAGAGAGAGAATATGTTTACACTTTCTTTATATATATAAAATATTTATAAACTCTTATATCAATCACATGAGACACTTCATGAATAAAGAGAGCCACCTTCATATTGAAGATTGTGTTTGCCATTGTGTTATGCATCAGGAAAGAAGTATTGAATTCGATAATTCTGCATGTAATGAGTTAACACGTTCATTGCCAGGCTGGAAATTGAAATTTTGTGTCGTGGCCAAATTTTTTTTATTATTTTATTTAGTTATATAGTGCTCAAAATAAGTAAATATAATATTTACAAACTTTTATTATTATGTACTTAGGAATTATGGTCTCTAATATCCATCCCGCGATATAGCATGATTGGCCATACATAATAGGGTTTTTGCCCATATGGCCAAAAAACGCGATATTGAGTGATATATAATTCGGTAGAAAAGGGTACATAGTTTACAAATAAAAGCCATTCAAACGTATTAATAGTAATGAATTTAATTAACTGACATTTATAATCAGGCAAAATTTGAAAAACTTGCTCTAGATTGTAATTCACTTATAAATTCAAAATTTACAAAATGGTTTCAAAATATAAAACTATTTAGCATTGCAATCATGCAATTAAAAAAAACAGTTGAAGCATAATGGTGAAGCACCTGGACAGTTTTACAGTCAGTTGTGGTGTTTATTCTCTTTTTATTTTTATAGCAATTTCTGCAATCTGTTCTAGAAGTTGCATTTACTGTTTTGCCAGTGCTGAGACATCGCGGTTTGGCTTTTTAAATTTTAGTTAGCTTGTGTTGGACTCGGCCTCCTCGTGTCTTCTGTGTTGTTTGTGGGTCAGATGTGGGTCAGAATCTAGTAATAACTCTTCCACCTTTGTAATTAAAAAAAATGTTTTTTGGACGATCCAGCATTTCACTGAGCCTTTCTGAGGGTCCTGGTTGGTCACTCATAATTTAAAAAAATCAAAATCAACACTCAAATAATTAAAAACCGAACTTCAAAATGCTAAATCAACAAATAACTAAACAAAATGATTAAGATGTTACCGTAACCGAACGCTACCACTGTGTGCACTGGCTGAAGAACAAAACAAAATGACTGGGGGCCATCCCCACTACAAAACGGTCAATCCCTTCCCTAGTGGCCAATATAAGTATTATGCACAATTTCGCCGCTATAATAATTCCCTTAGAATTTGGATAGCAACAGCCATGCGGTAAACGCGTGATCGGCCGTCCGGTAAGAACTGACATCACACGATATCGCGTGATTGGCAATGAATGTGTTAATAAGAATGAAACAACACTACTTCATGTCACATAACCAGTATATACCGGTACATCACTACTCCTTTCTCAACAAAACTCATACTCTTCAAAGGGTTAAAACTGCATTATTGAAAATGCTTATAAATAACAAATTTGATTCTTGTAATAGACTGTAAGATCTTCTTAATGGTTCTATAGATGGGTTCTATTCTCATTTAATTTCAATAAATAATGCAAAAAAAATAATTAGTATAAATTCTATTGGATAGGTTACATCGAAAAGAGATGCCTTAGAGGAAAAGTCTTCAGGAGCACGTAATGACTATTTGCTCAGTCTTGCAGCAGCCAACGCCCACCAGACGAGATACTTTGTTGTGGATCTACAAAGCACAATTCAAGTAATAAAATCATTTAAATATTTTTTTTTAATACAAGTTTTCTTTAAGGCAAAGACTACTTTAAAGATACAAAATGTTATTGAACAGATAAAACATGCGTCATTATTTAAAGAACTAAATGTAAACTATTAACCTACTATACTAAGACGTTTTGAAACCGTCATTTCATTGATGGAGCCCAACTTGCTGCTCCAGTGTAAGAAATAGTAAGCTATTAGTTTTAACTTAGTTCTTTAAATTATTATTTGTGGTTGCTTATTGTAATCCTCTGCGTTCACTGAATAAATCATATAAGTAATTATTGAATAACTATATACGACATGGTGGTTTCAAAACGCGTCAGCTAGTTAGTAGTTTTCTCTCAGTTACTTATGAATTGACTATAATTTAACCAGCGAAATCATGGTTATTACAATAACCAACTTTAGATAAAAGCAGTGTTATTATTAGCAGAAACCTCTATTATCAATATGGAGTCCATCTATAGCTTATAAATAACCACAAATTTATTGTAAAAAATAATTTTTATTTGCGTATCAACTAACATCGTGTAGAGATAGTAAGTTACACTATCTATGTAGCCACTTTCTGCATCAGACTTAAGGTTTAACAGACTTAATATTTTTGGAATTTTTGGGTTGAATATGTGGTTTTTTTAATCATCACTTATTTAAACTTAGCAAAAAACCATTACTTACTGATTTTCTCAGTAGATGCTTTTCATACTTGGTCAGTTTATTATTCAATGCTGGGAGCTTTCAACATGTATTTGGTAGATTCTTAATTTCATATTTTTTGGGATGATCTTGCAAGCGGCACATGAATTCATGTACTCTTTACACAGTTAATTTACTAGTTAAATTGTTTTGAAATATATAACCACAGTGATTTTAGTTGTAGCTATGCAGTGGTTAATAGTTGTAACATTGTAGTTGGATTTTGCTGCCTGTCATTTGGGATAACAATGATTTTGAAAGTTATGACGTATAAATAAAGCAAAATTTTAAAATGCTTACTAAGCAGAAGGTATTTTACCACACTGATCATTGTCAGTATCTAGATTTTCTGTCAGGATATGTTTTTGATTTGGATGATTATGGTTTTCAAGTCAGATGATCAATAATGAAATCAAAGAATGTATGTCAATTGTTTTAATTAATTTATCAACATAAATACTTCTTCCGTCAGTGGATATACATTATCTATAGCTACAAATAGACTTTGACCATTATTTCTCTATTCTATAAGAAATAGAATATAGCTTATCCTATAAACCAGAGATGGCCAACTTCTTAACCCTAAAGGGCCATTTTAATATTTTAAGTGAAAACGAGAGCCGTTCAACTAATTCCACATTGAGCCAAATGTAGGTAATATGTGCGTAGAGTATCCGTCGTATATGAAATATTATGACTCAATAATCAATACAAAAATTTTTGTGTACATTTAATACCAAGCTCAATGTACAAAAGATCAAAATTGGTATAATATTTAATCATGTTGTTTATGCTCAACTGAACACAGTATTGGAAAAAACTCTATTTTGTTTAAATTTAAAATCATCCATAATTATCTAGACCTACCTACTTCACTTGGTGAGAACACTGTGGGCGGGCTCAATCGTCCAACAGTTCATCAAAAATCAATCTGAATTGAAGTGGTTGGAACCTTTTAGCAGATCTTGAAGAGGGTTGTGAGTTAGTCTGTTGCGGGGGGGTGGATTTTATAAATTTCATTGTTAAATAGGTGCACTGACAAAGATATGTGCTCCCAAACATTGAAACTAATTTTCTACCTAAGTCACGTAGTTTGGGATATTTCTCCTCAGATACTTGAATCCAAAATGCAGTACCAGTTTCCCACCTTGTCTGATAAAATGGGTCACTTTGCAAGTCACAGAACTCTTATTGGGGGTAAGCCATGTTCAACCTATAACCTATAAACTATTCCAAAATACATTTGTTAATAAATCAATAATCTAATGTTTTAACATTAATCTAGGGTCACATAAAACAATTTTTCAAGCCGCAAGTGGCCCCATTTTTATATACAATGTATACAGAAGTATATATAAATATGTGTATGTGTATAATAATATTTCACGTTGTCCATTATTTGTCTGTTGCACTGAATTTACGAAGTTATTATTATTAATTGTAATTCCACCACTAAGTACAATAATTTTACCTGTGATTAGGCGCCTTTCGGTCACTTGAACATTGTCGAATCACTGAATTAATTTTCTCTAGAAAAATTCTGGTGAATTCACACCAGAAAAATAGAGAAAATTAATTCAGTGATTTGACAATGGTCAAGTGACCAAAAAGCGCCTCATCACATAAGGTAAAATTATTGCATTTAGTGGTGGAAAAAATTGTTTACAATTATTAATAATAACTTCATATATATATATCAAAAACAACTGAAATTATTCAAATACAAGAATTCCTGATGATGCAATCATTTTTGTATTTGAAAAACCTTAGTTGTTTCTTATTATTATAGAAGAAAACATATTATATATACAATTTCAAATTTTAATTGGTTTATGTTGCAGACAATGGAGAGTCAGGTATATGAAAAAGTAGCAGAATACTTAATGTTAATAGCCAGAACTGAACTATTAACATGTACAGCAACACAAACCTCTTTTGGTCGAATAAGAGAACAAGCTCAGCAGGTCAGTTATACAATTAACTAAATATATAACAAAAAGAACTATTCGATATAATAAAATATGTTATTATGTATGCAAACTTCTACTTTGTTTTATATATTTTACTCTCTCTTTTCATCTTCGAAGTGCAAAGAGAGTTATAAAATATATTTGGTTACGTATCATATCTGAATGAAATTAAATAAAGTTGCCACAAACAATAGCTTCAATTATTGAATTGCCAACTCTTATTTGGATCATTGTTAATAATCTTTAAGAGTATTTCTCTTTAAGAAACAATCTTTATCTTTATTATAAACAATAGTTTCATGATATAGATAGTAGACAAATTTATTGCGTATTATTTGCAAAAACGTTATTTGAGTTTGGTCAAAATAATTTTTAAATTCCAGTTTTATTTTCAAATAAGATCAAGTAATGATAAGACCCTGATGGTTTGAAGCATTCATTTTGAAAAACCAATTATTCAGAACATGATCTAGGCATGAAAGGAAGGAAAGAATTAAAACCAAATTAAGTTTACAGAAAGAGGATCAATACACTCACTTGCTTTTCTATAGACTAAGAACAACTATAAACTCTCATTAAGAAAATCTCTCAGTCTCTTTTGACATAAGGTACAATATTACTCTACTGATACAATAATCGACCCCACTTATAAATCCCTGCACGCTCAGGCAATAGCAAGTATCTAATGAGTCCCAAGAATTCACAACAAGCATGTGTATAGACTCCATGAAGGCTGTATTTCGATATGCTTGATATAAAATTTACTTATCGAGATATCCCTTACTACATTTACTATGAGTTAATTAGTGCTATTACATTGTTGTTTAAGTAAAACCATGGTAAAATTTACTAGTAAAACTAACAAAAATTTATATCATTTGAATCATTTCGATTTTGTTTTAGAAAGTTATAGTTATCCTGATATCAATTAATATTTTTGAAACATGATCATTTAACTAAAGATATTTCTAAGTGATCCTTCGTATTCAATTCCTTCTATTAGTTCATTACTTACTCTCTCTCTCTCTCTCTCTCTCTCTCTCTCTATATATATATATATATATATATATATATATATATATATATATATATTTATATATATATATATATATATATATATATATATATATATATATATATTTATATATATATATATATATATATATATATATATATATATATATATATATATATATATATATAGATTTTTTGGACTAGGAGACTGACAGACTTACCTTGGTAAGAGTCCACTCTATAGTCTTGAAATAGAAACACATAAAAGCACTTAAACAATGATATATTTCAACCACACAGTGGTCTTTGTCAATCGAAGAGAAAACACAAAAAGAAATATGAGAGAATGAAATAAAATAATAATATTTATTATTAATAATAATTAATAATTATTTTATTTCATTCTCTCATATTTCTTTTTGTGTTTTCTCTTCGATTGACAAAGACCACTGTGTGGTTGAAATATATCATTGTTTAAGTGCTTTTATGTGTTTTTATTTCAAGACTACAGAGTGGACTCTTACCAAGGTAAGTCTGTCAGTCTCCTAGTCCAAAAAATCTAAATAATCTTTACCAACCAAAACTAACCTAAATATATATATATATATATATATATATATATATATATATATATATATATATATATATATATATATATATATATATATATATATATATATTCTTGATATTTTTTGTTATCCATTGTTTTTCCATTGCACTGACTTTATGAAGTTAATATATTACTATTGTAAGTAATATATTTACAATAGTAATATGTTAACTTCATATATATATATATATATATATATATTCTTGATATTTAACATTATCCATTGTTTTTCCGTTGCACTGACTTTATGAAGTTAATATATTACTATGTAAGTAATTTTATCCACCATTAAGTGCAATAATTTTACCTTGAGTGATGAGGCACCTTTCGGTCGTTGACCATTGTCGAATCTACAATACATTGATTCGACAATGGTCAACGACCGAAAGGTGCCTCATCACTCAAGGTAAAATTATTGCACTTAATGGTGGATAAAATTACTTACATAGTAATATATTAACTTCATATATATATATATATATATATATATATATATATATATACAGTCAACTCCCGATTGTCCGTGGAATAGGGTGGCCCAGCATCGCCGGATAACGAATTTCCCGGATAATCTGCTATGAACAAAGAATACGCAAAACGATCGATAATCGATTATTATACCATAAGTTACACAAATAATGACCCCGGTTAGTGCAATTCACAAATAATCTTCAGAGGACAAAATAAATACAGAAAATAATTTAAAATGTCGATGTATTTGACGGATTATAACATGTACGTTTATATGTCTAACTATTTTACACATAATACTTTCACTTTTTAACAAAAAAATCTGTCACTTTCGTCTGTTTTTTTTGTGAGCATTGGTTTAACTTTAATGTGCGATCTAAGTTTCTTGAGAACCATTTTGTCGCACAGTGTCTACTTGTGTCACGTGTGTCACAAAGACATAAAGATCGATAATGTATATGACAGACATAGATAATGCATATGTCACGTCCTAGACTATTTATAGCCGAGATTAGCTGACATTTGTTTACAATCTTATGATACACATTAGGTTTTCGGGCGTCCAAGCATTTTATCATTGTCTCTTATATACAATAGTCTGCTCGCCCCTTTTATTTCGCTGGCCCGGGTTGGGATGTTTCCCTTTCAATGTAAAAATTAGTACGTACATATTTACATATCTATTCCCTTCATCTTAACTTCTATTAAGCCTTATTTGTATTTACGTCGTAATTCACCGTTTGGAAATTTAAACACATGAATCTGATTGGGATAAAAATTGGATATTTGTAAAACAATGGCAGACCCCGGATAATCCGCAAACCGGTTAATCCGCCCACGGATAATCGGGAGTTTACTGTATATTGTTGATATTTTCTATCGTTTAAAAAATACTCTTTATTCCTTGAATCAATTTCAAATAAATGTAGTGAATGATGTTTATACAGTTTCAAATTATTAATTTAAATTTTAAAATTAAATTTATTGAATTAATTTATTTTTATGTGGGAGATAAACTTTTCACAAATAGTGCAAAAAATGCAATATGGTTATTTCGTCCCATTTGGCTCAAAATAAATGATACCATATGATTTCATAAAACAGCTGATTTATTAAATAGGTTGTTTTATTGTATTTATATTAATTGTAATTACTTAATAAAAAGTAACAAAAATAATTTTTTTTTTTTTGACTGAAGTAGGAATTTACTTTAAAAATGTTTCTATATATTACTTGTTTTTATAGTTAAGTTGTACATGTTTGTTTTGCAGCTTAGTAGAGACTACAATCTGCAATGTGTATATTTGTACTATCCTGTCCTGAGACAGCACATACAATACGAATTCGAACCATGTGATAATGATACCATAGAGAAAGTAACAGCAGAGCACAGTTCTGCAGAACAAACACTTAGGAAAGAAGCAAAACGTTGGGCTTGTCGAATTGCCAGAGAAAACAATAATTGTAAAGAATATATTCGCAAACTGCAAGTCTTCCAAGCGCTCAGGGAGTCTGGTCAGAAGGTACAAGTTTTATATAATGCATAAAATTATATCTAAGCATTGCTGAGAACCAATAGTTTTTTATTTATGAAATAAAAGCCTGTATAAACTGAGAGTGAGGAAATATATAAGCAATAAGATTATTAAAAAGTTAATAACAACCAAAAATATTATATTCAGTATAGTCTCAAAAATCCAAGTCCCAATATTTCGAGCTTCCGTTAAATTCGAGCTTGTTTCTATTTGAGTCTATTTTATCTATTTGAAAGAAACAGGTGAATTGGGCTTCTAAGAAAGGTTTATATCAATATGGTATGTAAAAGAAATGAGTCTGGCTTCCTAGAAATCAATATGATATACAAAGGAAATGAGTCGGACTTCCATTAAATATTCATATAAAGTTCTATAAACTTATTTAGTACTTTTTTAATTATAGGGTTAGGGTTCTTTAAAGCTCCTATTTTTTTCTAATGCACAGAAACGTACTTCAGTATTATTCAAGTTTTCGGTAATTTGAGGTGGTCTCGGTTCCATTTACCTCAAATTATCTAGACTCTACTGTATTTAACAACTTATTGCTCTTTTGCTATTACTTGCTACCAGACTTTTTGGTAAATAAATTAAATTGTTGATTTACACTTGGAGGAAACGTTTTCGTCTTACGACTTCTTCAGCCTCGTATTTTTGCTGCTTGGAATGCTGCAGTTGCACTTCCTCGGTACCATTTTTGAAAGTTAGAAGTGATGTGATCGAAGGCTATGTGTGATCTGTGCCGTGTTTGTTCATTTAGGATGTCATTTTTATGTGTGTTGCTATGTCTATATATTTCATACTGTTCTAGTGTGTTTAATTTATGGCCTTTGTTGCATGTGTGGAGAATGCACATGTTATTTTTCATACTTTTGCATGAGTGTTAGTGTCCATGAGGTGATTTGCGAAGGTGGATTCAATAGTAGTGTGCAATGCGCTTTTGTGTTCTTTATATATTTTGGCGAAAGATCTGCCTGTTTGTCCAATATAGAACTTATTGCATTTTAGTTTGTATATGTTGGTATTGTTATTAATGCTGTTTGGCTTTTATTTGTTGTTCTGTAAGCTACATTTTATCCTGCTTTTATGAATTGGTGTGATATTTTATTTGTGAGTTTGTTTATGTATGTGAGGATGATGAATTTGTTTGTGTTTGTGTTTTTGTTGTTTGTGTAGTTGTTACTGTTCTTGTTGAGTATTTTTCTGTGTAGTTTGTCTATTAAATAATTGTCATATCCATTTTTATGGGCTAAATATTTGATTGTGTTTAGTTTCTCTGAGTAGTTAGTTGTGGATGTAGGTATTTTATTTAGTCTGTGTAGTAAATATTTGAATGCTGAGTGTTTATGTTGTATTGGGTGGCTCGATGAATTGTGTATCAGTGTGTCTGTCATGGTTGGCTTGCAGTATATGTTAAATTCATGTTTGTTTTGATTTTTTGTTATGGTGATGTCTAAGAAATTCAATGTTTTGTTGTTTTCAAACTCTGCAGTGAACTGAATATTTTTGTGTATTTTGTTTACATGTGTTTGGAGTTGTTGGCATTGTCTTACGTTTCCTCGGTATAGTATTATAACATCATCTACATATCTGTGCCAATATATTATCTTATCTACGTGTTTGTTGTTATTTATTATTTTATTCTGTTCTATGTGTTGTAGGTATAATTCCGCGAGAATGCTTGTAATTGGTGAGCCCATTGGTAGGCCTTGTTTCTATGTGTAATATTTGTTGTTGTGAGTGAAGTAGTTCTGTTGTGTAATGGTGTTCAAAATGTGTATGATTTCTTTTGTGATTTTTTCTGGAGTGTTGTTAAATCTTAGATTGTTTTGTAATATGTTTAGTATTTCTGTGACTGGGATATCGGTAAATAGGTTTGTGATGTCAAACGATGCCAGAGTTGAGTTATGAGGGATTTCAATGTTCTTTATTTTGTTTACTAGATATATTGTGTTCTTTATATTTGTGTGTGTGTGTCTTCTAATAGTTCTATCCATATGACATACTAGTTTGTGTGCGGATGATTGTTGGCTGTTGATTATTTCCTTAATAGTGTTCCTTGTTTATGTAGTTTAGGAAATGCTTGTAAGGTAGGTGCCGTAGGTCTTACTGCTTTAAGGTATTTTTTTGTGTTTTAGATATTACCTGTTTAGTTGAATTAATTATGTGTTTAACTGTGTTGTGATATTTGTTTGTTGGGTCTTTATTTGTTTCTGAGATTTTGTTTGCCTTAATGAATTCATTAATTTTATTGTTTAAATCCTAAGTATGCATAATAACTGTAGTATTACCTTTATCAGCTTTTACGTATTTTAAATCGTGTTCTCTGGCTTTTGGTTTAGGTGATTTGGCTGTCTGTATTTCATTGGTGTGTGTTATGCTCTTTTGGGTCTTGTGTGTTCTTATTGTGTTACTAATTAAATGTCTTAAGTGTTCTTGATCTTGTATTTCTGTCTGTTGTATATTGGTTTCTGTGTCAATTATAATTGCTGTTTTTGTTTTACTCTTATCATTTTAGTCTATATTATGTTTTAGGCCTTTATTTAATCATTCTATTTCTTCAGTTATAAATGTGATGTTAGTGTTGTTTATTGTCTTTTCATAAAAAGAGTGTTGCAGCATTCCTAGCGGCAAAAATATGAGGCTGAAGAAGTTGTAAGACGAAAACGTTTCCTCCAAGTGTAAGTTAACACTTAACAAAAGGAACAACAATTTAACAACTTTTAATTAACAAAAACTCTGGTCGCAAGTAATAGCAAAAGTGCAATACGTAATGCAGTAGTGCAAAAGTTAGTTTCTGACAACAATGGTTGGTATTAAAGATGTTATAGGTTTTGTTTTGTAAGAAACAACCATTTGTTACTTACTTGCAGTGGCCCACCCAAGGTAGGGGCCAAGGGGGCCCTTAGCGTGAGAAAAAATGAAAATTTATAAATAAATTAAAAATAACAAGATAAATATTATATGTTTAACTGGAATTTAGGTGTAGGGTAATACGAACGACAATAGAAAATTATATTTAGCCTACTTGTAAATTGAATTCTCTGAGTCAGTATTTCCTGTGTGAACGGACTGTAATATCTTATATTTACTCTAAACACGCCAGCCCACCGTTGGATATAATACATGCTTTTATTACTTTTATTTGTGTCTGACGTTTCCTGTTTTAAGAGCTTTATTAGGCTTTAAGTAGCATTCAAATGTTAGCAATTTATAAATGTATCATTAATTTTAAAAAATCTTAACATTTCGCTTTGTGGTAAAACACACAGTTTTTGAGTTGCCACCTTAAGGTATAACAAAATAAGCATTAAAGTTACTTGACAATTGATAACTATGGGGAAATATTGAAATTGTCGAAAAATAATAGGCAACCTACTTTACTATGATATAAAAAACACAGATTTAGTATCAATTTGAGTCTTTTTTATGTTGCTTATGCTTATAACATAAGTTTTAGAGTGGTAAAAATTCAATATTTTCTATGGGGTGAACAAACTGAACCCCACCATGACCCCGTTGTAGTTCTGGCCCCCCTTGACAAAATCCTGGGTGCGCCATTGCTTACTTGTGACATATTTAGGTAATTAATGATAAGATTCAAATTACTGTTCAAGACAGTCAGCTTTTTATGACTGAGCTTTGTGCTGTTTTATGTTTGTATACAAAAAACAAAAATAGAAATAAATTGAAAAAAATACTAGTAAAATATTAAAAACATAAAAATTTTACAGAATTAGCAAAATTCATGATAAGCAAAAAACTCAACAAAAACGCACACGTCAAGTAGAATTTAATCACTAGGAACTGACAAAAAATATAAACCACTCACATTACGAGCTTAGGTGTTATTAAAGAATATGTTTGCCATTTTGCTATGGATCAAGACCGATGCATATGCTTGAAACCATAATACTGATGCTTCACATCCTCACACAATGTGTTAGAATTGTTAAATGTCTATGGTATTAAAAAAAAACAAAGCTTTAGGCTACAAATAGTCAAAGAGGAAGACACCAAATGTCATTTTCCACAGTATCCAGCTAGTGATACCGAGCTGCCATAGGCTTCTCCCCATTGTATGTCTTCCTCACTTCTCTGTTTTACTCTCCTGATTTATTTCTTGGTTTTATTGTTTGCCTCCTTCCTTACTTACTTACTTACTAGCCAACGCCCACCCTTGGCTGTTGAGCCATTTGGTGACGCACTGACCAGTAGAGACAAGCTGCCCGGTATACTTCTTTTTCTTCTTGAATGGAATGGTCAAGTGCTGGACATGCAGCAAGATGTTCTGCGTCCATTGTAGTGTAGCCGCACAGTTGACAATGTGGTGTTGGAAGAACTTTGATGCGATTTAGATGTGCTGCCAGGTCATCATGGCCTGTTTTCATGAGGAATGCAGCAACAGCAACAGCTCGTGGGAGATCGTCTCTAACAGGCCCAGCGGTGACAAGGCTTTCCCATTTTTTACCAGCTGCTTCTTGGATTAGATACTGTCGGACCACCTTCTCTGTTGCAGCACTTATTTGCAGTTTGGAAGATTTTAGAGATGGTTAGCACCCAAGTTGCTGGAGTGTAGTCCCTTTCCTTGCTAGTTTGTTAGCTCTTTCATTTCCAAAAATGTTGACATGGCTGGGGCTCCATTGAAGTTTGATAAGCCATCCTTTTTGTCCGAGTGTATGTAGAATTCGTCAGCACTCTAGTGTTCTTGGGCAATCTGTTTCTGTGTTACTTGATAGGTTATGGATAGCTGCCTGGGAATCAACCAAAAAAACTGCCTTCATAGGCTGGTAAATCTGCTCTAGCTCCTTAGCTGCGGCTAAGACTGCAGCAACTTCACCGTCATAATTGCTGAGAGGTGCACCCACTGGGAGAAAACCCTCAAATAGTCGACAAAAGTAGCCTGCTACTGTTTTCCCTGTTCGTGGTATCGAGGATCCATCAGTGTATATGTGAAGCCATTTATTCAGAGGATAGTCTTCGGCTATGATTTGATTTGCTACTTTTTCTAACTCAATGGGTAGCGATTTCTGTTTTGTAAGCTGATGGTTTCTTAGGTTGAACTTAGCTTCCGGAAGTTGGTTAAACACTGATTGTGATTGAGGAGTGGAAGTGGTTGAGAGGGGGGGGGGAATCTCGTACTTAGTTGCAAGCTCTTTAAACACTTCAATGGGAGTTTTCTGTGTTTTAAGCCTAGAGGAAGGTTGTTTATAGTTATCCCATTTGTCTTTGTAAACGCGCTTGTTTCTTTCCCAGAATTTAAGTGCAGTTTTTTCTCTGTGGAGCTGTAGTGGTTGGATATTAGTCTGTGCTTCCATTGCCGCTATGGGGGTTGATTTTGGGGCTCCAGTTATGGTTCTCCGGGCAGCATTTTGTACGATTTCAAGCTTCCTTGCTGTCGCAGAGCTAGCTGTGACCGTAACTTTGCTGCCGTAATTTAATACGGGCCTAACGTAGGTCTTGTAGGTTGTTGTAAGTACATCTTGAGAAGCACTCCACATTGTCGCAGTCAATATTTTAAGGAGTCTTGTTCTTTTTGAAGCTCTTTGTGCTCAATTTTGTATGTGCGGTTTCCAGGAGAGACGGCGGTCCAAGGTTATTCCTAGGTATGAGGATAGGTCACTTTCTTTCAGGGTTTAGTTCTGATACTTCAATGATATTTGTGGTGGCTTAGGGGATAGTGTGAAGAGTTGGAAAATGGTTTTTGTTGGATTTACTGTCATTGCTTTCACAGCCATCCATTGCTCGAGCTTCCTCAGTACCTGATTTAAACATTTTTTTCCAAAGCGGGGATAGAACCGCTGGTTGCCCATATTAGGAGATCATCGGCATATAGGAGTGCTTCTGCTTCAGGTATTTCTTTGATTGCTTCTAGGAGATCATTGATCATTATATTAAACAAGGCACAGCTGAGAGCAGCTCCTTCTCTTTGTAAGCGGAATTTTGAGGTTACGTTAGAGAAACGAACCCGTATTTGTCGCTGTGAAAGGAAGGATTTCATCCATTTGAACATATTTCCGGTCTCCATACAGTATCTTAGGCAGCTTTTAGATTGACCAAAATTGCAAGTGTTGACATCTTCCTGTGATATCCATCCTTAACATGTTGGGTGAAATTTAGTACGTGGTCCATTGTACCTCTGTTCTTTTGAAAGCCAGCTTGTCCGCTGTTTATGATTCCGTAGGTTTCAATGAATATGCCGAGTCTTTTCCCAATCATTTTTTCAGCTATTTTGCTGACGACACTTGTTAATGATATTGGGCGGTAGCTATCGGCTTGATTTGGTAGTTTACCTTTCTTGAGAATCGGGATTATTTCAGCCTTTTTGCCTCCTTTCTCCCATTTCCATTTTATTTGTTCTTATGGCAATGCCCATTCTATTTTAATGTCTATATCATAATTTTAGTAATCACATTAACATTAGTTTATGACTTTCTGAATTTTAAATTTTGTAAATTTGTAAAAACTTACTAAGACAGAACGTTTTCTGGTGAAGAACGCCATGTAACAATCAAAGGCGTTCTGTCTCAGTAAGTTTTTACAAATTTACAAAATTTAAAGTTCGGATAGTCATAAACTAATGTTAAAAAGATTAATAAGTTTCACTGAACGTAATAGACTACAAAATTCAAAAACAATATACAAGAGAATAAATACAAAAAATTCAAGAGAATAATTTTAGCATCTTCACTATTCTAATTTACAAAGTTTACTTATATTAGTTTTTTTATTTTAAATTTTTTTCCCTTTATGGAAATGATATAAAGTATGTATTTTTTTAGGTTGATCCAAATGACCAAAATGGACCAGACCTAGATACTAAGATTGAAGAGCTTAAGCAATCTATCAGAAGATCAGAGGTAACATAATATTTGTTATCAATGTTGTGTTTTTTAAATTTTTCTGAAAGAGGAATCTTGGTGATAAACTATTTACTTTTTTCCATTTTTGCAGACAGCCAAGGCAAAAGCTGAAGCAAGAATAGAGTGTTTAAGAGCCGGAGGAGGTAATATAGTGTTGCACTAAACCTTATAATGTTCTTTGGTATTTTTTAAACCAGCAAAAAATGTGCAATAAAAAGTTCCTATACTCACCTTGTCATGACTGTTTGATGCCTTTGTGCACGACGATGGCGGTTTGATAATACATCTAGTTTTTGTAGTTGACATAAGTTAGTACAGTAAAGTGTTGGCATAGGCTTTAGAACCTGTTGAGAAATTTTAACTAAAGTTCCGGCAGCATTATGTGCTACAGAATACATCCCTCAGCTTACCTTCAGTGGAAGAAATAGAAGTGTTTGTGTGCAGTGAACTCAGTAAAATGCCAAGACCTCTCTTGCATCCAGTATCATAACTGTAATGAATGCTTGTTTTATGGTTATGATCTATAGAACAAGTAATAAAAAAATAAATTTCAAATCAATCCCTACCTAGGTCAACCAAGAAATTTTATTTTAAATACTTTTTATTAAATAATTACAATCAAACCACTACTACTAGTGTATACTATATATTTTCATATACTGTAAACACACACACACACACACAGACACACACACACGCACACACACACACACTCTCATACACACACACACACACACACACACACACACACACACACACACACACACACACACACACACACACACACACACACATACACACACACACACACACACACACACACACTCACACACACACACACACACACACACACACACACACACACACACACACACACACACACACACACACACACACACAGACACACACACACAAATTTAAAATATTTCAAAAACAAGAATACTCTTATTGCATATATTATTCAAAGCTTTTCGCCAATAAAACAGTACCAGCATCTTCAGGAAAATAATTGTATAACAAAACCTTAGGTATAATTTATTAATTATATATATATATATATATATATATATATATATATATATATATATATATATATATATTAATATATAGTTAATCCAGCACTCAACTTTATATTTCTAACTTGTAGTCATACAGTTCAAATCCAACCTAAAGATATCAACATTTTAAAATTTATTAAATGAATTAATATTTGAATAAACTGTATTAACATCAAGTGCCATCCACTACAGATTTAAAAAAATGTATTTGAACTTGAGTGGGTGAATAAAAAGTATTTTAATAACGATTAGAAATTTGAACAATATATATCTGAACTTTATAAAGTTCGGATAGTCATAAACTATTGTTTAAGTGATTAAGAAGATTCACCGAACATAATGGGCTACAAAATTCAAGAATATATATAGTTCACTAGGGAGAGTGTGAACTAATAGAAGGAACTGAAGAAACAAGTTAGCACAGTGAACGAATCCATAATCACTGAAAATTAACTTACAAGACAAAAGTGCTAATCATTTTACATATTTTTACATAAAGAATCCAATTCATTCCAGCTGGTGGTACTAAAAGCTATGGTATTTCTCTATGATGTTAAAAGATCCACTTTCAAGTAAATGCAAAGCAAAACAAAACAGGACAGAGTTATTGAAGAAAGAATCGGACTACTTCATCATGACAGCGCACTTACTAAAATATCACTGCTGAGTAGAAATAATATTGCAATAGATCACACCCTTTATATATTTGGAG
Source organism: Prosapia bicincta (assembly GCA_036971475.1). Lineage (NCBI taxonomy): Eukaryota > Metazoa > Arthropoda > Insecta > Hemiptera > Cercopidae > Prosapia > Prosapia bicincta. The sequence goes on from JBAIZL010000002.1 coordinate 201,226,173, forward strand.
CTCCTGCTTTTTTGCCTTATTGCCAAGTTAGAAATTTCAGATAAAGGGTCACAGTTTTGACTCAGAGAAAGAAATTTTTTTTTTTAAGTGCAGTATTACTTGGAAAAAAATTCTTGATACTTTCTGGGAGTACAAAAAATTTTTCATTAACCATGAAATTGCTCTAAATTGATGATTAACCTTATTTGATTAGATAAATTTTAACTAACTGAGAACTGAGACATTAACTGAGAAGTTCTAACTCTAACTTGCACAACATTCTAGCTAATATTCTGTAATTTTCTATTTATATTTAACTAGCACAATCAAGATTACTCAAATTTGAAAAGATCTTTTTATTTGTCGGAACTTCACTTTGTGCCTTTTGCTGTAAATAAGCTTTTTTCCAGTTTGAACATACTTTTACGCATAGTTACATTCGTATATACTGAGTTTTTAATAAAAGTTTCAGACCTTTAAACGCTAATTTTTATCTTTAGATAATTATACGTTACATGTACTGTACTTAACCATGCTTGTTTACTTGGTTGGGTTTTTTATAGACACCTATGCTCATTTACTTTATATTTCAAAATACTGCTTGTCAAGCAAAATAGTTGTATAAACATTTGACATAAAAAAGCCATTTAGTTTTGGAAACTAATTCATTGTTTTATAAAGGCTTTTTTCAATAATTTGTAAATGAAAATTTATTAAATGAATGATATAAATAATTTTAAAAATGGCTGTTTCTAATGAATAGTGATCCAATTTTATACAAATTTAAACATACAAATTTCTAAGTGAAAACAAACTTTTGAGTTTTTCAAGAGTTTGGATAAGACAGAGATTTGAATCTGTAAGCTTGATGTTTTAGGGTATTTCACAGTTCATAGCACATTAGTACAAAGATTATTAAGTTGAAGTTGACAGAAAAGTGTTTGAGATACATTCAAAAACAACGTTTTAAATGTTTTTATCACATCATTAAAAAAATATTTTTAATACAAACAAATGGGTCATTTAATATAAAGTTTTAAAAAGATTCTTGACACAACAAATCTGCCCTATAAAATTCTTTGTGGACCACGATATCACATTGTTTTCTCATTTTGACATATTTATCTCCTTTTTGGCTAATCCCAAACAATAAATCCTTTAGTTAAATGAATTACTTCTCTATAATTTAAATTTTTGTCAGAGAAAACAAAATCCTAACTATGTAGAACTTAATACGAGATGGTTAACATGTTTGCTATAAAGGCATGCTTTTAAACCAATCTTATATGGCTAAAATTTTGTAAAAACTTCACTACCCAAAAGTTGCAGGAAGTTTCAATTTAATACAGAAAATTTTAATTTGGCTGTCCAAATTTAACTGCCAGTTTGAAATGCATATGCCTTAGAATGCAATCCATGCTGTACTTTAATGATCTTAGAGCTAAATGGTCCGTGTAGAATTGTTAACATTTAGCTTAATTTGTCTAATATTTTCTCTGACACTATATTTAGTTCCATACAGCATGTAATGTATAAAAGAGGAAAAAACTTTGTACTCGTATATATACACATATAGAAACAATTCTTTGTAATTTGCCTCCTATTTCCGAAGACATCTAGCACCCATTGTACGATCAATGTTCATCCCAACCACTAATAAGTCAATATCATAAGAAGACTCTAAATACATACTGTAATTAAACACAGTTATTGCTCAATTAAAGATAATATCACTCATTTAGAACCAAAAGTTAACATGTTTTCTGTGATGGTATACCTTGAGGCACTTTAAGGTTGTAAGAAATTTTGATATTCTAGAAATTGTGTTGATGTGTTTTAGCACATAGCGTTGACTTATAGTGTACTATTGCAGAAAACATATGAAACTAAGAGAAAAATCAGTATTAATCAAAAATACTTTTCCCCTGCAGTTGCACCAGGGCAAGAACTTAATGTACATTGTATGCAAATTTTTAAAGCAGTATGACAATATTTTCTGTTTACATTTAGCAATTACAATACAGCTTAGGATTTAATACATAGTCAACTTTGTGTAGAGTTTTGGGGACATAATTTTTATGATTAAATTTATTTATTTCATGATTTGCTAAACTTATAAATTAGGTAAACTTGTGAAATACTTACTGAGACAATAGATTTTGCTTGCCCTTCCCAATCTTTACTCAGTATCTATGTTGGCTGCTGGAAAGTGTTTTTAAGCTAAGAAACAGGTTTTCTATAATAAGTATATGTAACACATGTGTGTGTTATATAATTTATTGGATTTGTTCATTTATTATGTTTTTATTTTGCATATTGGTATGTTGTAGTTGTTGTTGTTGTTATGTTCTAGTGTGGTTCATTTTTGATGATGTGGATGTGGTTCTAGGTTATAGTTATGTCCGTGTATGTATGTCCGTAGCACAACCTAGTTGTGTTACATAGACAACAGAAGATTAATCAGCATTATATTTATTAGTGTGTGTGGCTCTTCAACCTTTGTTGAAAGCTGTGATCTGTTGGCTTAGTGTAGAATTTATTATAGTTTAATCAGTTTAGTTTCTGTATATTTAGTATTTAGAGTTTTGTTTGTTTGTGTTGCATGTTAAGTTGTAGTTTGTTAGTTTTAAATGCTATCCTTTGCTACATTTTTTTTTTGAAATTGTTGAACGATATTACTTTATTACCAATGTCCACAGAAAACACCAACAAATTAATAAACAAAATTAAATATCTATCACAGATAGATATATACAGTAAGATGATAAAACATGATAAAAAAATAACACCAAGTACGAAAAATAACCAAAATCTACTTAACAAGGGGAAAGTAACGTTGCCATACTCACAAACAAAAATAAAACATCAGATAATATCACTCAACAATTTTATAAAAAGGGTACAGGATAGCATTTAAATCTAGAAAAAACTACTGAGATTCAATACAATGCCAGTCTCTCTGGAGAGATAACAACCAATCTCCCTTGACATGAACCAGGGACAAACAGATCTGTGCAGACTAACAAATATTACATTAGGCAAAAAGGTACACTTTATTAAATATGACGTTGGCCTACCTTTTGCTAACCACATAATAGAAACAAGTCATAATCACTCAAACAACAACCATAACATACATCAACAAAAAATAACCACATCTCAACTCTCTAATAATGTGAAATTTACAATTATACAAAAACACAAAATAAACACACATTAAATAGACAAACCCAATATAAATCGCATACACTTTGAGACCAACCTGCTATATAAAGATCTATAATAATGTTTTAAACGTTTATCATAAACGTCTCAGCAAGTCTTTTGTAAGTTTTCTTTATTTATAAGTTTGACGTTGTTAATATTAAATTCTAATGTAATTATTAGGTAGGAAAATTATGGCACATTTGCATAATATATTATACTATAAAGCTGTGACCATTGCTAACGGCTTATACTAAATTTTAATATTTTACAATTTGTGTAGTTAATGTGGACGAATGGATGCAGGAAATAGATAACCTCAGTGTACAAGACATGCCACGTTCAGCCAGTTCCTTGTCAATGCACACTGATCCGGTAATGAATTATGAACCTAATTACTATATTTTAATTTCTTCTGCATGTTTTCTCACAATAATTAAAAGAAATTCTTTAATCTCGCCCTAAGCTAACTAAGCTAGCTTGCTGCTATTAATTTGTATTAATTACAATTTGCTATTACTGTAAAAGTTGATTGGTTAAAGAGGTTTATTCTTTTATTTTATTAAACTATAAATTTAGACTTTTTTAAGGAGGCCATTTGCTTGTACAACAACATTAAGTAGTTGATCAATTAGAGAAAAGGTTTTTAGGTATGTACTAAAACTTTTCAATTTTTTCTCTATAACCTATCAGATAACTTCTGTATATATCCTTTGAAAATGGAAAAAGGTTTGAGAAAAAAATTAGTGTAATTTAAATTGTAATTGTAAAATTAAAATTTCAAATATAGTTACTTTATATTTTTAAAATGTTACAACTTTTTATAATTCTAAAATATGATTTAATTTATAATATTTTTACAACTAAAAATGTTTACAGTTGTTTAAAGGTTGTAAAAACTAACTGATATATTTGATGCCTAAAGTTTGAAGTATTGAACAGATGTCATTAATGAGGCGACATATAAATAGTTGGGGCGACATCCAACTAGGTGACAGGTCCATGTTCCTAATAGTTGTGGAACCAGTTTATTATTTGCGACTTGTAATCTTCTTGTAAACTTTGTCAATATTTCAAAGCCATAATATTGAAACATATTCTGGAAATCTGGATGCTAATTAACAAGATGTTTATTCAAAAATTGTAAGTTTTATACAGACAGATTTCAATAAAAATATTACTTGAAAAATAATACTTTTATATCTGTTGATTCGATCTTCATGTAAGCTATTAGTTTTCACTAAAAACACTTGAAATTACTTTACAACTTGCCTATGAAAGCAATTACTTATATTTGTTGAGGATGGCTGTTTTGGGAGATGTGTCCCGTTGTCAACTCAGACGGTAACTGATTTCAAGATTTTTGTAGGTTAGACTGGAGGTGGGATATTATAGTGGGGGTGTGGGTGTATTTGGTGAGTTAATACTTTTTTGAAGCTATGATGTCAATAACGCACAAACACTTTGTGACATCATAACTCCTAATACTCACCAAAATACACCCACACCTTCATCATAGTATTTCACCCCCACCCTAACTTACAAAAACCTTGAGATCAGTTACGGTCTGAGTTAACAATGGGTTATGGCTGAGAAACGGCCGTCCTCAACAAATATAAGTAAGTGCTACTATAGAAAAGTTGTAACATATTTACAAGTATTTTTAGTAATATTTTTAATAAATAACATTTCTCAGAAAACTTTATCTTGTTTCATGGAATTATTTTATATTTTCCCTTTTTGTGGTAAAATAATTTGTTTATATTAGACAAATTTCAGTTAACAAAAGTTTATAAATGAGTAAAATGTTATTCAGGAACCACCTGGATCTGACTCTATGTATGACAGTGATTTCAACGATGCTGGGTCAGACCTTACTACAGTAGAAAGGCCAGTGAGTGGAGGTGGTGGTGAAGTAGAAACAGAGCGTCCTGACTCCACAGAGGTCGATGGAGAATGGGGTTTGTATTAACTACTGAAATTTAACTTTTAAGAGTCAATTACTCCAATCAAACACATGATATGAAAAAAATATGCCTTTTACCTTCAGACAAGAAATACTAAAATATGTTACACAACAGAAGCAATTAAATTCTAACATTTTTTGAATTGTTTGGTAAATGAATTATTTTATGTATTTACAGTAGACACTTTGCTAACTAAAACAAAGGGAGCTGGAGGACGTTTCAGATAGAACTCTTTTTAAAATTATTAATAAAACAAGCATAGGAGATGTAAAAAGAGTTTAATAAAACCTTCAAAATGGCATTTTGTATACATAGATTAAGCATGTACATACAATAAAATACAACGATTTTATAAAAGTACTGTAATGATTTTATACAAGTATCTAACGATTTCATATTAATAACGATTTTACCAGTATTTAACAAGTATTGTTAGTTTAAATCTTTTGAAAAAAATCTTCAATTTTTTTGTTAAATAAAAACTTGATTGATACGTGAGTCAAGTAACCTTGATTTATTAAAAAATTTTGATTCATTTCGATGACTAAATTTTTGTCCTCATTCAGGCCTACAAGTATAATAGACAGAATTCTATTACAATACACCACACCATTCTTTTTTTATTTAAAATGATTTCTAGTCGCTATATCCTTCCAGCGTTTCATTAGTAACAGTAGGCTTAGCAGGCTTAGTTTCGTCTACTTTCTCAACAAACAATGAGGAAACCTAAAAGTAATGAATCAATTGAAAATCCATCTAAAAAATTAAACCACTTGATCATAAGAAAGTTAAAAACTTAAATGCCAATTCAAACATATATTCACGGCTTTATAAAACTTATGGTGTCCCGTAAAAACCTACGATTTTAATGTACATACTGTACTGAATAAAGCAGTACAGTACTGCACTGGACATAAAGACTAACACATAACTTAACTCTAAGGCATTGAAAATCTCTTCAGCAGCGTCATGGCTGCTTTCATCTTCATCCTCTATTTCTGTCATGTTTTGGTTGTTTGTAGACCAACTACTGCGTGATTTATTTTTCAATTTTTTTTATTACATATAATTTTTTTCTTTCTGACTGTTTTGGTTAATCATCACTTTGATTACTAGAGTTTTGGTTAATAGAGTCTCTACTGCATATATTAATAAAATAAACTAAATTTAAATAATCAAGTTCTTGTTTATGGAACACCATTGTCAAAAACATTACTTTTCAAAAGAACTTTCCTGTAACAAGTTAACAAAATATTGTAAATATGAATAATAAGTATTATTATTTTTATATTAAAAAAATGGTAAAAATAATGACTAAACAAATAGAACATACATTTTCTTTCTGCAGCAATGTTGGAGCAGGAGAGACAAAGGATAGAACAGCTGACAGCTGGATGGGATGACCCAACGCAGGTGGACTGGGGTCCAGATGACACACATGATACTCATGAAGAAGTTGTAGAAACAGTGCAAACAGAAACTGGACCTTTGTATAAGTGCACTGCTCTTTATTCTTACACAGTTAGTTTTCTCGGTTTTTATGCTTTCCTAAATTGTGTTGTTTTATAAAACAGACAAATTTTTACTTTAAGCAGTAGCATTAACATACAGTTGCAAAACAATGTTTTAGATTGCCTTTTACTTTTCACCAAAAAGTTCATGTCGTAATTATTAAATCATTCAATAAAGTAGGGTTGTATTGACCTTGATTCAATTTATTTTATTCATAAATCATTGTTCTATAACAAGTGAAAGTATTTGAGCAACATATTTTATTATGGACGATAAAAAACAGTTTCAAAATGAGTTGACAATTTGGGTTTCTCACGTTTTTCACTTAAAAATAGAGTCTCGAAAATTCGAGTCCCAATATTTCGAGCTTCTATATAATTCGAGCCTATTTTATTTATTTGAAAGAAAATGAGTCGGGCTTCCAAGAAATATTTATGTCAATACGGTATGCAAAGGACATGAATCAAGCTTCTAAGAAATGTTCATATAAAACTCTCCTATTTTTTCTAAGGCACAAGAACGCACTTCATAGTAATAAGTGTTCTAAGTATACTTATATTAAATGAAAGATGGCAAGACACATGAAATACTTCTTAACATAATTAATTCAAGCATGAATATATGACTTTTTTAGTTTTTTATATCTGACATCCAAATTTTATTATAAACATTAAAAGTAATCTTACATGTAAAATATACATATAAAGACATAGAAAAATAGTGCACAAAATAATTGTATAAATCATAACAACAATCAATATCCTGAAAATTCAAGTATCAGCCTCAACTAAACTCAAAACACAACCAAGTGAAATATTATATGATTATTTTAACTAATATGATACTAAGTGCTGCATCTGGTTGCAGCAAAGTACAAGTTACAAAAGTAATAATACAAACAAATCTATTTAATATTTTTGGCAAATTTCTGGATAGTTATTATTTATAGGCATTTTAAAATTCAAGTATTAAATTAAGTAAATTAAGGTATTTAAAACAATTAAAGTGGTCAATAATTTACTCTAATCAAATGAAAACATTTATTTTTCCACAGCAGAATTAAAGGACTAAGAATGAATTAAATTTTTATTTAGAAAGTAAACAAATGTAAAACTATAACTCATGTATTTTACTGCACATGACAACTGAAAAAACTTTGAAGTGTGTACTTAAAAAAAAACAATTTTATGATGTTGGCTTAGTATGATTAAAAACATTGGATCTTAGTAAGTTAGTTTACAAAATTTCCATAAATTACAAGTTTAAGAAGCTGTTAATGTGTAAAATACAAACATATCTTGATATGTTACTGGGAAATTTATTTTAGGCACAAAACCCAGACGAACTGACAATAGTAGAGAACGAGCAGTTAGAAGTAGTTGGTGAAGGGGACGGGGATGGCTGGCTGCGAGCAAGAAACTACAGAGGGGAAGAGGGATATGTTCCACATAATTATCTGGATGTGGAAAGGGACGAACAAAGTGAGTGGGCCACAGGTAACACTTTACAAGGAGGGGGTTCATCGTATCAACTTACTTCTCAAATTTCCTTTTCTTCTGTTGACTATACTGTTGACGAGGTAGAAGAACCTTCGGAACAAAGTTTGCCATCTGTTCAACAAGATACTGTCAGAGAAGTTCATAAACCTACTCACATTGGTAAGTAGATTGTCAGGTTGTTTAAGAAAGCTTTTCTTAGTTTTTATAAGCATTACAATATATTAATATTTTGATGTATAAGTGTTTAATGAGAAATAGTGTTATTGTTGTCAAAGAAGACATGTGAACTGTTAGTGACAAACCTCTTTTGGGCTACATTTTCTCTTAGTATATTCAAAACTGAACTTAAATGCTTATAACATTAAAATTATTTTATGAAAAAGATTGTGTGAATAATAAAGAAACAAGAATTTAAAACATCTTCAGCTCAATATGTTCAGATTGGTTCAAGATTAAAACAGAATTGATTTAAATTCTAAACTAAAACATACTAATAGGGATGGAGCAATTCCTATAATCTTCGGTTCCGGTTCTAAAATTTTTCTTCTCATTATCGATTCTTTTAAGTTATATAGTCCTACATGATATACTCTAAAAATGCATTTAGTTAACATCTTGGCCATGTGTAGAAGCCTTTTGAAATTTCGGTTTTAAGGTGATGGGCTACACAAAACGTTCATCCTTGATTAATGAGTAGGAATTGTCTGAAAGCATGATAAACATATCAGATAAAAGTGACAAACGAACAGACCAGAATTGCTTCTGATCATCTTTGTTATAATGTCATGAATAATAATAATATTTTCGTTAATTAAATCGGCATTTGTTTTAATTGTTTAATTTATTCAAAGCCACTAATACATAAATAAGGCATAATTGATAATTAATTATTTTTTAAATAAATTACTCAGTTCACCAATTCAACAGTTAAAAACAAGAATTGGAATCAGTACTTTAATAAATGGAGAATCAAGTATCGATGATTATTCGATTCCATTTTAATCGACTGTTCCTGGAATCGAGAATCGGAATTAGCTCATCGCTAATTACCAACATACTAAAACATACGTAATATTAAATTTAATAAAACTTATTCTGAACTTTAATTTGTAAAATATTTTAGAATTTATTTCTTATTTGTAAAGTTGAGTTATATTAATTATAAGGAATTGAAATATTGAATAACATGTACTTTAAAATTAAAATCTGAAACTTTTATATATAATTGACATTTGTTGGCACAAAATTCTTACCATTATATAAAAGGATGTGATTATTAACTAAAAAAAATTGATGAACCTTGCAATCTGTTTATATTTAATTGTGATTGTTGTACATTTATAATCAAAGATATTGTCCTTGATAGTTACTTAATTTAGTAGCTATTCCACTTTACTAGACAATGTAACCCTTTAGAAAAACATTATACAATAAGTAACATATAAATCATAAAAATTTAAACCCTGGCTACCACAAGAACTGCATAGGTTTTGAGAGCCTAAAACTAAGGTAAAAATTAGAAATAAGAATTGTGGTTAAGCTCAGTAGTTTGACAGAAAACCCAGCCATATAGATTTTAAAACCTGTACCAAACAACGGGGATTTTTCTGATCTTTTAATTGTAGACTTTTCCAAATAATTGGCTGGATCACTTTTCACTGCTTTGTAATATCCTTCTTCCAAATTTTATCTATGTAGTTGTTTTTTGTTTAAAACAGTATTGTCAAAACCTTTATATACTGGAATGTGGTAATGTAGATAAAGCAGTTTCATACATTCATCATTTAAGTAATCTAATAGAAATATTCAAAACAGGACTGTGAGAGGTGGCAATATAAAATGATTTATTGAACTTCGACTTTTCAACCACACTAAATCTCCGTGGTCCTTCTCAAGGCTAAATAGTAAATTTTTCAAACAAAAACACAATTATAACATCAAGACTTAAGTAAACTTTTAGACTTGTTGTACTGAAAGACTGAGTCATTAGACTGAGTTAACTTTTAGTCTTAGTGTTGTAATTGTGTTTTTTCCAAATCATAGTATTTAGTCTTGAGAAGGACAACAGAGATTCTTAGTGTACCAAACCATCGAAGTTCAATAAATCTTTTTTATATTATCGTCTTTCATTTCTTGTTATGAATTTACAATAATATTGAGACATTAGAATCTAGAACAATTTCTGAGCGTATTAGTGAAATCGAATCCCTTAGCGGAGATTTCAGTGGAGTTGAGATTATAGCTAGTCATATGTTTATACAACTGTCCTATGATCCAAAGTTATATTTTGAATTCAAGTACTTTAATAGCAAAATTTCCTAACAAGTCTTGGTTTTCAAACCATTACAATTTCTGAACTTGCAGCAACAGAGTCATGCTATGATTCCTCAAAACCTGATGTATTTGATTGTTAAATATATTGACTTAGTGTTTGTTAATAAATTATATTATTTTTAATTGTAAATAAATAAAACCTCTCAAACCACAAAAAACTTTTTATTTATGTCCTGATGTACTATTGATTTCTATTGCAAAGCAGTCATCTTCAGAGGAAATTAAAATTAATTTCATCAGGACATAAATAAAATGTTTTTGTGGATCAAAAGGTTTTATTTATTTATAATTAAAAATTACAATACAGCTGCTCCAAGCTATTATAATTATATTATTTATATTTTGTTAAACCTTACTATGATTAATTCCGTATAATGATAAAGGGTTATATTATTTTATTTTTATATTTCATCTATTAGCTCACACTCTCCTGATATACATCTTGTTCAAATTTTCAATCATTAATAAAATACGTTTATATTCATCCAATCAGGTCCAAATACATTTCTTTTAATCTATAGTGGATGACAATTTATGTTAATACAGTTTTTGCAAATATTTATTCAATAATTAGATTATAAAATTTTTGGGGTCCAGCCGGATTCAAACTGAGAATCTTCATGTTTGAAGTGTGCACGCCTTGGCACTACCCCAACTTTCCAATACCTAGAAATATATTTCTCAAAGATGTATATGGAATTTTTCTCCCATCTGGTTGTCCTTGAAACCTCCATTTTATAACTTTAAACTGTTGCCATGGTTACCACACAATACCATAAATAGTGCTCTAGGGTAACTAAAATAAAAATTTTCTCTGTTAACCTCAGCAGGGATGTACTTATTTTTCTTCTATATTAATTGCTTAAATAGAATCTTTCTTAGATGTATCTGAGTTTTTTAAGAACAATTAAATTCATTGAATAAAATTTATATTCAGTAATTTTTTCAACATCTAATAAGGGTTTTCTATTAACTACTTTCTTTTATTATTAAATAATATATTAAACAGATTTAACTATATTCTATTAAAATACTTCTTATTAATAGATTCTATTAATACCATTTTTTTCATTTTTAAAAGTATGAAATTTAGTATCTTCAGTAAACTAATTGAATTATTTAATAATAATAACTTTGATTTCTTGCATTACAGACATAAGTGGGACCAGTAATGGGAAAACGTTTTGCATAGCCTTATATGATTATGAAGCCACTTGCGAGGATGAACTGACGTTCAATGAGGGTCAAGTACTGCAAGTTTTAAGGAAGGTTGTACATGATGATGTTGATGATGGTTGGTGGGAAGGGAAGATTGATGACCAAATAGGCCTCTTCCCATCGCTTGTTGTTGAAGAGTGTCGAGAGAATGGCGAGCCATTAACGCCAGAGGTAAATTTTTTTTAAAATACAATGTATTTATTTATTAATTATAGAATTGATGAAGTAAATCTTACTTTTTCAATTGTTACTATTAGTTCCTGAAATGTCTCCCTACTTGTTCATAAGTACAGTAATAAGAAATATGTACATAAAATGGTTTTTATTCATCCATTTAAGTTCAAATACAATTATTTTTACTTGTAGTGAGTGACACTTGATGTCGATACAGTTTAAAAAAAATATTAACTCAACAACTAAAAACATGTATAAATATGTTACACTTGCCTATAGCAGCACTTTCTTTTATAATTATTTAGAACGGCCATTTCGGTAGATGTGTCAGACCGTAACTTTACAGTATGAATTGACAATGGGACACATCTGCCGAAAAGACCATCCTCAAATATTATAAAAGTAAGACAATTGTCACATATTTACAAGTATTTTAGTTAAAAACTAGTAGTTCACGTGAAGATGAAATCAATTAATATTGATTCGTTATTTTTAATATTTTAAAAGTTGATGTCTTTAGGTTGAGTTCAAACTGTATGGCATGTTTGAAATCCAGCGTTAGTTTAAGAGACTAAACAAAAAATTGAGAAAAAGTACAAATTTAGAGCTAGCAGAATAGTATTAATACCACTCTATAAGCATCATGGAGATGGTACAATTCATTACTTGAATATATTTATTTAATAAGTTTTTTATTTTTAGTACAATAAATAAAAGATAATTTTAAATTCGTATTTCGTTTCAAACTGTAACCAAAATTTTCCATTGTTATTTTTAAATAAAATTATGAAAGAATGTTTACTAAAAAATATAAATAAAACTGTAGGCTTTGTTTTAAAACATTAGCTAGTATTCTTGGTTTGAGAAAATGTCCAAGATCTCATTTTATAAATTAGAACAATTATTTTCATTTAAAAAATATCCTATCAATTCACTTAGCAAAAAAACCACTACTTACTGATATTTTCAGCATGCTAGTTTTGCACTTGGTCAGTGCATTGTTCAATGCGGTGAGTTATGTATACGATTGTTCAGTCTTGCCTTGCATTGAACAACGCACTGAACAGTCTATAGTTTCTAAGTGAATAATTAAGATATTGTCAAATAAACACAACCTCAAAATTAACAAAATTTTTCACAATATATTGAGCTACCAATTTGAATATATATCTCACAATTTTCTAAATACATTTTTTTCTGATTGGTTAAAATTGAGTATAAATAACAATTTACTATATTAACTATGATTGGTTTAAAATTGAGTTCAGTTACTATGCGTTTATACATTACCTACTACAAGTCGTCTGTATTTTTATACTGATTTTGAGAATGAAATTAACAGTTAAATTGTTAACACAATCTGTTTATGGTTCAGCTAGTTTCTAATAAAACTGAAAATGTTTTACTTCTTCATATTAATTAGCATACTAAGTGAACACAATATTATAAACAGGACCACGCTTGTTATAAGAATTTAATTCTAATTTGTTTAAACACTCATTAGACAGGTTAACTAAACAACAACAAAAATAGACCAAGAATATATTCATTTTATTGTTTTATTTATGGTATTTAATGAACATGTATTGAAAGCCAAAATTTAAAATAACCCACTCGTTCAAGTGATCAGAATGTTTGAAGTCCAAACATCTAAGTTGGAAGTTGATGGTTTAGTTAAAAGAGATATTTTTCAGGGGGATGATACGCCTCCAGGATCAGCGCCACCTGTGTTCACACCACCAGATGTTCCAACTTTTCTATTAGCACCACAACAAGTAATCATTACCCAGCCTACACCTTTAATGGAACATGGTCCACAGTTGCCTGCAACTAATGGTATTTTATATTCAACAATCATTAATTTATCATAGAACTCACACAATTTTCCAAGTACCTATTACCAAAATCATGATATAATACTTTACCAAAGTTTCAGATAACACATTGTTTCAGATTTAAAAAAATGAATGTAGGATTGACAATATTTCTCATTTTTAGACAATCCATAATAAGGGCTTCAATATACTTAGCATTTTGAAAAATATCTTTATTTTATCAATATTAATTTCGATTTTATTATCAAGAGAGTAGTAAATAGAAGATAAATTATTTATTTATTATCTATAGTATATAAGCAACATTCTTAATATATACACTATATATATAATATGCAATATATCAATTTACAAAATAGTGATTTAAAACAAACTATACCTTAGAATAGTTGAGTGAAAGTTGATAAATAACAAAATACCTTTATACAATATTTAAAACAAAAATTAATTAATTATTTTGTGTTTTTCTTATTTATTAACATTTTATATATACTGTTTTGTTACATTACTGGGAGCCTATAGATAGATAAAAAGTATGTTAAACATACACACACACTGAGACGGCCATTTGTTTTTAGGTAAAAATTGTTATAAAATATTAATTTGTAAAAGTTAAGAAATGACATCGCTGCAAGGGAAAGTAGCAGTCAAGCAAGTGCACTCCGGTCCAAAGGGTCAACTTTGCTCACTGAATGGAGCAACTATAAATAAATTAATTTTTTCTTCTAGCATGTAATATTAAAATAAAATAAATTCTTGCTATTTATGAAAAAAAAAAATGTAAAAATAAAATAAGAAAATAAAAGTAATAAAAAACCACCAAAGCTTAAGAGAAGTTATAAGTAATAAAAGCAGATTATTGTTAATTAAAAATTTATTAACAAATTTATTTAATAAATGCTCCAAAAATTAGAAAAGTGTCAAGTGAGGGAAGAAATAGTTTCGAGTGCCGTTAAAGGGCAAGTTACGATCGAAGGGGCTAGAAGTGTCATTCAAATACATAACAACAATTTGAAGGGTAAAGAAGACTATGGCTTTAAAAAATATCACAATATTACACCATAAGTGACAATTTCAAGTATCAGCAAAAAAACGAGCAAAAATCGACAAAAGTAAGTTCAATAGGACATTATGTTACAAGTCACTTGACAAACTGATAAACCCTGTAGCAGGGTAGGAGAAAATGCCCGCTAGCTGGAGACTCGCAAATCAGCTTTCGTTGGAGACGGGTGTGTTTCCGGAGATCCAGAAGGAAGTTCCAGGATGCTGTTCTGTGGCTGAGAAGAAAACCAAGCCCAATATGGACGTGGAGATGATTGGCCTTCTATCGAAATCGAGCTTGAACATTTTAACAATGTAAAAAAGTATTAGGAACGGCCTTAAAACTGATCAGTGATGATGGCTACCAGAACGACGAGTCGAGAAAAATCCAGGAAAACCACAGCTATCCCAATGAAAGTTTTTGGGGCAAGTCTAAATTTTAATTGAAATTAACCATTTATTAAAATTAGTAAAAATTTCTTAAATTCATGTATTCAATTTTCTTTATACATAAATTGAATCACTTGTTGAAAATGAATAATTAAAAAATATGTAAACAAATGGCTGTTTTTTAAACAGTAATAATATTGGTGGTCATGAAATAATAATTTATTCATCTATTAAATTGCAAGTTCTAGAATCATAAGATCAAGCAATAATAAAGTTAACGTTTTTATAAAAACAAGTTCTATATATGTTTGAATAAATATATGTTTGTGTATATAAAATGAATGTACACAAATTTTATTTAGAGTAAATATCAGAAAATGATTAAGAAGTTTATAAATAAAATCATTAAAAGATGATTTAGTAATTAAGTGAATAGAATTTATTTTATGTCCATATATACTAAATCTAATATCTAACATCAAATAACTGTAAACATGTGAATCCAGTAAATTTGGTTCTAAAATCTTTAAGATGTATGTTTGGGAGCACAAATATAAATTAAATCCAGAGGCACTAGGAAGTACTTTTGCATGTTATTTCTAAAAGAATTTATATGGACATAAAATAAAATAAATAGATATAAATTATGCTTGTATTATATTTAAATATGTATGTGATTTTATGTGTGAAATTTTGAACTCTAAAACACCAAGATATTCTCATAAGGACTTCAACATTAGAAACAGTTAAATAATAGCGTTATCCAATTGACTATTGAACGTTATGCTAAGATTATAAGAACATTTAAGAACTTCATAGAACATTCAGATATATTTCATGGCTAAAGAATAGCTTGTAATTAATAGTAAATAAATAACAAAAATTTAATGAAATGTAATTAAGAATTATATGATATTTTTGAAAAACAAATTTTAGTTTATATTTTAATTTTTCAAGTAATTAAAGCAAAATAGAACAAACAAAAAATGTTTCAAGTTATTAATATTAACCTGTGGTAAAGCTAGCAAATTAAAATTTTATGAAATTTTTCTAACCAATAACTATCAATAAAATTAAATAATTAAATTAAACTAGCAGAAAGATTCTTAACAAATACTATTGCAATAAGAACGTAACAGATAAATTTATAGTCAAACACAATTTTATAAGGTATAAATTACCACCTAAAAGAGTTTGAACATATTGGTTGGTTTTTAAACTAAGTCCAGGGATTTATCCGCTGGCAGATCATGCTCGACACACCACAGGTACCAGGATATGGTAAGCCGGGTGGGATCATATTTTGACCGTGGCTGAACTGCGCGTTTCAGCTACGGAGTTCATCCCTACAGAGTTCATCCCTCAGCCCTACAGAGTTCATCATCACCAGGAATAGCTTACGCGAAAAAAGAGTAAATGTGGGTATTTTGTTGGTAGGGTGTGTAATGCGAAATCGGGGACAGGATTTTCTCCCTGAGAGGGTGCAGACTTAGTGGTTTGGCAGCGGCAACACACACACACACACACACACACACACACATATATATATACAGTAGAGTCTTGAAATTCTGAGTCCCTATTTTTTGAGCTTCCATTAAATTTGAGTTCGGCTTTAAGTCGGTTAAGCCCCTAGCATTTAAAAAAGTTTCTATGTCAGGATTACCTGTTACATATAAGAAGTAAAGTGCTGATTGGATGGATAGAAAAGTATTTAAAGAGTGTTTTTTTAAAACTGAAAAGTTTTTAAAAGGAAAGAATTTGCTTGGGAAGGTTATTTTACTGTTATACAAGGGATCGTCACATCCCAATGAATATCAACTGTGCTCTGATGATATCCATGTTTATAGATATATAGCTCAAATGTTATGAGCCTAATCCAGCTGATGGATGACTGTGTTCTGGAATGTATGAAAAATAAAATACATACATTAGCTTTTACACTCTCTCTTGAAAGTGACTGAAAGGGAGGAAAACATTAAAGGCTTTCTAAAAAAAATTGCAATTAATGGAGTTGTGAATTGGATAGCCGAATCATGAAAGAAAATAAAAGAAGAAATATCCAGTAAGTCGTGGAATCAAATCCTGAGTCATAATGAAACTGTTGCCTTTTTTATTGATCCACAAGAAGAAACAGATTTGACATTTCTTATCAAGAAACTTCCAGGTTGGAAAAATTCCAATTTGAACAATTTGAGATAAAAGACGTTACGATTATTGAAATGGTACAAAACACTTCTGAAGACAGTAATGATGAGAATAAATATGAAGGTTTGACCGTGATAGTATAAGAAGAGAAAATTAGTCACGGTGAATGAACGACTGCCTTGGAAACTGCACTATGCTATATTGAACAACAGACATCAGATATGCATGTACTAAGACATCTACGTGACACTGTAGAACAAAAATGATCTGATAAGAATATGCAGAAGACACAAAACAACTCTTTCCGAAAAATAAAGTATCAGTGATGAACAATGTTTTCCAAAGCAACATTTATGTAATTAAATAATTTATATGAGTACTATAATTAATAAAGTTCTAACCTATTTCTTGCCTTTCTAATTACTGTGTTAGGGTTCATTAGCACTACAGTTTTTACCAATGTATGAGGTCTGTTCAAAAAATACGCAGACTGTTCGAATTTTGCGGGTCTAGTTAGTTTCAGGAGAATCCGCTTGGTGTTGCTAGGTTCGTATAAATCAGCTGATTAAAACACGGTATTTCAGTCGCAGATATCTTCATTTGTTGATGAGCTACACACAGTATAGTAAAGAGTGTTTTTTTCGTTTGTCGGATTGTAAAATGGACAGCCTGAAGGAGCAACGAATTGCTGTGAAATTTTGTGTAAAACTAGGGAAATCTGCAACAGAAACATTTGCCATGCTTAACACGGCCTAACGCTTGTACTGCATGTTTCAAGTGGCATGAACGTTTAAAGGGTGGCCGACAGTTGATTGATGACGATGAGCGTCCTAGACGTCCTTCAACGTCAACTGACGACCCACACGTTAACAAAATCAACACCCTGGTGCGCGAAAATCGACGTCTGACCATTAGGGAGCTTTTCGAAGAGTGTGGGATATCAGTTGGATCTTGTTACGAGATTTTGACCGAAAAATTGAAGATGCACCCCGTCGCTGCGAAATTTGTGCCACGCCTGATGACCGACGACCAAAAAGCCAATCTCGTCCGGGTTTGTCGGGAACTGCTTGATCATTCAAATGAAGAAGAGACATTTTTATCGAGAATTATAACCGGTGATGAGTCATGGGTGTATAGTTACAACATTGAAACGAAGGTCCCAAGACCCAAAAAAGCTCGTCAAGTTCGGTCGAAAGTGAAGGTAATGCTGACAGTTATTTTTTATGCTAAGGGTGTTGTTTACTACAAGTACCTCCCTGAAGGCTCCACAGTCAACCAGATTACCTACATTGAAGTACTGAAACCTCTGAGGGGCGCCGTCCGATGCAAAAGGCCAGAACTGTGGAGAAGTGATAACTGGTTTTTCCCTCACGATAACGCTCCAACTCACTCAGCACTCAGAACTCGTGAGTTTTTGGCCAAACACTCGACCACTGTTCTTCCCCCCCCCCCCACTCACCTGACCTTGCTCCTTGTGACTTTTTCTTATTCCCAAAACTCAAAAAACCCCTCAAAGGAAGAAGATTTGAAACGATTTCGGAGATTAAGGCAAATGCGACGAAGGAGCTGAACGCCAACAGAAAAGAAGCATACCAGGACTGTTTTAACAAGTGGAAAAACCGTTGGGATAAGTGTGTGCGTTGGGGAGGAGAGTACTTTGAAGGAGACCCAGGCGTGTAACTTCCAAATAAAGTACATTTTTTTTATGACCTCAGTCCGAGTATTTTTGAACAGACCTCGTACAGGAACATATTTCCGTGGAATCCGAGTTTTCGTAAATCCAAAGGGATCTCAGTCCCATCTACCTCAAGTTATCGAGACTCTACTGTATATGTTTAAATAAAACTATTCCATAAAGAAGAATATTTTATTTTAGTTTATTGTTATT
This sequence comes from Prosapia bicincta, assembly GCA_036971475.1. Classification (NCBI taxonomy): domain Eukaryota; kingdom Metazoa; phylum Arthropoda; class Insecta; order Hemiptera; family Cercopidae; genus Prosapia; species Prosapia bicincta. The sequence goes on from JBAIZL010000002.1 coordinate 201,245,359, forward strand.
TTGAAGCATTTTTTAATACAGTTCTGTGATGGCTCACTGTTCATATACAGGACTGTGACTAAAGTAGTTACAGACCTTTAATATTTAGTTAATTAGAGCTCAGCTAGTTAGAACTATTCACAAAGGTAAAAGTCGAAATAGTGAACTCAAAATCTCACAAAATATTAGTTTTTAATAATAATAGTACTACTGAGTACTACAGTAGTAGCCAAGCACTGAGGAAGGCGACATCGTCGCCGAAACTAGTTTGTTGTGTGTGTGTTTATTAAATCTAATTTTTTGTGAGATTTTGAGTTCACTATTTTAAGTTTTACCTTTACAGGACTTTAAGTTTTTTAATATGCCGATATTGACATCAGCAAAAACTTCAAGCTAGTAAACAATTAAAATAAAATATTCTTGTTTATATAATAGTTGTATTTCAATATAAGAAGTTAACAACTTAATAATATATTGACTTATTAAATATTGAATTTTATTGATTAATACGATATAAATAATTTTCATGTTTTACATCCCTACATCTACTTTTTTATTTCATATTACATCAAAGGTGAAATCATGTCTTTCTAACACAGTAAATTATCATTTCTCCTAACTTACTACTGTGTAAATAAAATGTATCTTAATTGTTGAGGGTTGTATTAATTTTTTTATCAATGATACAGGAGAGAATTCAGATGTAGTAAATGGAGAAAACAATCAAGCTGTATTCTCAATAGAGATGAAAAAAGGCCAACAACAGCAGTACGATTCCCAGTTTGATACTCCTGATGTACAGATAGAAGTAACAGGTAAAATAGCATTCAATAAGATTAAAGTATAAGGAAGCAGTATTATTTGATTTTATCTTGAACATAGTAAATATACTCTTTGTAAAGGGTTTTCTGCAGAAAAAATTGAATGTTGTGAGTTATTTTTCATTTGAATACATTTTCATTTTATTTTAACATTTAGAGGATAGTGATAAAATTGCTCCAAATATTATATACTGTATTTCAATATTTTTTTACAGAATATAAACACCAATAAAGTTGTTAAAAAAAATAGTATTATTTAAAAATCCTCTTATCAGTAGAGTCTTGATAATCCGAGTGGTGATTTTTCGAGCTTCTGTTAAATTCGAGCCTTTTTCTATTTCAGACTATTTCATCTTATTTTAAAAAAAAATTCAAATTATTTACTTTTAGACAATGCACCATCACATCCCGATGAAGATCGACTATGCTCTGATGATATTTGTGCTTTATTTTTACCCGCAAATGTTACGAGCCTAATCCAACAGTTGGATCAGGATGTTCTTGAATGTATGGAAAAAATACAAACATCTTTTACAATCTCTCTTGGAAGTGACTAAAGGGGAGGAAAGTATTGTAGGCTTCAAAAAAAAATATAGTTAAAGAAGTTGTGCACTGGATGGTCGATCATGGATCAAAATTAAATAAGGCACATTAAGTAAGTCGTGGAATAAAATCCTGACTCATAATAAAACTGTTTTCTGTTTTATTGATCCTTAATAAGAATCAGATTTTACATTTCTTATCAAGAAACATCCAGGTTTTGAAAATCTCGATGATACGGAAATACGTCAATGGATGAGTAAGGACGAACGTAATTAAGTAACAATAACACATGTTATGACTCTTGAAATGGCATAAGAAACTACTGAAGGCAGTGGTGGCGAGAATAAAGATGAAGGGTTGACCGAGACAGTACAAAAAGGGAAAATTAATCAGGGTGAAGGAACTGCCGCCTTGAAAACTGCACAACGCTATATTTAATAACAGACACCATGCCAATAGATGTGCTTCTATGAGAACGAAAACATTCTCATAAGGAGACATAGAAGACACTTTAAAATTTTTTCCAAAAAAATGTAACACCCGTCATGACCAATGTATTACAAAGGAACATGAATTTATAACTGTATATAGTAACTGTGGCGTAATGTTTATTTTTAAATAAATAAATCCTCTAAACCACAAATAACTTTTATTTAAACCTTATGTACATTTCAATTGCACAGCAATCATCTTCAGAGGTATTTTTAAAAATACAACAGAGTTGATTTTTAAATACCTCTGAAGATGATTGCTGTGCAATTGAAATGTTCATAAGGTTTAAATAAAAGTTATTTGTGGTTTAAAGGTTTTATTTATTTAAAAATAAACATGAATTTATGTAAGTACCGTAATCAATAGCTCTATAAGCGTACGTTGTGCATTCTTAATATAGTATTAGGGTTCATTAAAACTCCTATTTCTTCTAATGCACAGGAACGTATTTCTGTGTAATCTGAGTTTTCCTTAATCCAAGAGGGTCTTACTTAGTTCCATCTACCTCGAATTATCGAGACTCTACTGTTTTTCATAAAGGAATTAGTAAAAGATACAAATTAAATAAGACAGTATATTTTAAAGAGTTTAGAATTTTGTTTTATGAAGTTGGCAGACAAAAATTTAATAAAAAAATAATAAAGAACTGTATTAATGTAATTAATTGATTATTTCCAACAATTAGTGGTGTTTCCATTTGAATTAGAAACCTGAAACATATATAGATTGTTTTCTGGATTGCATTATTAAAGCTTATTTCAGTTAACCCTATGTTTTTATTTTCTATACGAAATCCAATTTATTTCTCCTTACTAATTTTTATATTGGAACACTCTAAGATGTGTTGAGATTTAGTTAGACTGAATTATGTTCAATAGATATTTCTCTTAATCATTTCACACTTCTCTTCTTATGCAGGAGGCGAAAATAATTTATCTTGTTTAATTTATAAGTAAATACTACTTCTTTAAAGCTTTTTCTAACACATTTGAAGAAAGAAAAGCCTTTACCTAGAGACAAAATTAGAAACAGTCACAAAATCTTTATGTACATTTCACAAACACTGTAAACGTTATCAGAAGATTATAACTGAATCGACAAAATGTAAAACAAATTTCAAAACAGGTAAAGTGTTCCATTTACTTTTTTAACAAAAAAGATTTGAAACGATTTCATTACTGCTGGAGTTATTATTTTTTTTATAATTGAAAAGTAACTTTAATGTAATGTTTTTTTTCAATTTTACAAGATTGTATTTGGTTTCAACAACACCTACATTACTGAAACAATATTTTTATTATAATATGTGTGTAATATATCTTTTTATTTTGGATGTAAACAATAAAGCTGTTTTCAAATCTCATTTTTGGCAAAGTTTCAACAATTTTTATAAAGAGGTTTAAATTTTTACCTGTGAGGAAAAGTAACTTTAATTTATAGCAAGAGTGATTACTTTATAGTAAAGAACTAAAGTTGTTATTTTAATGAACCCTATTAATATACGTATTTATATACTCAATTAAACATTGCAGACCCTTTACTTTTTCTAATCAAGTACCAATCGTACTGTTATTCTTTATAGTGGTAGTTGGACTATTTATTTATTTTTGTTAATCATTTGCATCTGGAAGTGTGACTATAAGTAAATAATTCAGATTTATTATAAAATAAATAGTTTAGATTATTTTTGTCAGTTTTGTATTTTATACAATATCAAGAGCACAGGTTCAATATATTACAATGAAAATATTAAAAAGAACCCCAATACCACAAAAATAATTTTTAAAAAAACAAATAAAAAAAGTTACTTAAGATTAAACCCTTATGTACACTTTGATGACCATGTCATCATCATCAGAGGGTCTTATTACAAAATTACAATCTAGCAAACAAAGGTTCATCACTCTAGTTTGTAACTTCTTGTTTGTTAGATTGTAATTTTGTAATAAGACCCTCTGATGATGATTACATGGTCATCAAAATGTACATAAGGTTTCAATCTCAAGAAACTTGTTATTTTTGATTATTTTTGTGGTATTGGGGTTCTTTCCAATTTTTTCATTGTAGTTTTGTATTTTAATAATCTTATATAACATTTTCAATTATTAATAATTTAGCCTAATATTTTAATAATATATTTTGTTTATTTTACACCACATATATAACGAATGTATTGTACGCCTCTGTATTGTAAGCAGATGTTTCTTCTTAGATCACTTTTTTAAAATAAAATTTACTCGTTATAAATTAATTGCATTTTATCATAGTTTTTGTAAAATAGAAAACAAAGCAAACCTGATAACATAGCTCAAGAGTTTACCACAATTTATAAATAATACATATTTCTTGATTGTTTGCATTCAGAGGACGATCCAGAAGTTACTTCAGAAAAATGCAATGAGGTAAATAATACTTTTGAAAAATTAAATTTAAATAAATAATAATTTTTGAATACAATAACAATATAAAGTGAAAATTAGGAAAATACTATTTTTAGTCTATTAAAATAATGTTTTACAACTTTGATATGGGTCGTATTATAAAATTGCATTTGTGATTATTTCAGATTATTGTAATCGAGCCTGGTGGGGAGGATGAAGGAAATACATCTTGTGAAACTCCTAGGAACGATATAGACTTCGGCCTCGGCGTAGCGCAAATAGTCATTACTGCAGCAACACCAATGATCGAAGAAGCTGAAAAACCATTTCCACCAGCATCGCCACCAGCTGAAGAAATAGGAGAAGAACCAGACGAAACAGCTTCGGAAGTGCCACCAGAATATGCTGCAGCTTGTGAAGAGCCAATAGAAAAATCAGTTCCTCTCGAAGATCCAGATGACGACCAGCCAACCGACTCGGCACCATTTCCAATAAGCAGTAGCACAGGAAGTGAAGAAGATACTTACACGGGACCTAGTACAGCTGAGAACTCACAGAGTCATTCTGTAGATGTTTCCTGTCATAAGTCAATTGTTTCATGTCCTAAAACTGATCAAGACCCATTACGTGACAATGTGATCCCAGATGAACTAGAACCTCACCAGTTGGCACGGTTACAGGATCTGAAAGAGTCAGATGCTTAGTTTTGTTGAAATGATCAAACCTCCTACATGTATAGACCAATGTCTAAATAATCGTTTTGTTATCATTCAAAATATCAAGGAATAAGCTACTGCTATTTTAAGCAAGAATACATACTATAACTGGCACACTATAAGTTCCGCTCTGACCTTCGAGCAACGAGTGAAGCCACGTAGGGTGAGGGGGAAAGAATCAATACAAACATTTGTTTTCTTGTAATTCCAACCGTTCTAATGGCACTTGTCCTATGACTACGCTATTCTAGTCAGTTTCTCGCCGCCAATTGTCGAGTTCATTGTTAGTTTAACTACTGTTGTCAAGTATATATATATATATATATATATATATATATATATATATATATATATATATATATATATATATATTCAAGTGTAACTGTTGTTACTGTCCTGTGGGATTATCATGCCTCCTGCAGTGAGTAAAAGAAAACATAAAAACTTCACAGTCAGGCCTGTGAGATATTTTTTCGTGTATTAGAGTTTTGTGAAGAAGAAGCTCGAATTTGTAATGAGGAAACTCTCTTGATTGCAGTAAAACAGAGTCAGAAGAGATGTAGTCGGGCGACTTAAGTGCCACTGGTCACTGTCAAAAAGATAAAATAGAGGGGAATACAATGTAGGATGGGCAACTGTTTACAATCTCAGATAAAACACAAGTAAAAGCAAAATCAGTGACAGCTATGGGCGATTTTGATAAACTAATGAAGCAGAATTTCAAAATGTACAGCTGTACATGTTTTGCTATAGTCTGGTGTACAGATAGCACAGTCTGAAGATGCGGTGGGAGGACGGCAACAGTCGTAGTACGCAGACTGGCTAGTAGCGGGCAAGCCAGAACAGAACTTATAGTGTGCCAGTAATACCTTATGTTGTGAAAAGAATTCTTGATTGTATTTTGGAAACTGATAATTTTTTCATTTTATTTCTGATACTGTATTCATAACTACTCATTTGTCACCATTGTAACTACACCACTATCTTACAGCTTTTATACAATTACAGTTTTTCAATGATCTCATATTTATAAATGTACATATTTAAGGTTGTTTATTATATTTCTGTTTAAAAAAGAATTGTATTTATTATTTTTGTATTAAACTTAGAAAACGATGGTGAAGGATGTTTGAAGAATAATTTCTAGATTATTACTACCTGTAAATCTTTATTGGATGTTTTGAGTAGGACTTTACCTGTACCAAGACAGTATCATTAGCAATATTGTAACTATTCCTTAAAACTTTTACAACGGTTATGAACAAAGAATCAATTCTAATAAGCTTCTATTTGTTCACCTTTCAAGGTTGCAACTTGGGTTACCATTATGTATTGTTAGACTTGTTATTGTTATTTTTTCTAAGATATTAATTAATTCTGATTAAGCACAATATAATCACAAAATAAATTTATAAAATGAAACGTTCTTCCTAATCGTCTACAACTTTCTTATAATGAAAATGTAATTTCTATAAAGCAATTTGCGTTTATTTTGTACAAAATAGAACATTGAAGAACATCGTGAATGTTGGGAAATGTGTTGAAAATGTTGTAATGTTGTCATGGCTACACAAATATGGTGTTTACATTTTGAGGTAAATGGTAATGAAAAATTACATTCATGATATTGGAAACTGCAAAACACATCGTGTCTTATTCAATCTAATCGCTTATTTTACTATGAGTTACCTAAAAGCATAGTTTATCTATTTTTATCTGTTTATATATATATATATATATATATATATATATATATATATATATATATATATGTGTGTGTGTGTGTGTGTGTGTGTGTGTGTGTGTTGAAGAGTGAATCTCAACTGTTGTTGGGTTCATCTCATCAATGCTAGTTGAGATTCTAGTGAAACATTGGAGCTGCAATTTTATGCACTGCAGAATGATCGGATCTACTCCTGATAATAACTATGCATATATGTGTGTATATATATATATATATATATATATATATATATATATATATATATATATATATATATATATTTATATTTATATTTAATTTTATAGTAAAATCTAAATAATATTTCATCCCTCAGTTTCTTTTGATTTACTTTTAACACATGGACACCATATTTGCCTAATGCCTGAAGTGTTGCGATGTTTATTTGATTTGTTCTTCATTCTTGAGTCAAGCGGTGCCTTCTGTGATGTTTAACTTCTTCTTGTTGGTTGCATTATTAAATTCTTTATATAAGTATGTATATGAGGAATATGCATGTATATAAAAAAAAATGAGTGTAAACTACTTCTATGAATTTATAGTGTAAAGTTTAGAGGAGAAACACATATTGTTTAGAGGAGAAAGTCGTGTTAGTTTTAAAAATAAAATAGGCAAAATGGTTGAAACAAAGTAGGCTAATGTATGCTTTAAATTTACAAATTACGTTTTGTGTGGAAGTACTTTGTGTAAATAAGTGTGCAAGTATAATGTAGAATTTTGTGTAAATATTTACAAGAAAAGTGAATTGTTTTAGCTGATTTCATGTAGTTTATGAATCTTTGCTACTTTCATAGAAGTTGTAATTTTTTTTTTAATGTAAGAAACTATAATTACACGATTACTATGATTATATAATGCGTCTTTTTGAATCAGAAATCCATGGTCTTATAAGTATAAATACGTGTATCTTTGCCTGACAGTCAAAAATGTTTTCTATTAGGTTTTCATTAAGAAACTAGAAGGAATATATTTAATTTTAATAATATATAAACTAACTGAAACCAAATTGACAATAAAAAAAACAATTATAACATATACTGAGGACAATCAAATATACCTATTTGTCCTTAAAAACTTCTCTTATTGATGGATGTTGTAAAGATGCACTCATAACGTTTTGTTTTAAAAGATGTAATTTACATAAAAGACTTAAGTAAATTATGCTACAATTGGAAGTGATGACGACTTTGTACTTAATACTCCTTCTCATAATATCAAAATCTGCCAATATATCAGTTTGTACGAAGGTATGAGAACTGTTTGTACGATTATTGTCTTTAACCAAATTCTGATAAGATGCTGGTGAACTGACTCTTCCTATCACTGAACAGTTCTTCATGCTCTCGCAATGTCTCATTATTATCAATCAAATTTATCCAATTAATTTTCTAAGTTAATTTTGTTGGTTTTATATTCTACTTTCTTTTATGATTTATCTTGTTTTGTTCTTAATATTGCCTTTTAATTATAGTATATACTAAAAATTTTAACAAATTTGTGGCAGGGTAGTTTATCTATAAGGACTGGCTACCCTGCATGACGAGCGGGCTATTTAGAACCAGGTGAAATTGTTCCGTACAGGAATTTATTTTTACTGGTTTAAAAATTATATTGTTTTTATTAAGGATAATAAAAAATTGAATACCTTATCATATAAAATATGTGATCATAATAATAATTATATTCAAAGTAAATTATTAATAATTATATTTTGTAAAATAATTGTTTTTCAAAACTTTTGTGTTTAAAAAGATTTTTATACATATTAAAAGACAACTTCTAGTAGTAGAAAGATTCAAATTTTAAAACTAATGAAAACATAACAATAATAGAGCAAATAAATTTGTAAATATTCTAGTTTGATTTCTTAGTAATAATTGTTGTTTAAAAGATATATGTTTGGCAGTGGTAAGGAAAATAATAGCGCCCATAGTCTACATTCTACGTACCTGGGCCCAATCACAGTGCTTTGTAGGACTAACAAATCGTATGCTGTTAACCTACGTTCATTGACAAGTAATATTTCTTTTCAATATATATTATCTCTTTATGAAATATGTCTTTATTAAATTAGACTTTATGCAACTTTTTTTCATAAAAATTTTGTTCGGAAAACTTTAACCAACTTATGTTTAGAGAAGTTTTGAGTAACAAATGTTTAAAATAGTTTAAAAATTAAAACCTGTTACTAATGGATTGCTTTGTAACTTACAACAAATCGAATAACTTTTGTTTAGGTATGTTGAATTAGAGCTAAAGATTTTAATTAAATCAATAGGCCTACAATAAGTTGGTTTAAAGAAAACTTAAACAATATATTTTTACATAGAGGTAAAGCTATTAGACAAGTACTCATGGCTGTAATACAGATTATTCTTCGCATAAAGTTACCTAATCTTGAATAAATAAGCGGCAATACAATAAACCGCAACAGATCATGTTTAATTGAACGTCGTGTATCTTGATTAGTTCATTTGTTCGTTTAGCACATTGTTCATTTGAACTCTGCATATATGTTGATTAGTTGACACCTTGTTCATTTGAATGCATCCCGCCATTATCATCCCTCTTCTCATATCAGTAAAGTTTTGGGTCTTTACTTCAATCCATGATGTGTTTGGTGTACAATGTACGATCGTACATTCCTTTCACAACACTCATAAGAAGTAAAAGTGTTTTAATTTTTTTCTAAATGTAATCAATTTTGGCAAAAATGTTATACCTGGTGAGCAGAAGGTCTTCAGAAGAAAATACTAAAACTTTGTGGCAACAAACCAAAAGCTTAAAATTTTGAAAAAAGACAAAAACAACTTCATTTCACAATGCAAACAAAACTTTTTAAAGTCACATTTTTTGTAAGACAGAACTATGTTATACTACTTTAGAATATAGCTACAAAGTATTTAAAAAAAAGTCTGCCAAGAGGGAAGTGTTTTGATAAGTAAAGGTGATTCAGTTTTCACATACGTTTCTGCATTGCTGTATGAAACAAGGAGATTATTTATGATGTTTTTACCTCATGCATTAATAAATACATGTTTAAAACAAATTCATCCCGACTGGATACTTGTAGCTGTATTATAGGGTAGTATAGCATGGTACTCTATTTTATAAAAAAACTTGATTTCAAAAAGTTCTATATATACTGAGAAGAAAACAGTATTTTTGTCTTTTTTTCATCATTTAAAATTTTTAATAATGTTGTAACAAAATTTTATTATTTTCTGTGTGGATGAAGACTATTTGCATTGGAAGGAAAAATTTTGTTTGCCAATATCTATTACTTGTAGACAACATATAATTACTAAAATAAAATAATGGTGGTCCACCTTAAAATGCGTAAATAGTTAAGATATGACTTTCACTCTTTTTGGGCTATTGTTATAATTTTGTAATATAAGGTTTTTCACTTTATAATTCTGTCTATGATATAAAAAAAGATTCTAATTTTTCCCTCTCCAAATAGGTATTTAACAAATTTTGTGAAAGTATTTCTGTTTTTTTTCACACTTTAAATACAGCCTTACACAACTTTTTTGGCCCGAGTGCATAAGCGGAGTTAGGGGGCGAGGAGAGGCATTACCCCTCCCCAAACTTTCTGGACAGGTATACTATTCTTTTATAATAAAAAACAGACAATGCACTCATTAGAATAGTACAAAAATAATAATAGTGCTGACAAGAAATATACTCGGCAATATCAGTTGTTATTTTGATCGTGTAAGAGTTATTTTCTAAATATTACTTTAAGTTCAAAGAAAAATATGAACCTTATTTTAAATTTACAAGTCATGATGTTCAAAATGAAATTTTAGGAATTCTTTCAGACAATGTTTGGTATTCAACGTTATGTTTCTCATAGAAACAAAATCAGTCTTATTTTTGGCCTTATAACTTCGCAAAATTAAAAAAAATTTTAATTTTACAAAGCTATAGGCTAAAAGCCGCAAAATTTGTGTTCTATGAGAAACACATTGTTGAATACCATACCCCAAGTTATAAAAAAAAATAGTTTTAAAGATTTACTTTATAATGTAAGTTTTTGGACAGTGCTCAATGTCGACAAGCTTTTAAATGTTCTATATTTTGAAGGGAGGAGTACATTTAAGCGGACGCCCCTCAGTACAATCTTTGGCCTCCCCCCAGAACAAAACTTGTAACTCTACCCAAGGCTGAGTGTGAGTACACTGGTATAAATACAAACCTAAATATATATCTTTTTTTCTTGTACCACTAAATATACTTGCAAATTTAGATTGATTGGGTTATATCTTACAAACAATTATCAACCTCATAATTCTTAACCTTAAACAAAATATATTTGATTTGTTGAAAAATTAAAGTGAATTGTTGATTTTTAAATACTATTAAAATATTGAAGAAAAATATATCATTAAATTTTGTATTTAAAATTTATTTGTAAAAAATTTATCTAAAAGTGTTTTAACGGTATTTTTAAAAAATATTATTTTAATTTATATCTGGTATACGATTATTGTATTATTTTTTATTTATTTTAAGCAAACAATATGAACATAAAATATGTGCTAATATAACTTTGGGGTACATAATTATATTGCGTTTAGATCGTCTACCATATTTTCTCCTTTTCTGTAACTTTGTTTGTTAGAATTCAAGTTGTTTGGAATAAAAAAATTTAGTCAAGACAGAAGAAGTTTATATACTGAACTATAAGGAAATATATTAATAGACGTTCTACTAATAGTAGATTAATTTGTTTTTATTTTGAATTATAAATTTTACACATATATAAATAATTTTTTAATAGTTACATAAACACTGTTGTTTTACAAGTATGTTTTTCTGAGCTGATAATGATCCATACTAATAAGAAAGATTTTTATAAGTCATAAGCTATGCCATGAAGAACTGGCAGAGAAACTCACTATACACAATAATATATATTTTTAAAAGCTACCTGGTCTAAATGCAGCTTCAATACAAAATGTTATTCTTCAATTAATCACTTTTACATAAGTTTATGACTATTCAAACTTTAAATTGTGTAAATTTATAAAAACTTACTGAGACAGAACGTTTTTGATCGCTATGTGGTGATCTTCATAAGTGTCTTTTGCTTGTATTTGTGGACTGCAGCCTGTCTTGCTGTGTTAAGCTCTTGCATTTTGTAGTCCATTATGTCAGGTGAAACTTAATCACTTTTACATTAGTTTATGACTATCCGAACTTTAAATTTTATAAATTTATAAAAACTTTCTAAAATAGAACGTGTTTGATCTCTATGTGGCGATCTTCATCAGTGCCTTCTGGTACATAACACAGCAAGACAGGCTGCAGTCCACGAGAAGCAGAAGACACTGATGAAGATCGTCACATAGCGATCAAAAACGTTCTGTCTCAGTAAGTTTTTATAAATTTACAAAATTTAAAGTTCGGATAGTCATAAACTGATGTAAAAGTGGTTAAATAAGTTCCACCGAACGTAATGGACTACAAAATTCAAGAGTTTATTTTTCAGTACTGCTTATTCATTACAATCTGAAAATATTCATTAAATAAATGTTAAACAATCTCACGCTTATAGAAAGTTAACATTTTTTACTAATTTATAATTACATTATATTTTCCAAAATTAATTAACATGAAAATTGTAATAAAAATAAATTTAAAATTAGAACTTTTAGTGTAAATGGGACTTATCCTCAGTACTAGGGTCATAAATAAAACTTTCACTAAGTGTATTATTTACATTTAGAGATTATATATAATGTGTAATAAAAAATAGGCTCAAACTTTCATATAATGAGTCTTATATTTATTTCACCATAAAACCTTTTTTTTAATTTCAGAAAAAGTTTACTGAATCCTGTTTTGGAGCTAAAATCTGTTATCCAACATACACAAGGTAATCAACAAATGTAAAATAAATATATGTATGTTTATTTATAAAATGTTATATTATGTATCTGATTTTATTAACTAAGATATTTATTTTACCTTAAGATCCTTCTTCCATACACTCTGAAACAATATAAGGCGGCAATGTCATCCTACTCTACAGGAGCATTGCCCAACAATATGAAAAACACCTCGCGCATAAACAAAATATACCCAAAACTCCATTTCACTTCAGAATTCAAAACTGGCTGATGCTCAAATTTCCTTGGCCTCATTTTATCAAAACCTTTAGATAAAAGCACACTACATCTACAGAAAACCTACAATGACAGGTCCACTCATCAAAAATTCCCCCCTGCAACATAAATATGTTGCCATTAATAAAACTTGCAGTTTATGTGTTGTACTTCTTGAGGTTTTTTTAAAAAAATGGGTTTATCCAACCACTTGGCAAAAATTATATCACTTATTGAACAATGCTTTGATCTAGTGTGAAACGCGTTTGAAGGAACATATCAGTAATTAGAGGTTTGTTTGAAGTGATATCAATAACATTTTTAGACCAACGACACTTAGAAGTGAAGAGGTAGGGACGTCTACAGAAACAACCACTACATTATAGTGTCACAAAGAAATCAACACTATAATATACCTAGCACACAGAAATGATTTCAGTAACACAATAATTGATAACACATAATAATGTGGCACAAAATACAATTGAAAAATAATAGTAAAATAAAATAAACAAAAACAGCACAGCAGGGTAAATAAGACATTTATCATACTCACATACCAGAACACACGACACAAGTCAAAAAACAGTTTGTATAACCCCAGTTACATACAAAATGTATTGAACACACAGTAGGGTAATTAGTTTTGAATTTTGAAAAGCATTTGCATCTGCCAGCAAAATTTTCAATGTGTTTTGATTTAGGCTTCTGTAGGTTTTAGCCAAGGAGTCAGCAAATTCATTGAACTCTAGGTTCACATGTGCAGGAATCCATTGTAAGATGCATTCTTTCCAAGAGAATCCATTGTAAGATGGAGATGTTGAAGTTTCCAAGTTGTGCTAGGATATTCAAGATCAGACTTGAAATACCTTTACTGGGCTTGTAAGGCAGACTTGCAGTTGCTGTAAATGGTGATACCTCTAAGCTGCTGTGAAGGTGCTAGATTGTAGTAAGTTTCGATTTCTGTGGAAATAGCGGTCAGTTCCCCGGTAATTTTAGGCGCAATTTTCTCACCACTTGTGATTTCTTGTCTCCAATCATCCAGAAGGATCAGTAAAACCCCCGCACTACCATCAGCTAAAGTGGATTTAGAACATCCATCTGTGTAAGCCTCGACGTAGTTGAGACCAGATAAGGAATCGATAGTTTTCATCTAAGTTCTTTGAGTTTATCCTTTGGATCCTTTTGGGTGAAACACAAAATTTGTTTCCATTCAATGATAAACAAAGATTAAAAAAAAACAGTCTATTACTTTAATTCCAAAGTCCTAAATTGATTAGCTGTAACAAAATAACCTTAGTGATGAAGAACATGCATCATGATCCGAATCATTTTTATTCTGATATTGTACCTTTTAATAAACTCTGACTTTAATAATTGAACTTTGGCGTGGCTGGTCAAAGAATATTCATTAGTTTAGCCTTTATGTTTAATATTTGTTATTTCCATTTTAATGTACCGTATGCGAAAAAATAAACAGTACTGAAACAGTTGTAAGATTTTATTTAATTTTATTTACATTGTTTCACAAACATGTTCAAATAATAAAAATCTAAATCGATTAAACTTGGGTAAAATATGTTTTATAGGAAGGTTTTGCATCATTTTGACGAAGTGGAGTTGTTTTTTGCTCGTTACACACATGTTCTTTCCTGTAGTTGGACGATGGTGGTTGGTGGGTCATCACGGAAAATCTTCTCATTCATCATTCCCCAGACATAAGCGTCAGGTGGTGTAAGATCGAGGGAGTAGGCTGGGTAAGAAAAGTTTGTTCTAAGGGAGATGAAGAGGTTGCCAAATGTTTCTTGAAGGAAAGCAATGTTTTCTAAGGCAGTGTAACTGGTTGCACCATCTTGGTGAAACCATTGTGAACGAAAAGGTAGGTTTCGAACACAACAAATTCTCCTGAGGTGTTCGATAAGGTTGTGCTTCTTTTCGGTGACTGTAACACTTGCTACAACAATCATTGGTACAGACAGTAGTTGAGCGACATGAAAATCCCTTAAGCGGTGTCAAAAAACTACCGAAGTAGAGAAGGCTATCGTTGAGACGGCGCACTTGGGCCCGAGCCAATAGGAAAGCCGGATTTTCTACCCCCACCCCTTTCCAAGATGGCGGCGCCCATATGGCGGGAACAACATTTACACCGAGCCAATAGGAAAGCCGGATTTGCTACCCCAACCCCTTTCCAAGATGGCGGCGCCCATAAGCGCGGGAACATGAAGACGGCGCCTATATGGAGGGAACAAGATGGTGACGCCCATTTGGCGGGAACAAGATTCTGTCTCGCTCTAGTGTCCTATGAAAAAGTGGAGTATGGGGTGTGTGTTGGTTAGATGAGGGGTTGAGGTCCCCCCAATGGTTGGTTTAAATAATATATAAAAATGCCTAAAAACGATCGGTTTGATCAACCGACCAACGTCTTACGCTAAGTGTAACCGATCAACATACATCAAGTTCAAATAGTCAACTGGTTGTGCGAGAATCGGCCTATCATACTGCAGGCGCTCGGTATGCTTATGCCTGACGGACACCCAACACACGGACGCGTTGCTGCAGGCGCACCAGCAGAAGGGAGATGTGTGAAGAGTATGAATATCAGTATACCAAACTCTATGTCTGTTCCCGAATAACAAGGTTGATTATCTGTAATGCGTAATATTATGTGTAGCAAATATACAAGTTTATTGTTATCTAGATACTTGCATTCCTAACCGCTATGTGTATAGGTGAAATTATAATAACTCAAATATCTCTTAGCATAAGGCTAGTCTCGGAGCTCCTGCATGCTCTGTCGTGGGTATTTCCTAGCTTTTATAATGGGAAAAACAACGAAAAAGTCTGTACCTGCTCAGACCTGCACACACCTACGGAAAAAGGATGCAAATACACCCCACAGAGGCGCTGACCTCGGATACATAAAGACAGACCTCCTTGTATCATTTCAACTACCTAAACCGATGACCTCAAAACCGTCATGATCAATGTTATCTCGTACGGGGTAGTCGTCAAAAAAAAAGAAAGTGCAGCCCCGCCACTTTCCCTACCCTTAAGATATCGATATTGCACTGATATCTTGAACATTCCCGACAGACTCCGCCAGAATCCATGCTAAAATACATACAGCATTGATTCGAGCCACCGCCCGTCCGGAGGCATCGCCTACTGGTTCACAGAAGGCTAGTACATCAGGCTGTAATAAATCGCCCCAACACAGGTGATCAGGTACACTACGATGGTACCAACCTTTATATATTCTCCGCTTATCTACAACCTGGTAATAGGCTATCTAGCTCTGTCTCTGACTTCCTACAAAACATTGATGACCCATCAATCTCGTGGAGGATCTTAATATCAAACAGCTGATATAGAGCTTTACTGTCTCCAAACCGCACGGCAATGTTCTTCATAGGTACCTTACCAACAAGCCAGGCGTCAAAAAACTGGAACCAGCTGACCAGATAATACCCATCCAATCGCAGGTACAGGCATGATATCCTAGACACTACCGTGTTTAAAACATCATCCTCAGACAGTCGCTCATCAATATAGACTATCTAAGCCTGGGCTATGGCCCGTTATTCTAACACTTGAGGACCCACCTGACGCTCCACCTCCCACAGTTAAAATGCTTACGAAAACCAATTGGGAACGCTTCAATGAGTGCCTTCTACAAACATCACGGTAACCCGACTGACAGCTACGGGGATGTTGACCATGTGGTCGACAAAATACAGACAGTCCTCTAACATGCAGTCAAGAACAGCTCCTACACCACTGATGATAGAAAGACTGACTCCCCACGTCACATCCCCGCCTAGCTGACAAAGAAACAATGTATCCATGCAACCTCTACCAACAGGAACCTAAACGCCTAGACAAAATTAGTCAAGACACTACTAGTAACTCATGCTGTGGAGGAATGGTTCCTATCCTCAGTAAACATAGAAAATGGTTCTCTGTAGAAACTAAATCGCAAGATACAAAAACGCCACGTAACACACCCCAGACTAGCATGATTTGGTTAGAGGTCTGAATGACCTAGGGCTCAGATATAGGGTGTTACTATACTTTGAGCCTACCAATGTCTGACTTCGACTCCTCACAGGTGTCAGGATCACACCGTCATGTGTTCGACGCTCTGGACCTATATAGATTTAAAAACCTCAGAGAAAGGACGGTCTTAAGACGGTATCGGCAACATTCTGAGTATTTCAGACCCTTAAATACCGTATGCGTTACTTATCGGTGATAAACCTTCATTTTCCCATCTGATTGAAGATAATAATGTTATCGTATCCAATATGAGATAATATGTGTTTACTTAATATCAATCGTACCTCTGGGAGAAATTATTATAACGTGAGCAACCTATGACTATATTTAGGAGTTATAGACAGGAGATGAGACTTGTCCCCGTATCAGATAGAAAGATTATACTCCGATATAATTATGACGTGGTTTATCAGTGAGAGAGGTAAACCCCAGACACCGTATAACCTGCCGGCAGTACATTTTAGGATCCCTGTTTATATAAATTATTTATTATTTTGAAAAGAAGAAAAAGCTGGACACCTAGAGTAATTATTATGTCTGAATATTATTACTCTATATTATACGGCGCAATTATCTTTGAATTAACAATCTTGTAATGTAGAATATAATTTTGACCCGCGTTAGAAGGAGAAATTATGTTTTTAAATTAACTATAACAGAGTTTAAATTGTACGAGACTTACAGAAACCACAGCCGTAGAATGATATCTACGTGATAAGGAAGCCTCCGGTCTGAGTGGAATAGTTCATTCTAAATGGGTAAAGGAGGTTTAGAACATGTGCGCTGTGACGTCACCGCGCTTGTGATATGCAGCGCAGTTGTGCAGTTGTATTCGTTTGGGATAACATGTAAGTACTAATATAGTAATAACTTAAACACTACAATCATAAAGAGAAAAGATTTAACGTTAACGACACTCTTTTATAACTAACACTGCATTATTCGTTAAAGAGCTAAAATAATCTCCTAATGTTATATTAATTATTTGTAGTTACGTCTGAATTAAATGTTTGTCATAATAAATAAAGCGGTACAACCTGTCGGTTACAAACACAAACAAATCTTATAAATACATACATGTGACTATACTGGTGACAACATTAAAAGGTGCATACGTATACAGGAGTCTGTGTATAAAAGTGGGTAAATATATAAGTGACTACATGTACAGGTGACTAACTGTATAGGTAACCTATCAATAAAACTGATAAACCTATATTGATATCATAAACTTGATGAGCTCATATAGGTGACTCATTATAGATATAGATGCCAGCGTATACAGGCAACTACGTATACAAATCACTGCTTTATACAATTATTTACACTTTTGACTAATTCTTAATGTTATGACTAATGTTAAAATAAGTATAGGCGGCCCACCTATATAGGTAACAGTACTCATAAAACCGTTAAACCTATATTGGTGTCATAAATGTACAGCCGACTAATGTAGAAGTAGCCAATGTATGCAGATGATTACGTTTACAGATGACAACGTGAACAGGTTGTTACATATACAGAGGATTAGGAATACAGGTGACTACGAATAGAAGGGACTACGTATGCAAATCACTGCTTTATACAATTATTTACACTTTTACTAATTTGTTCACTTTGACTACGTGTACAGTTAGTTACGTATACATATGAGATACCTATTCATGTGACTACCGACACATGCAGGTGGCTATCTATACAGGTGACTACTTATGCATGGGGTCTACGTCCACTGGTAACCACGTATACAGGTGATAAAATATACACGTGACTATGTATACAGGGGTATAAAACTGTCTACATATATAAGCGGCTACGTATAGGTGTGTCTATGTCCACAGGTGAATGGTGGTTTAATCGTGTTGCTACGTATACTAGTGAATAGAGGTGATTAAGTATACATGTGACTACCTATACAGGTAACCTAAACCTTTAACTGACTTATATTTACAGGTGTCAAGAGTATACAGGTGACTAAAAATGCAGGTAATACATGCTCATCTTGAGCACTATTAAAATACATCACACCATGTCAACAGCCTTGATTTCGCTAAACTCTCACTAAACATGTAATCTCTTGTAATCCTGTTTATCCATTTCATCGAATTACATTAATGCTGTCAAAGTTTGTTTATTTCTAAACATTACACTTTCTCATTAGTTTTACTTTAATTCGGTTTTCTAGACGCTAAGAGTAGGTAATTTTATGAGATGCATTTATATAATTTGTTGTAACAATTTTCCCGTTTCTTTATGTAATGATAAACTTAATTCCATTCTCTAATCTTTCGTAGCTAGCCGCTAGTAGCGCTAATGTGTCACAAGATTTTATAAACCTTAAAAGAAATGAATACGTTCAATGTAACTTTATTTATTTTAAAACAGTTTTTGTCTAATCTTTTGCGGGTAGAAAGTGAAACTATCTATTTTATTGTTATTTACAAATCTAGGCTATTATCTCAAATTCTAATAGCCTAAACAATATTAATTCATTAAATTAAAATTATAAATAAAATAATCCATTAAATCTATCTCATTCTAATTTTTACTATCTATGTTTCTAACCTAGTTCAGTTTAGTATATATCAAGAGCACAGTGCTACAACATACTACAATGAAATTATTGAAAACAACTCCACAAATAACACAAAATAATCAAAAACAGCTTCTAATACAAGTTAACGAAGATTAAACCCATATGTACATTTTCATGTCGGCTTATCATCAGATATGTATTCCGTGCCTATGTCCAAATACTTTAGTCATATTGTAATTATAAACAATGCGTTAAGTCATTTGTTTGAGATGTGTACAAGGGTATAACAGCCTTAGAAGAAGAAAGTGATTTTCCATACTACCTAATACACGTATTCTCTGCGCATGCGCAAATACTTAGATAATCTTGTAATGTTAGGCAATGCTATACGTGCGTTAAATCATTTGCTTGAGGTGTGTACAAGGGTATAACAGCTTTAGTGAAGAAGGTGATTTTTCCAATGTTTAATAATGCATGTATCCCCTGCGCAGGCGCTAATACTTAGATAATCTTGTAATGTTAGGCAATGCTATACATGCGTTCAGCTAACAAATTATACTCTACCACAATAGGTATGTCAAAACTGTTACCGGCTCATAATCTAAGACAGTGGTTACGTAACGCCCTTTATCAATTTAAGACCTTAAGAGATATCTTCGTAAAGACAGCTACCAATCCATACTATATCACAATAGTTACGTTAGAGCTACCGCTGCTCACCCTACCATAATAGCTACGTACAGACGGTTAATATTGTATAACCTATCACAAGACTTATGTAAAAACAGCTAGGCATAACCTGTCACACAATAACTGCGTAAAGGCAGCTAACAAGGCCTACCCCATTAAAATAGCTACGAAAAAATAACATCCAATACATACCCTATCATATTAGCTATGTAAAGACAATAAATGCGTAAAGGCAGCTAACAATGCCTACCCATTAAAATAGCTACGAAAAGATAACAACCAATACATAACTTATCATAATAGCTATGTAAAGACAGCTAAAGATGCATAACCTACCTCAGTAATGATTGCTATTAAATAATGAACCATTACACTAGCCACGTAAAGACAGCTACCAACATCACAATAGCTACGTAAAAACAGTTATCGATCCGTGACCAAGATAATACTTACGTAAGACCTATATCAGTGCTAAGACAATAGCTCCGTAAGGAAAACCTACCACTTCATGAACTACGACAACAGCAAGGTGTGGACGGCTACCAATACATTACTTATCACAGCTACCAACACATAACTCGTCACACTAGCTAAGTAAATAGCGCGACGATTGAATAGCCTATCACACAGGCTAATTGAGGGTCACTAACTAAACCATCACAATATCTCTGTACATGGCAGATGGCGTGATGATCCTCATCTTTATCGCACACCTAACAGTAGGTTAGGTTAGAAGCACTCTGGCAGGCTTAGGTTAGTGGGTTGAAAATAATTTTTTCTAAAAACTACCCCTCTAGACGTGGTTGAATACCCAACAGTAGGTTAGGTTAGAAGCACTCTGGCTAGCTTAGGTTAGCGGGTTGAAAATAATTTTTTCTAAAAACTACCCCTCTAGACGTGGTTGAACCCTCCCCCAAGGCTACGATCAAGGTCACATCGACCGCCTGCATCATCCAAAACCACCCCTAACTTTCAAAGGTTGGTCGTATCTCCATCACGGGCATCACTGACCTGTGGTTGTAGAAGTTAGGGGTGGTTTTGAATGATGCAGGCGGTCGATGTGACCTTGATCGTAGCCTTGGGGGAGGGTTCAACAACGTCTAGAGGGGTAGTTTTTAGAAAAAATTATTTTCAACCCACTAACCTAAGCTAGCCAGAGTGCTTCTAACCTAACCTACTGTTGGGTGTTCAACCACGTCTAGAGGGGTAGTTTTTAGAAAAAATTATTGTCAACCCACTAACCTAAGCTAGCCAGAGTGCTTCTAACCTAACCTACTGTTAGGTGTGCGATAAAGATGAGGATCATCACGCCATCTGCCATGTACAGAGATATTGTGATGGTTTAGTTAGTGACCCTCAATTAGCCTGTGTGATAGGCTATTCAATCGTAGCGCTATTTACTTAGCTAGTGTGACGAGTTATGTGTTGGTAGCTGTGATAAGTAATGTATTGGTAGCCGTCCACACCTTGCTGTTGTCGTAGTTCATGAAGTGGTAGGTTTTCCTTACGGAGCTATTGTCTTAGCACTGATATAGATCTTACGTAAGTATTATCTTGGTCACGGATCGATAACTGTTTTTACGTGGCTAGTGTAATGGTTCATTATTTAATAGCAATCATTACTGAGTTAGGTTATGCATCTTTAGCTGTCTTTACATAGCTATTATGATAGGTTATGTATTGGTTGTTATCTTTTCGTAGCTATTTTAATGGGGTAGGCATTGTTAGCTGCCTTTACGCATTTATTGTCTTTACATAGCTAATATGATAGGGTATGTATTGGATGTTATCTTTTCGTAGCTATTTTAATGGGGTAGGCCTTGTTGGCTGCCTTTACGCAGTTATTGTGTGACAGGTTATGCCTAGCTGTTTTTACATAAGTCTTGTGGTAGGTTATACAATATTAACCTTCTGTACGTATCTATTATGGTAGGGTGAGCAGCGGTAGCTCTAACGTAACTATTGTGATATAGTATGGATTGGTAGCTGTCTTTACGAAGATATCTCTTAAGGTCTTAAATTGATAACGGGCGTTACGTAACCACTGTCTTAGATTAGGAGTCGGTAACAGTTTTGACATACCTATTGTGGTGGAGTATAAATTGGTAGCTGTTTTACAGAGATGGTGTCTAAAGTCTCGGTTTGATGGAGAACATACCTGGACAATATGTGTAATGGCCTTGACGGTTTCTGCATAGCTGTTTTGGCATAGCTATATACTGTCTAAGGCCTTCGGCTTTTGTTGGTGCCTTCACTAACCAATTGACCTCGGTGTGGATGTTGATTGATAAGCGTAAGTTTTTCATTTTGATTAGCTGATCTGGCCTTCACCAGCCACGGCCTATTTGGACTTGGTGTCAATGTTGTTCGTTTGAACTTCGCGTATGTTGGTCGGTTAAACTTAGCGTAAGACAGTAGTTTAGTTATTTGATCTAGCCTGCGCTGGCCATCACGGTATCAACATAGCCACCATCTCCGCCCTGGATGACGTCATATTCGATCCGGATACTGTGTGTTGGCCTTAGTCGAGCCATTCATAGGATATGTGTTAGCCCTAGTCAGGCTAGGCATAGGTTACTATGTGTTATCCATTAGCTAAGCTATGCATCGGACACTGTGTGTGTTAACCATAGTCAAACTAACCATTAGTTATTCACTAGCCTAGTTATGCTTTGGATACCATGTGTTAACCAGTAGTCATTCTATACCTCGGATACTATGTGCTAGCCCTTGTCGGGCTATGCATCGTTTGTCGGGCTATGTATTTGATTCCAGGATTGGTGTCTGTTGTCAGGCTAGGTATCTATTGTCTAGTTATGTATCTTTTGTCTAGCTATGTAGGCTATGGTCAGGCTAGGTATCTGTTATCAGGCAATGTAGGCTATGATCATGCTAGGTATCTGTTGTCAGGGTGCTGGTTACTCTTGCATCACCATAGATCTGTGTCTATGGATAACCGGCTTAGCATAGTATGTGGGTTTACATAGATAACACAGAATGTAGGCTAACTATATACATTACCCAAGCCATGCATTGGATACTTTATGTTATTCATTAGCCTAGCTATGTTATCCATTAGTCAGGCTACACATCAGATAATATGTGATATTCCATAGCCAGGCTCAGCATCGGCTACTATGTGCTAACCCTTAGCGAGGCTGTGTACCGGATATTATATGTGGGGGCATACTCAAGCTACTTATCGGATACTATATGTTAACCCATCGTCGGGCTATGCATCGGATACTATGTGTTAATGATTAGTCTAGCTATGTATCAGGTATTATGTGGCAAGTTGTAGTCAGGCTACTGTGTGATAACCATTAGCTATACTATGCATTGGATATAATTTGTAGGCCCTTGTCGGCTTAGCATAATATGTATGCAGGCTTACACACATGTTTGTTTAACGCAGTATGTAGGCCTAACATAGTATATACGCCTATCTATGATAGCATGGATATTGGCTTGGCGTATTTATGTGGGTTTACACGCATATTTGTTTAACAGCGTATATATGGCTATTTAGAGTATATTGCATGCTGGTTTAACATAGTATATACCAGGCTAGTGTTTCTTTCCAGCTGACTTTTGAAATGACATGTGTGACTATATCTAGACCATACATAATTGATAAGCCAATTTTGGGGAGTTTATGCTTATTTAGCGAGGCTATGCACCGGATAATATGTGTTGGGGCATACTATGTGTTAATGATTAGCCAGGCTAGTGTTTCTTTCCGGCTGACTTTTGAACTGACATGTGTGACTATATCTAGACCATACATAATTGATAAGCCAATTTTGGGAAGTTTATGCTTATTTAGCGAGGCTATGCACCGGATATTATGTGTTGGTGATTACTATGTGTTAATGATTAGCCAGGCTATGTATCGGGTATTATGTGGTAATTTGCGGGCCGCTTGTAGGATAGTGTGTGATAGCCCTTTAGCTAAACTATGCATTGGATATAATTTGTAGGCCCTTGTCGGCTTACACACATGTTTGTTTAACGCATTATGTAGGCTTAACATAGTATATATGTGGGTTTACACGCATATTTGTTTAACAGCGTATATATGGCTATTTAGAGTATATTGCATGCTGGTTTAACATAGTATATAAGCTTATGTAGGATAGCATCCATGCTGGTTAGCATAGTATTTATGTAGGTTTACACGCATATCTGTTTAGCACAGTATGTAGGCTTAGCATATTATTTATGTAGGTTTACAAGCATATTTGTTTAACACACTATATAAGCTATCATTCATCCTGGCTTAACATAGGCCTATGCGGGTAACGGGGGATATTTGCCTAATACAGGATGTATATAGGTTAACCTGCATATTGGTTTAACAGCGTATATATGGCTATTTAGAGTATATTGCATGCTGGTTTGACATAGTACATATGCCTATATTGGTTAGCATTGTGTGTATATAGGTTGAGTAACTTTTTTAAATTATATTGTAATATTTGTTGACCGTCATGGGCGTGATAGGTTATGCATTGTTAGCTATACCATATAGTACTTCCCGTATTATACGGTTGCCAGGTTCTACCTGATAGACGAGGTGAAACTAGCTCAGATCATATAGGCCTTGGCCAGTGGTTTACCGACATAGTAGGCGCATGTAAGTCGGCTTGGCATAGTATGCAGGTTTACACGCATGTTTGTTTGTTGTGTTTGTTTTGTGATGGGCCTCATTATTAGTGTTTCTCCATATATACCTTTATATCTAGATACATTTACAGCTATAGGAGATGTCCATTGAGGCTATTTGATTATTTACACTGATTTCTGATTATAGGCCTTGGTATGCCGACAATACACAGTAAATTGATACAGTAATCAAAACATAAACACGTGCCTAGATTCACAACGACACAGCCGTGCGGGTTTTAAGCTTGCTATAGCGGTCACAGGCTGCCGTTGCGGTTTTTAGATAATGCGTTATCGCTGCAAGTCTGTACATGTCTAGCACACGGTCAAGCGTATTCCCTGAAACGACGGGGCTTTGTTGCTTTGTTTATTATTTTGTAGCATAGACAAATTTTGAGTTTGGCAATTATAACCCTTTGCCCCTCTAGTTAGGGTGGGCCTAATACCTGCATAGAGTCGCTCGAACGCCGATACGTCATAAACCTTTACGTGGGCTTGATAGGTTATGCATTGGTAGATGTACCCTATAGTACCTCCCATATTATACGGTTGCCAGGATCAACCTGATAGAAGAGGTGAAACTATCTCTGTTCATAAAGGTTTTGGCCAGTGATTTACCGACATAGTAGGCGCATTTAGGGATTCATGTATGTAGGCCTAGCATAGTATGTATGCAAGCTTGCGTATTTGTTTAACACATTATGTGGGCTATCGTATATATTGGTTTAGCTATACCTTATAGTACTCCCCATATTATACGGTTGCCTGCCCGTGGTTCTGCCTGATATATGAGGTGAAACTATCTCAGTTCATATAGGCTTTGGCCGGTGATTTACCGATATAGTATGTCGGCCTAGCATAGTATGTATGTAGGCTTGCATATTTGTTTAACACATTATGTGGGCTATCGTATATATATTGGTTTAACACGTTATATAGGCCTTCTCGTCTTACATTGACCGTTTACGTAGGCCTACCGGGCCCCCGCGTTGTGATTGGTTGATTCAACTTGTTGACTATTTGAACTCTATGTAGGTCGTTGGTCGTTTGATCTAACCGATCATTTTTGGTAATTTCATATATTATTTGATAACCACCCCCACTTGATGCCTGAATCCAGGGTTACTTTACCTATCGGCTGGCTTCGAGATGGCTTTTACCTGAGTCCTTGCTCCGTGTTTGCTTTACCTATGGTCTAACTCCATGGTAGCTTTACCTAGGCCCCGACTCCATGGTAGCTTTACCTGCGACCTGACTCGACGGTGTCTTTACCTATGGCCAGACTCCAGGCCAACGTTACCTAAGGGCTGACTCCTAGGCAGCTTTACCTCAAGCCCGACTCCGCGGTTACTTTACCGAAGGTCTGCCTCAGTGGTAGCTTTACCTAAGGCCTGGCTCCTAGGCGGCTTTACCTCAGGCCCGACTCCTGGTGTGAATTTACCGATGGTCCGACACCTGGATGGCTTTACCTATGGTTTGGCATAAGGGATGGTTTTACCTGTGGCCTTGCTCCACAGATAGCTTTACCTAAGACTTGGTGGAGGTATTTCTTTTGGTAGTTGATATAGCAACCGTCCTAGCCCTGCTCTTGTGTAGCTTTACTTAAAGGCTGACTGCATTGTTTATTATTTTAGTAGCATAGACAAATTTTGGGTTTGCCAATCATATACCCCTGGGCCCCTCATCATCAAAATTGTTTGGGGTAGACCACTATAGTTAGGGTGAGCCTACTACTTGCCTAGACTCGCTCAAGCGCTGATACGTCGTCAGATAACCATTAAATCTTTCCAAAGTTACCCCCACCACCCAGGCTATTGCAGGGTTACTTTACCTAAGGGTCGGCCTTGAGATGTCTTTACCCGAGGGCTGCTAGCTCCATGTTAGCTTTACCTAACGCCTAGCTGCTGGGTGGCCTAGGCTCGGGTTGGCTTTAACCGAGTGCGTGCTCCATATTGGCTCTGCCTTGGCGGCTTTAACTAATGCCCGGGTGGATTTTACCTAGGACCCCGATTATTTTTGACAATCTGAAAACAGGTGCACCCGCCCCCACAGCCCACCTAGATGGACTTTAACCATACCATATACGGTCATTTGATTCAACCGATCGATTTTCGGCAATTTCATATTTTTTGTAAAACTACCCCTAGGTGAAACGGCCCCCGCAACGGTCCAAAATGGACTCTACACGTATCCCATACTGTCTGTTGATCCAGCCGGTCGATTTTTGGCAATTTCATATTTTTTGTAAAAACTACCCCTAGGTGAAACTACCCCTACCGACGCAATAATACACTCTAGACTCACCCTATCGGTCAGGACACGATTTTCCAAATTTTTTTTCGAAAACTACCCCCCACCCCCAATCCACCCCCGGAGCATCCCCCGCGTATGGTCCTGAACGTGGCCGAGGTCACCCCCAACACGTAGGTTAGGTTAGGTTTGATCCAATTTGGCTAGCTTAGGTTAGTTGGCTGGAATTTATTTTTTTTTCGAAAAACTACCCCCCACCCCTCTGGACGTGTTCAAAACCACCCCTAGGGCTTGGATCAGGGTCGCGACGTCCGCCCGCATCATCCGAAACTACCCCTATAGTCCTAGGTTACGTAGCGGCCGATTTTTTTTTTTTTTCGAAAAACTACCCCCCACCCCTCTAAACGTGGTCGAAACCACCCCTTGGTCTAGGGTCACGGCCGGGATGACCTTGAGCATCATCCAAAACTACCCCTATAGTCCTAGGTTACGTAGCGGCCGAGTTAGGGGTGGCTGTGCCCAGGTATCACAACTTCTACTTACCGAAATTTTCAACAACACTAATAATTACAGCGTTACTAGGCGGGTTTTTGTGAAATTGTTTCTGAAAACGTAATGTAGTGTGTGTGACACCCACACGTCCAATTCCAAATGAGCGAAGATAATGCTCTACGATTAAAGTTTTCTTTGAAGTAGTTAGCATCATGTCAGCAAAAACTAACCTCAAATTAAATACGTCAACACGAATACGCGGCAGCAATCAAAGGTCGGCACAGCTGATCGAGAAGGCAACTATAGCTGATTTAGTTTTAGTAGGCTACTCTTTATTTTGGAGCATACTGTATATTCATTTCCATTTTTTTACTTAAGCTACTAGCTTTCACTTATTAATTAGGACTTTTAATAACGAAAACATATGTCCAAGTGTTTAAGTATTTGTTTAATTTCAAGTTTTTATGAAACTTAACGCCAAAGCAATACTAGTAACAACTATATTAAAGTTTTGCATTTTTAAGTCATGTATTAAAAATATTTTCACATGTAATTAGGCCTAAATGTTTTATAATGTAGACGTTTGGCTTAGAAACAGACGGAAGATAGATGACTCATTGCCAATTACTTAGGCCTACTTCCGCAAACTAACAAACATCCGTTCTCCTTCCCTACCTACTTAGCCGACATACATTCACACTCTTGCACCTATATGTAACTGATTAAATTAACGCACAGGAAATCCTCTGCTAGAGTGTCTTGATATTATTTGACCGGAAGCTGAGATAGCTCATCACGTTTCTGCTTCCGCTGCTTGAATAAAAGTCATTACGACTTCTAGAGTTAATGTTTGTAAGTAAATATAGCACTTTTGTTTTACCTCAATTATTATCCTGAGCTAAAAAGGATTTTGTTTAGATTTTAAAATACCCCAAAAACAATAACAAAAAAATAGTTTTGTAGAAATAAAACGACTAGTTTGCGAGTCAAACATTGTCATTTACTAATTACTAATACTATTTAACTATTGGTAATAGTACTATCAATTTATTTCATAAGTAATTACTATTCATATGTACTGGCCTGAAGATGGTAACGAATATGTTATCGAAACGTCGCCACTAAATTAATAAATGACAATGCTTGACTCGCAAACCTGTCGTTTTATTTCTGCAAAATTTAAACCTAGGGAGTTTAATATGAAGAATAACAGAAAATACTTGGGCAAATAATAGTCAACTTCGATTGTTTTCAATATTACATATATTTACCCCAAAATAATTCTGGGCAAACAGGTGAATTCTGCAATCGCAAAATGTAAATACTGCTAAAAAATGACATAAATCTAGATGTTGGAAACATAACCACACTTTACAAACTTAATCCTGTAAGGAAGAATTTTTTTACTGTTACACTACATTGCTATAATACATAGCTGTGCCGGTTAGGTTAGTTAATACACACACACACACACACACATATATATATATAGTATATAACCTACATATACTAAATACTATACTGTTTGGACATATATTAATATGAGATACTTGCCTGCAGTAGCACATAGCCTACTTTCTTTGTTTAATGAGGAAGGCCGTTTCGGGAGACATACGCTATTGAGTTGATAATCTCTGGAAACGGCCGTTTTCATTGAACAAAGCAAAAAATTATGAGCAAGTAATGCTAATATTTTTAGGCAAAAATATTTTGCTAATATTGCTAAAAATATTTTAGGCAATGTTTTTAAAAATTGCCTGAAATATTTAGGCGAGTTTCAGAGCTATGTTTAGGCCTATGTTTAAGTGCTTTGTGTATATTGTTAGATCTATATTTCGCAATTTGCACATTTTTAAGTATCCAGTTAAGGTATAAGCTGTTCTCAGGTGATGTGGCGTCAATTTCTGCGTCACTACACGAAGAAGGAAACCATGTTTCAACTACTGTATTTACCTCGTGAATTATTAAACATAATTTTTTAAAATTCCATAAATTAGCTCACACTCTCCTGATATATATCTTGTATAAATATATTTTTCAAAAATGTATATAAATCGTTTCCTTCATCTGGTTGTCGTCGAAACCTTCATTATACAACCTAAACTGTTGCCATGGTTACCTCACAATATCATAAATAGTGCTCTAGGGTAACTAAAATAAAATTTGTTTGTTAACATCAGTTGGAATTTACTTTAAAAAATCTTTTTTTAAATTACTAGTTATAAACATATATAACCTAACCCGACACTTTGTAGCTTTATTCTGATACAGTATTACATAGGACTCTGAAATGTAATTTCAAAAAGTTTTACGAAGTTATTGTTTTTTTTCAAAATGTTTAATGTTTGGGACGTCATTACAAGGTTTGTTAAAATTTCAACGAGTTTCCAAAGACTTTCGTCATCTCCAGTACGACATTTGTTTACTAATATCGATTATGTGTGAGAAGGAAATAATTACCCATAGCCAATAAAATATGTTTCCTTCAACATCGAAAGTGAAGTGAAACCTTTTTTTTGTAGATTTAGGTTACACCTTCCACCCCTTCGAAATAAAATCCTGTATGCAACTGCATCTTTCATAACCAAACCATGGCATCGCTAGCGTGTTACACTCTTAGTAAACTCATAGTAGTTAAAAACGTTCTCCTAAGATCAGGATTCATCCCCCGTTGTACTCTTGGAGCTTGTCGATTGTTGGCACTCTACTGAAACAAAGTTGTGCTTTTTTGTTACGTTTTTAAGTTAGAATTATTGTTTTAATCACGGATTTGTGTTCGTAGCTTTTTACACATCTCCACGATGTCTTGAATTAATGCAATTCATGAAATAATTCAATTCGTGTTTGTATAACATTGAAATTCGCGTTTTTCTGCCCAATCCGACGCCTTGTTCCATTTTCTTATACACTGATATATTGCTGATTTTTTACACATAATCTGTAAAACGCCCAACAAAACAGACTCGATTTACAGACTAACTACATATAATTCACCCAAACTACAATTTCGGTAAATATATTTATTTAATCACGCATACTCTTTGATATTATCGAAAAGCTGTCTTTAAAACCGTCACCGCTTAACCTAACAACTCCAAGCAGAAGACACTGATGAAGATCGCCACGGAGCGATTGAAAACGTTCTGTCTCAGTAAGTTTCTACAAATTTACAAAATTTAAAGTTCGGATAGTCATAAACTAATGCAAAAGTGATTAATTAAACTAATTTTAAAAATGCTTGACTAAGTGAATACGTAATTGCTTACTTGCTGACGCGTTTCAAAACATTCGTTCCTTTTACGAAGCTAACCCTCTACGAGTAAAAGGTTAGCTTCGTAAAAAGGAACGAATGTGTTGAAACGCGTCAGCAAGTAAGCAATTACGCATTCACATAGTTAAATTTAAAATTTGTTTAATCAGTGAATTCAAGATGATTACATCAAGCAACTTTGATTAATTAAGTTTCACCGAACGTAATAGACTGCAAAATTCAAATATGTTTAGTTTAATAATTAAATAAACCTATGTAGAATGTAATATTTATAAATAGTACAATCAGGGATAGATCCGGGGAGAGAGACAATAGTTGTGTAACAAACCAAAGAATGGCGTAGTCCCAGCCCAACCACGATTGGTTAGCAATAATGCAATGTAATGGAATATTGTAGATTTCAAAGAGCAACCCCCTGTCTTTAAACAGTCATCTATTTTACAAGTAAATATGTACATTTAAATATCGGCTTATTTTGAAGAACAGTAATGAATTGTATATAGTGTGAATTTTGACCTCCTGTGAGGGCGCGTGGTGAGTGCCCCTGTGACCCTTTGCATCCGCCAGTGAATACAATGAATGCATATACAAATATAGAATGTATTGGTTGAAAACGGAAGAGTGATATTAATTTGGTGTCCGAACACTTATTGAATACAACAGTCGCGGGATGTGAGTCATCACAAACCTATGTAACATTCATTCATAATAACACGGCGCATTTCCATTGGCTACAGGCTCGACCAACTTTAATATAAAAAAAAGCGTCAGTCGTTTTAATCAAGTATTTAAAATATAATAAGCGATGTATAAGAACACACGATTGAAACACAAAACAGAATAATTTTATTTTGATCTTTAGGGTAAAATTTGAACTCAATATAAGTCGATTTCTATGAAAAATTGTTGTCTATCCTTAATTTTCAAGGTAAAAATTAAGCTATAATCCATGACCGTCAAAACTAATAATGACTAGTTTTTTTCTAAAAAGCCCTTACTGTTGAAAACTAATTTCAATAAACATCTGAAAATAAGTTGTAACGACAAATTTAATACAAAATTCAACTTTGTTTTCTACAATATTATCAGTTTATTTAACAATGGAATTGTTATGGAAAAATGTAGGAGCAAGTAGTTTACTCTTTACTACATAGGTAGCGCAGGAGTAGCTTTCCCCAACAAGATGTTAGTAATGGCGCAAACGCAACAGATGAGTAGTTTAGTTGGGGATAAAGGGTAAAGGAAAACAAACAGGCGATATCATATGTAAGATGACCGTTGAACTGGATGTAGTTTTGGTGCTTAATAAGTGTATTTAAGTGGAATGTGGTTCGTGTGAATAAATATGTCATTTTAAAAGTCTAAAATTGTGATTACTTAGTGAATTCTGCTTCAGTGCCGATTGACAGTGACAGCCTGGGCCTCTCCCTTCTTCCTCCATAGGATCACACATGGTAAAATTATTGTTTTATCTACTTGTTTTTAAATATCTTTCACTAAATGTCAGCATAAACAAAAATTATATTATTCCAAATAATAGTTTGCTTTCATCCATGTCTAAATTGAATGCCTAATTACAAGCATTTTTATTTTAAAATACAAAGGTTAGGTTTCAACTAGTAATATAGGTTAGGTTTTATTACTCAAAATGTTTTTACGTTAGTTTCAAGCCTGTTTGATTATGTTAAAATTACTTTTTTTGCATTGCTCAAAAAAGCTATGTGATATGGATTTCTTTGTTTGAAAAAATACAGAAATTTAATATCACAACATTACTTAGAGGTTAATAAAAACAAATTATAATAGTGATTGTAAATAGCCAATTTATAAATACAATACCTTACAATGGTATTTAAAACAATTAATTGATTGTTTAGTGAAGTTTAGACATATGTTTTTTTAGTAATTATTAAATTTAAAGTTAGAGCTTTATTATTACCATACAATATTTGTTGTTTATATTCTGAAATCTAAGTACTTCTCTGAAATTTACAATCGTGCAATATTTATTTTTTATTGTTAGATAGTCTATTGTGAAAGAAATAAATGTTCCAGTATTGTATACTTTTATTTTATAATTTTTGCAAAATGACATTTTTATTTATAATAATTATACATGGATATTTGTAATAACTACATAACATCTCTTGAAAATTTAAATATTTATTCAACATTTTGTCAAGTTTATGAAGGTAGCGAATATAACAATAATTTAAGGTATTAAAGTTTATGTATATATTTAAAAGGTCACTTTTAATATTTTATATGCACATATATCTTAGGTTTAAAAATTAATAATCCATTTCAGTAACAATTAACCATTGTTACTGGAAACAGTGGAATAGGTTATTTGGATCTTTTTATTCTACCAAAATTCAAGTAAATTGTTTTACTTAAAACAAACCAGGAGAAAACCCTAATACTTTATATTAATAACGACCCAATACTTATATATAAGTATAATATTTATAACTATAGCTAGATTGATTATAAGCTGTATCAAGAGGAAAGTCACAGATATGAATACTTAAATAGTCTATCATAATTATTGAAAGAAAACCACTGTCACCTTTGATTATAATTTGATTAATTTAGTGAATAAGTACTTACTGATAGTGTAGTAATACTTGTACAGTTAAAATTACAGTTAAAAAATTGCAAGTGTGTGGTAAAAGTATAAACAGCTAGTTATGTTTGTGGATTTTATTCTGTGGAAATTATTTAAAATTGAATAAATAATTTGTAACAAGTTTAACGTTTCATAACCCAACAATAAATAAACAGGTAGTCTAAATTTAATTTAGGTTCTACTATAACTTTAATTTAGGTTAGATTTTAAAAACTTAAACCTGTTATAAATATTCCTTGTTCAAAATCACTAAATTAATAGGAATTTTTTTGTAACAAATTGAATAAATAAAATATAAGATATATATTATTTGATTTTCACTATCAAAGAATTCTTGTTTAAAAGTTTGCAAATCCATACATTTCTCTAAATGATATTTTAGAGTTATTGCTGGTAGCTATGTTAATGTTTTTTTTTTTTTTTTTTCTAATAATAATAATTGACCAAGGATTTGATTTAAATTATTCATATATCAACATATGTTTACAATTTCATTGTTTTGATCCTTTTTTCTATTTCAACATCTAACTTCTACAGAGTTAATTTTCAAACTTTCCTATTAACTAAAGTGTAACCTTTTGATTTGAATATAATAAATTTCTACAGTCCTGCTGGTTGTCTGAACAGATGATTTCCAACATGCCGTCATCTTGTTTAAAGTCTATTGAACATCTTAAATATTGTTCTTTAAGGTTTAAACATATACCTATAATAAAATGGGGTAAATCTCAATTAAAACATTTTGGTGATATGTGTCCCTGCAAACACAGTGAGACCTATTTAATAATTTCTTGAAATCAATACCTAGTTTTAAAATAAATTTCATTCCAAAATGGGACACATTTACTGATGCTAGAATAATGCTTTTTTCGATAAATTAAGAATTAGCCTATATTATAATATTTATTCCTGGAGCACAAGTCATTAATAAAACTTACAGTAGTTATTACCAAATACCAATGGTTTATGTTGCTATGGTATGTAAAATGTTTACATTTGTACAAACACTTAATACTTATACTAATTAGATATTAATGATAAAAACAAGATAGGTTAAAAGAAGATTTATGATACGTTTGTAATTAATGTAAAAATGGATTTACAATATGTGGAATCAATTAAATCAAGACCGTCATATTTACTTCTATCTTGAACTTGAAATAATAAATTTTACAGTTTTAAAAATCCTAAAATTATCACTTGAACTTGAGATGGATAAGCTCAGGAGATATGTCTCTGTCCCATATTCATTTTAAACTTTACTTATAGTGATGAGTTATCGTCTGAATTACACAAGTCCCTTATTTTCCCCATACATTATAGATTAAAATAATGTACTACTATTAAGAAAGTGTTTTTATATAATAAAACGATTTAAGACAACCATTATAGCTACACACAGTACGCAGTTAACTCAATTACAAAGAGTTTTCTAAGAGGCATTCTGTTTCTACAAAATTCAAATATACAAATTTTGTCATATTATAAAAATAAAAATTGTATGCATGAATATATCTGCATACTTAGTGATGTAATGAGTTTATTAGCATATATAGGCCAGGGTTCTTACTTTAAACCCATTGCAATCTAATATAGAGAATATCAAACGTGACAAGAATTTGTGGTCTTCCGTCTGTCTTTTCTGAGTCTGGTTTTCTGTAACTTTGGCAGAGAATATGTAATATTCTCTAGGAAGTTTATAGACACCCTACTCTATTGGTATTTCAATGCTATAAATTCACTGTTGAGAATCACTTGGTGAATCATTGGTTTTGAAATGTTTATAACATTCAGGTGTTTGCTGAGTTGAATAATAATATTTTGAGTGTCCCAGATATTTGCCATTGCATTTCAGAGAACTTCAAATAGCCACTTCAAATTTTAATTGCTTTTGTACGTGTCACATCACATTTATGTGCGTATGCAAGACATTCATCAAGTAAAATATAATGGGTTACTGTTTACTAATAAATTCACCTACATTCTGTGTATAACTAAGAGAATAATTGATACTTTAATGCAATGGAATCGGATATCATCAAGTTTAACATTAAATTTCAATAATTAAAAAATAATTTATTTATTTTCATATTTAAAAAATAATTTATGTCATAAGCAGGTTACACAGTAATATGGTTATGCCACTTATATATTTATAAAGTAGTGATGAGCATAGGGTAAAATATAAATATTTAATAATATGTATATAGTGATGTGAGCCGAGAATATTCCCAGTGGGAAGGGAATTTATAAATGGGAGTATATCCAGGGAACTTCTAGAAGGTTTTATAAGTTCCCAAAATGAGGGAATTTATGGAATAAACTTATTTAATAGGGGTTTATTTTGTCTTAAAACTGTTTTGGAAACTTATATGGTTCTAAATGATTAGAAACAAAGCCAAATAATAAAAAATAGTGTGATATACCATTACACCGTGATAAAATATTTTAACCGTGATAAAAATGATGCGATGGAAGGTGATGAAAACTAATTATTAACAACCGCACTCATTTATTGTGCGTAATTCAATAATTTATACCAATTAAAGTGTTAATATAGACATAATTGTGTTTTTCATGGAAGACCTGATCTGAATAAATAATGAAGATATCAAATCTAATTTAAATAATCAAAATTATTACAAATGTAAGTATTTTGGATTTAACGTTTAATTTAACAAGTTAAAATGACCTATTAGTAATTTGGGAGTATTTTGCACTATTTTTACTCTTCAAGTGCTCAGTGGCGTGTTAATGAGGGACAAGTGCATCACCTTATTATATATATTGTTATTACACATACTCTTTGATCACATCACTTCTAACATTCAAAGCCTGGTACCAAAAAAAGCACAACTGCAGCAATCCTAGCGGCGAAAATATGAGGCTGAAGAAGTCGTAAGACGAAAACGTTTCCTCCAAGTGTAAGTTAACAATTTAACAACTTATAGTTAACAAAAAGTCTGGTCCAAAGTAATATCAAAATGTAATAAGTAATTAACAACTAGCTCGTCATGAACAGCAACAAGATTTTGATATTATATATATATATATGTTATATATATATATCGACAAGGGAGATATATCTTCCAATCTGGCCCGTGAGTTAAGTGTTGGTTAGTTGACAATCATTGATTTGAAAAAAAATCGTACACAAATTATAGACAGGTTTGTTTAATTAGTTAATTTATAACTGATTATTTTTTTTAAACTGTCAATCAGATTATGAATCGAATACATTTTTATGCAATTTAATATAAAAATATGTAAAACAGCTAAATAAAAATATTTACTTACTGGCCAAGTAAGTTGAGCCATTTGGTGACGCGGTGACAAGTATAGACGAAAAGAAGTGGGTCATCATCATCTCCGGAATAGTCGAGTGTATTACATTTCGGTAGATGATCCGCATCCATCGTATTGTGTCCACAGAGAGGGCATTCCGGTGTTGGGAGCACACAGATTCATATTGCTTAATCTTTTTTGCAGCATTTTTTCTTAATACGTAAGTAGGTACTCTCTGTAATCCGAACTTTTTAGTAATCCGAACAAGACTCCGTAGTAACTAATTCGGATTGCCGAGATTGCACCGTATTTTTTTAAAATCCCTCTTATAATAACTTATAAAGATCACTTTCACTTATGTACTTAAACAAGAATCTTACTTGGTATTTATGCGAGTACTTTCAAAGACTGGTTAGTGTCTCCATCCTCGGGCTTACTCGAGAGTATGCCCGAGGATGGAGACACTAACCAGTCTTTGAAAGTACTCGCATAAATACCAAGTAAGATTCTTGTTTAAGTACATAAGTGAAAGTGATAAGTGTATACAAGAAAACTGTGTTGTATAATCTACAAATATATATATATATATATATATATATATATATATATATATAAGATCAAAAGATATGCTCATAATATTATAGCAAAATTCGGAATGCACCAAGCAACAATAAAATAGCAAATAATCGATCTATTGTTTAGCTTTTATCTATTTAAACTGAAAGTAGACTTGCCATCAAATATAACATTCAAGTTTTACACAATTTATGGGGGAGTGCGCTAGTCCCCCTCCCCTGGTAGTCACGACTCCCCTAAACTCTCCCAACCAAAAAAATAAAACCTGAAGCCGCCCCTGCTAATAGCTCTGTCCGGGAAAAGGATTTTGATTTGATAGTCTTCAGTATAGATGCCCCTCCATTGAGAAGAATTAAAGAATAGCCAATGCCAATACTGCTTTGGATTACGCAAACATCTAAGCGGCCAGGATTTAAGTAGCAAAACAAAAATGATGCTGTGTAAGACGTTGATCCGTCCCGTACTAACATATGCCTCTGAAGCTTGACCATTAACGAAGAATGAGGAAACACATCCTGGCTGTCTTCAAGAGGAAGATCATCAGGAGGATTCTTGGCCCAGTGAATGTTGGTGGGTAGCGGAGTAGGAGAAGAAATTGTGAGCTTTACGATCTTTATCCTAAACCCATTATAGGGAAAGTAATAAAAATTGAAAGACTGCGCTGGGCAGGGCATGTGGCCTGGATGGAGAAGAGTGATGTACCCAGAAGCTTATTAGATGTAACTATCTACAAAAGGACGTCCTAGAATTGGACGGATTTCGTCGCTCAGGATGCCAGAACCCTGCTTAATGTGAGGAATTGGAAAGAGGCAGCACAGGATCGAGCTACCTGGCGAAGGCTCATTGAAGAGGCGAAGGTCCACATTGGATGGTAGCGCCATGGAAGAAGAGAAGAAGTATAGACGCCGGTTAACTAATAAATTCCTGCGCTGCTACTCGAGGGCCTTAAAGAGAGTTACACGTTTACGTCTTGTAAGTAAGGCTTGACTAGACATTGCGAGCGCAAGTTCTTAGTGGAGATATCACAGATATAGATTTGCGTTAGCTATGACGCTGTGTAACTTACAACTTACACAGTGTCTGTACTTTCTAGTGCATTATTTACATGAGTGTATTCCACAGATTAGCGACCAATAGCATGCCACAGCCTTGTTGGGAAACGTGTACACCTAATGACAGTTACTTCAACAAACACTGCTAACAGCATACCAGTGGCGGATCCAGGAAAGTATGGTAGCTATAGTGTAAACTGTAAGGGCATTCTATCTGAGGGAAATAGTTATAGGGATACTCTGTGACATCACACAATCATTAATTAGCCGTATTTACAATTCGAAACATCTATTTATTATATTCTGGGAGAGCGTATTTATTAATGATTGTAGTACGGTATTATGGTGATTAATAAGGGTCTGTAAACATATTCTACTAAGGAATAAGTAGATTTACATCTGGGCCGAATGGAAACATCGGAAATGGTGTTTTATTTTACATTTATAATGTTATTTTATAGTCGGAAAAAGATCACTTTTCTGTATTGAACCATTGAACCCCAAAGCCCCCCTTAAATCCGCAACTGCAGCACACCGATAGTGCAAGTCCAGCTGTGAAGTGTTGCTTCGGCCAGAATGCGTGTATGAACTGTCTTCCCCTGTATTATATCCCGCCATGATCTGTATTAAACCTCCCCCCTCCTCATTACTGGCTCAAAGTACAGGAGGATAGCTGAGGAGGTCTTATATTTAATGTTTGTAAAGTGGAAATATAAGAGATACGAACTTCTGTCTTCTTGAAATAGGCTTAATGTGGTACCCCTCACATTCGTACTGTTATTGTGATACAGCTGTTACGTATCATGTAACAAAGTGTTTATCGTAAATGGTGCATCTGTTGTTTAATCTATGGTTATATGCCATGTGTTATAAGCGCATGAAAAGTCCCATTATCCGAATGGGGTCAGGCCACAATAGATTCTGATAATCGAAGATCTGCTGTATCTGTGTACACGTTGTAATGGCGCATCTATCGTAGTACTCGTAGTGTGTGTGTAGCTGGTCACTTCTTCCACAAACGTCCTTAAGAATGTACGCGGCATTAGGACAATCGCCTTGTCTTGATTCAAGCTTTAATGCGTCCATTCAACGTAACTGTACAACACCGGCAACCGCTTGGATTAGATTGCCTTTAGCGTCATTAATAAACCTCTATTCCTGGTGGAACTTACGTTATTGATTCCGACTAGACGGGATCCGTTCCCGCATAGTATTATAAACTTACTGTAGGTGCACATAATTCAATTTAATTGATGAATTAATATTTGAAAAAAAACTATTATCATCACGTGTCATCAACTACACGTTTAAAAAAATAAATTTGAACGTGACTGGATGGATAAAAAGTATTTTATTAGGAATTGAAAATTTGAACTACACACACACACACACACACACACACACACACACACACACACACACACACACACACACACACACACACACACACACACACACACACACACACACACACACACACACACACACACACACACACACACACACACACACACGCACGCACGCACGCACGTACGCGCGCTCGCACGCACGCACGCACGCACACACACAAGGAGAATGTGAACTAATAGAAGGAATTTAATGTTGTATTAGGCATTCTGTTTAGTTATGTAACATATGTGTAAGCAATGCGGGGAGAAGTAATTAAGCAGTAGAGATTTTTATATTTTAATGTGAGTTGCAAGGGAAATGTTTCCCACCTGCCGTACAAGGCTATGCCTGGCGTTCCACCTAACCTCACTGAGCTGTTAGCTGTGAGTATAATCCACCTAACCTCACTGAGCTGTTATCTGTGAGTGTAACCCACCTACCCTCACGAAGCTGTTATCTGTGAGTGTAACCACCTAACTTTACCGAGCTATTAACTGTGAGTC